>JAGFNQ010000438.1:182429-355767 GCA_024364735.1 Boesenbergia rotunda | reverse complement strand
TAAAGTCACATACGATACTTTATTAAGGAAATCGTTAGTCATGACATGATTATATGTCATGAATGTGCTTAGAAAAGAAAGGATGAGACCCAAAATCTCTTACAAAATATTAAGGCCAACACCTTCCATTAATATGGTTAGAATCGGAGTTTTGTTTCTCGTTTGGGTTGATGGACACATCCATGCCCGGCTTGAACCTCAACATGTTCAAACCATGGAATTAGTTTATGATTAATATAGTTGGAGTCAGAGGTCAATCCTTAGTTTTGGTTGTTGGACACATCCAAGCCTGACAAAACGGTTGAATGAACTCCAACCATATTAAAACTATTTCTTGATTAATGGGTCAGCCTTAAGCTTGGAGCATCGATTTGTTGTGCCACAGCCAAGGTCGAAGTAAAGAGAGGTGCAGTTGGGTGCTATGTATAATGTTGCATACTTGTTAATGAGTTAACAACCCAATGATTTATGCAAACATTCAATTAGTTGATAGCATAAAGTGATAGTTACATATATGTGATATGTAATCGGTATAATTAGCTACCTTCATAGCTAAGAACAACTTGATGTCCACAGCAATGGTGGTTCTTATCTATGGTTGGATATCAACCTATTTGGAGATGTTCCTACGATCTCCCGAATTGATAAAAAGGGTTATTCAATTCGAAAAATAAATAGGATTTTATTAATGTATGTTGATACATTCTTTAATCATTCTTCTCACATAAGCTCAATTTTTATTTCTAGGTTAATCACTCGATCATGTCTTCTCTGAATTTGCGTTCCATCTTGGACACCAATAAACTGACCGGGCCTAACTTCATGGACTGGCTTCGAAACCTAAGGATTGTTCTCAAGGAAGAGAAGCTTGCTTATGTCCTTGAAGATCAACTTCCTAACCATCCTCCAGAGGGTGCAACTCCAGACCAGTTAATGGCCTATCAGAAACATGTGACCGATTCTGAACTTGCGAGTTGCATCATGCTAGCCTCTATGATACCTGAGCTGCAAAAGCAACATGAGCATATGGATGCTTATACCATCATCTTCCATCTTCATGAGTTGTTTGAAGAGCAGGCGAGATCCGAAAGGTTCGAAGTCTCCAGACTCCTCTTCACCACTAAGATGCAGGAAGGCACTTCTGCCTCGCAGTTTGTGTTAAAGATGTTGGGGTACATTGAGCGACTGAACACACTCGGTTTTGCAATGGATCATGAACTAAGTATTGACTTAATTCTGAGTTGTTTGCCCAAAAGTTATTCACAATTTATGATGAACTATCGGATGAACAAACTAGAGACTACCATTCCTGAGTTGCTCAACCTGCTGAAGACTGTAGAGCCTTCTGTAAAGCCGGATCAAAAGGCGGTACTGTTAGTTGGTTCCTCGAAGAAAGGTTCTAAGAGGAAGGCCAAAGAACAGAATAAAGGAAAGAAGAAAAAGGCCAAAAAGACTAAAAAGAAACCAAAAGGAAATTGCCATCATTGTGGCAAGGAGGGTCACTGGCGAAGAAACTGCAAGGTCTATCTTGAGTCCTTGAAGAATAAGGCATCTGATGCCCCATCCTCTTCAGGTATCTTCGTTATTGAATGTCACTCTATTTCCTCAAATACCTGGGTACTTGATACTGGGTGTAGCTCACATATATGTAATGACATACAGGGGTTAAGGAATAGAAGAAGACTCGTCAGGGGAGAAGCGGATTTGCGAGTTGGGAATTGAGCAAAGATTGCTGCTGTTGCCATCGGAACATATTTGCTAAAGCTCCCGACTGGACATGTCTTAGAATTGGATAATTGTTATTTTGTTCCTTCATTAATAAAGAACATTGTATCTATTTCATGTTTGAATGAAAAGGGTTATCATTTAACTTTTAGTAACAATTGTTGTTACATAACTTTAAATGGCGTTCTTTATGGGAATGGAATTTTGTGCAATGGTATCTACACGTTAGATTTATCCAGTGACGTTTTCAATATCGAAGTTAGCAACAAACGTGCTCGAATAGATAATCGAATAGACTCCTACACTTGGCATTGTCGTCTTGGCCATGTAAGTAAGAAACGCATGACCGAATTACACCGATGTGGAATTTTAGAATCATTTGAACCCGATTCATTTGATACATACGAATCATGCTTAAAAGGTAAGATGACCAAATTACCCTTTTCCGGAAAAGATAATCCAGTGGGAGAATTGCTTGGTCTAATACATACTGATGTATGTGGACCAATGTCAACTCTTGCACAAGGAGGCTATAGCTACTTCATCACCTTTATCGATGATCACTCACGATTCGGGTACGTGTTCTTAATGAAACACAAATCTGAAGCCTTTGAGAAATTCAAAGAGTTCAGAAATGAAGTAGAGAAACAGCTTGGCAAAAGTATTAAGATACATCGATCCGATCGGGGTGGTGAATACTTGAGTCAAGAGTTTTAAGATTATCTTAGGGACAATGGGATATTGTCCCAATGGACTCCGCCATATACACCACAGCATAATGGTGTATCTAAAAGGCGCAACCGAACCTTGATGGACATGGTTAGGTCGATGATGAATCATGCAACTCTTCCAAAATCCTTTTGAGGCTATGCACTTAAGACAGCTGTTTACTTGCTAAACAGAGTCCCGACCATGGTAGTCTCTACTACTCCATATGAGACATGGAACAGTAAGAAACCCCACTTAACTCACCTTAAGATATGGGGTTGTCCTGCTTATGTGAAGCGGATTGTATCAGACAAATTGGATGCTAAGTCTGATAAATGTCTATTTATTGGATACCCTAAGGAAACGAAGGGTTACCAATTCTATCATCCCTTAGAACAAAAGGTGTTTGTTTCAAGGCATGCTGTATTTCTGGAAAAAGAATTTCTTTTACAAGAAAACAGTGGGAGTGGCATTTAACTTGATGAAGTTCAAGAAACTCCAATAGACATTATAGAGACACCTAGTCTAGACCCACAACCAATAACTCATAATGATGAGCTATCAGTTGAACCTAAAACTACACCACCTCTTCGTAGATCTGATAGGACACGCAATATTCCAGAGAGATAGGGATTTCTCGTAAGTGAATCGAACGACGTGTTAATCATAAGCGATGGCGAACCTATCAGATATGAAGATGTTCTGAAAAGTTCAGAAAGGGACAAATGGCTTGAGGCCATGAAGTCGTAAATGGATTCCATGTACGAAAACCAAGTATGGGACTTGGTTAACCCACCTGAAGGGATTAAGCCCATAGGGTGCAAGTGGGTTTTCAAGAAGAAAACCGACATGGAAGGTAATGTAGTTACCTTTAAGGCTAGATTAGTGGCAAAGGGATATCGTCAGAAATAAGGAATTGATTATAACGAAACCTATTCGCCAGTAGCTATGCTTAAATCCATTCGGATGCTCCTAGCCATAGCAGCTCATTATGATTATGAGATATGGCAAATGGATGTGAAAACAGCTTTCCTGAATGGAAACCTGCTTGAGGATGTATACATGATACAACCTGAAGGTTTCACATCGGTTGACAAAACCAAAGTATGCAAGCTTCGACGATCCATATATGGACTGAAGCAAGCATCTAGGAGCTGGAACATCCGTTTTGATGAGACAATCAAAAAGTTTGATTTCTCACAAAATCCTGACGAACCTTGTGTGTACAAGAAGGTTAGTGGGAGTGCAGTCGTATTCCTAGTATTATATGTCGATGACATATTACTTATAGGAAATGATATATCAGTCTTACAGACAGTTAAAATTTGGTTGTCCAAAACTTTCTCCATGAAAGACCTGGGAGAAGCAACCTATATCCTTGGGATTAGAATCTATAGAGATAGATCAAAATGATTGTTTGGTCTTTTGCAGTCTACATATATAGACCGAGTGCTAAAAAGGTTTAGCATGTCGGAATCCAAGAAAGGTTACCTTCCCATCAGGCATGGGATCAACCTTTCAATGTCTATGTGTCCGCGCACAGAAGACGAGAGGATTTGCATGAATAAGATTCCTTATGCATCCGCGATAGGATCTATAATGTATGCTATGTTATGTACAAGGCCCGATGTATCGTATGCTTTGAGCGTCACAAGCAGATACCAGTCGGATCCAGGAATGGATCATTGGGCGGCTATTAAAACAATCCTTAAGTACTTAAGAAGAACTAAGGATGTGTTCCTAATATATGGAGAAGGAGATATGGTAATACGTGGGTATATAGATGCCAGTTTCCAGACAGATAAGGATGACTCCAAATCTCAGTCTGGATACGTATTTACTTTGAATGGAGGCGCAATAAGTTGGAAAAGTTCCAAACAAGACACCATAGCGGATTCTACCACGGAAGCGGAATATATCGCAGCTTCGGAAGCAGTGAAGGAAGCAGTCTGGATCAAGAAGATTGTCTCCGAACTTGGAGTGGTTCCAACCATTGATGAAGCAGTGCCGGTTTACTGCGACAACAATGGAGCTATTACACAAGCAAAGGAACCAAGGTCTCATCAGCGATCTAAACACGTGCTTCGCCGCTATCATATGATCAGAGAGATTATAAGTAGGAATGATATACAAATTGAGAAAATTCCCACTGAAAGGAATTTAGCGGATCCTTTAAATAAGGCCTTACCTCAAAACAAGTTTGAGGGTCATGATAGAGCTTGTGGTATTGGATATCGTAGCGATTGGCATTAGGGCAAGTGGGAGTTTGTTAGTAATATAAGAGAAGTGTCCTAAGGCAATCGCCTTATGATTGTAAATATTTATTTTAATAAATGATAATTCACTATTTGAGTATACATGTTTGTGTATTTGATTGGGATCTTAAACTCATCTACTGAATGTCCGCAATATAATTCACAGCATAAGAGAATTTGTGATGGGATCACAACTAGTGATTATCTCTACATGTGCAATTGTGAAGTATTGAAAGTATCCCTAGTCGATGAATTGATAAAAACGGACACTATCAATTCTGTTGAGACTAGCATGGGTTATTCTCTAATCAGCTGATTCTCACTGGCTGGTGACATTGGGATGTCCGTAGATAAACATGGATCCTAGTTAAGGGAACTAGTTCATTGGAGTGACTAGCTGTAAAACTTCATATGGTTATCTATACAGATATGTCAATGAAGTTCTTACTGCAGCTTAAGTGTGATGTTCCTTTGACTTGCGGTGTTCAAGTCATCTTGGTCATGGAGACTTATACTTTAACATCTTAAGCAAGCATCTCCAAGGAGGTGTGGACCCAGGATGATTGGGTATAAGCCGATGTGCCCGAAGATGTATGAACAGCCTACAAAGGATTCACCACTCCATGCGAGGAGATGTATACCCAGGCCTATCGTTGGATTGTTACTCAAAGCCTCTGGCCAGAGCATATCATGTTTAGAGTGTGAGTCTCTTAAATACATGAGAGTAATTAGAAATCCAAAGGACGAGAAAGACACTACTTGGGCTAGGTGTGACGTAGTCAGTCTAGTGGGGACTGACACAAACAGACCATGTCCTGAACCAAGTGGGTATAAGATGGTGAAGGGAATGAGGCACGATTTATTAGAGCTGCTGAAGGATTTCAGAATTACTTCTGAGGTCAAACCATTGATCTTTCGATTAATTGGGGGTCATGATGTACTACTAGGTGCCACTCATGATCGTTCTATAATTAGTTGATTATAGACGGTCAACATAAATCGAAAGCCTATTTAGTCACATGCACTACGAGTAATCCGAGGGATTTAAAACGAGTTGAAAATTAAATTTTCCGATCAAGAGAAAAAAGTCGAATCTGAGTTAATCAGAGGCGCAACGGAAGCTAAAAATGACTAAGTCTTTTGAAGGCTTATTGGGCGAATTAAATGAGTTTAATTCGCGAGGGATCGAGCTTGTATTGGCCGGCCAAAGAGGGTGTCCACCCTCTTGGTTTGGCCGGCCACTACAAAGGGGATAAACCAATTTATTTGGTTTAATTAATAAAATAAATCTAGCGCGATTTGTTTTATAAATTATGGATAAATAAATTGATATATAAAGAAATTTATATAAAGAGATTTATAAGTAAATTTGAAGAAATTTATTCTTTTTATGGAAATTAAAATAAACCATGAAATGATTTAATTTTAATTAATAAAATCAATTATGAATTGATTTTTCCATGATAAGAAAATTTTATACAAATTTTATTCCATAATTAAAAGAGAGAAGTATTTGTTTTATTATAAAGTTAGTTATAATAAAACTTGGCTTAAACGGAATAATTAATAAGAGAATTTATAAGATAAATTTCTTATGAAAATTCCATTAAGAGGGAGACTTGGCAAGGGAGAGGTTACTATATAAAGGAACCAAGGCTAGCCTTGAATTCCAATCAATTAGAGTAATCAAGAGATTAATTCTCTCCCTCTCTCTCTCTTATTCTCTTCCTCCCTTTCTCCTTCTCACCTAGGGCCGGCGCCCCTTAGCTTACCCTAGGGCCGGCGCCTCCTCTTCCTAGGGCCGGCGCACCTCCTTCTCCAAGGGTTGCCGTGGGTTGCCATCACCAAGAAGAAGCCAAACAAGAAGAAGAAGAAGCGGATAGCGACTCCTCTCTTCCCAGAATTTTGATTCCGTTTCTTGTTGGTTAGTTTCCATTCTTTTCTCTTGTTCTTCTAGTTGTGCCTTTAGAGAATCTAGTAGTTCTCGTCGGCACAAAATTCTTGACTTTGCGAAGTCATCCCGAAGAGAACTCGGCGTGGACGCGAATAGAGGCGGAGCTTCCAAGGGACGCTACGGTTGGATCTCGTCCCTTACTTCGAGTTACGCGAGGTACTAAGTAAATTAATTTTACTTTTCTGCAAAGTTTTAATTTATGATCATGTCAACACACCATAAGGTTGCATGCTAGATACGTGGTTAAAGTAATTTGAGAAATTATTTTATGCTAATTCTTCCGCTGCACGTAAAAATTTAAAATTTTATGAACCCGTATCCTTGTCAACATGCACCCGGTCCCAACACAAATAGTATTCCATCTTTGATCTCCAATATTGAAAGTCGGCGCCATCAAAGAATGGAGGTCGGGTGGTAGAGAATCCTTCTCTCAGAGCCATCTTGTTGATAACTCTTGGATGTTAAGCCGTAAACAGAGCCCCAAGCTCTGATACCACTTGTTGGAAATGAGATGGCTAGAGAGGGGGGGTGAATATAGCCAATCACTTTTCTTTGAAACTTAACAGGTTTCCTGCACTCAACTTATCAGTAGCACAGCGGAAGAATCAAAAGGAAATGAAGCAATGCAATAAATGAAAACAGAAACCGAAGACAAACAACCACAATTAGCAAGATCGCTAACAAGGAGGGTTTACAAGGTTCGGGGATAACTTGTCCCTACTCCTTGGCGTGCCCTTAAGGTGGGTGATCCCTTGATCGTCGACAGATCAAGCCCCGGTTATCACCGGATAGAAAGAAAACTCCTTCTCGGTGGAGAAACCTCTCCACAGTGTTTCAACCACAGATAAAGTTTAAGCACAAAGAAACAACAGGAAGGATCTTACTCAAACACTTAGCAAGGACAAGAACACAGCAAGCTTCCCTGAGCTCCACCCAGTGGCGATCTCACGCAAGAACCCTTCTTCGTGTCTTTCCACTGTCGGACTCCCAGCTCCTTGTTCTCTCCTTCAAGCGCTCAAGTAATGGATGATTGCTTCTCGAAATCAGTAGCTTGCTCAAAAGTGATGAAGCTTCAAGAACACATCAAGCTTGGAATCGGAGAACTCAAGGCGCAGCATGAAGATAAGTTTAAGAACTCTGCTTCCACGAAGCTAACTTCCGCGCTTTTGATTCTCCACACAGCACCAGGTGACAACATCCTCCGTAGCCTCCAGCTACCACGCTTCCAACGCTAGCTACCACTGAGCCCTCTCTGGTCTTCTTGAGATCCCCTCAGCCAAGCCCCAGTCTCGGCTCCAGTTTGCAGCTCGGCCGTTGCAACCTGAAATGGAGAATCGGACAAACCTGCTCCAAGGAAAGCCTCCATTGACCTCTCCTTGAGTGTTTGAATCCTCCCCTGTCACCTGCAGCTTAATCACAGTGTTAGAGTAGCGTATCACACAGTAAATCAAATATCAGATGTAAGTGGCAGCAAATCGGATATGGTCAGGATCGATCAGAGCGTCTGACAGCGCAATTTGAATTAAAGTGATCGGTCACCGGACCGATCCAGGGCTTGTGGGTCGGTCACCAGACCGATCCACTACTTCGCTAGGATTCCCAGCTCTCGCGGCTATACACGCCTGATCGGTCACCCGACCGATCAGAGTGAAGCCTGATCGGTCACCCAGACCGATCAGGGCAGATGAACAGTGATTTTTAATCAGATCCAAAGTCCCTGATCGGTCACCGGACCGATCCAGGACTTTGATCAGCAAGGGAACTCACTCACTGTCCGCTCCCTGATCGGTCACCAGACCGATCAGGAGCAAGGCAGTGAGGAAGCAGCCTGCTCCCTGATCGGTCACCGGTCCGATCAGGAGCCACACAGTAGATTCCCAACCTCACTGTGCGCTCCCTGATCGGTTTCCAGTTCGATCAGACATCGCTGGATCGGTCACCAGACCGATCCACGAAGGAGCAGCGTGCCAATGTCCCTGATCGGTCACCAGACCGATCCAGGGACTCAAACCTAGCTCTCCAAGCTAGGAATTCATCCACCTTAGCCCTCCAAGCTAAGGATTTTTCCATCTAACCCTCTAAGTTGGGAATTTGCACATAACCCTCCAAGTTAGGACTTTTCGCCTAGCCCTCCATGCTAGGACTTTTCATCTAGCCCTCTAAGCTAGGACTTTTCACCCAACCCTTCCGAGTTAGAACATCATCCAACCTAGCCCTCCAAGCTAGGCACCTGACCCTCCAAGCCAGGACTTTTTCACCTAATTCTCCAGGATGGGAATTTGCACCTAACCCTCCAAGTTAGGACTTTTCACCTAGCACTCCAAGCTAGGACATTTCACCCAACCCTTCCAAATTAGGACTTTTCCAATACCTAGCCCTCCAAGCTAGGATTTTTCACACCTAACCCTCCAGGTTAGGATTTTCCAACACCTAGCCCTCCAGACTAGGATTTTCCATACCATGCCTGATCCCCGATCAGGACTTAATCATAATCAATAATCATCCACCTAAACTAAAATCGGTGTCAACACCAAAACAACAATCAGGGCCAGACTACATCAACAGAGTAGAGGTTCCTTCTTGAACCTTTTCAGTTAAGGGTCAAGAGTCAGCTCCCTCTTTCAGGAGTTTTACTTCCTGTCGGAGGGATTCGACTCGGAGTTTAGCTTTCGCCAAATCTCGTGAATGATACGAAATTAACTCATTTAATTGACTTCTAGTAAAACCACTTACCTTGATTTCGTCGTCCTCTGAAAATGTCAGTCTACCGTCGTCCTGTTCTGATTCTGATTCGGTCTAGACTTCTTCTGAGGCGGTTAGTGCGAGTAGGTTCGACTGTGGGACCTCTTCTTCTTCTTCGTAGGAGGACTCGTCCCACGTTGCTTGAAGTGCCTTCTTCTTCCTTCTATTCTTCTTGGTCTCCTTTAGGATCGGACACTCTGTCTTGTAGTGACCCTTCTTCTTGCACTCGTAGCAGGTCACGTTGGGCTTGTTCTTTTCGTTTGCGGGTTCAGCTGGTTCATCCTTTCTTCGGCTGACTTTCCATTTGTTGGTTTGGTTCTTCAATTCCTTGTAGTAGTTTCGGGCCAGTCAGACCAGCTTAGGTCGATCTCCTTCTTCGTCTTCTGAGTTTGAGTCTGAGTTAGACTCAGGTTCAGGTTGAGGCTTTTTCTTTGTTGTCCTTCCAGTTTTACCTACAACAAAGGCAATACCTTTCTCGACCAAATTGTAGTTAGTCTGTTCATGTAATTCTAATTCAGAGAACAATTCATCTAATTTAATTTTTGAAAGGTCCCTTGAGACCTTGTATGCATCTACCATAGATGCCCACAAGGTGTTTATTGGGAAAGCATTTAAAGTATACCTTATTAGGTCACGGTTTTCTACCTTGTGACCGATGGTGTGTAGTCCGTTCATCAATTCCTGAATTCGGGCGTGGAGTTGAGCTGCTGTTTCATTGTCGGTCATTTTGATCGTATACAGCTTGTTCAGGAGGAGATCCCTCTTGCTGATCCGAGTGTCTGATGTTCCTTCGTGCTGCTCGATCAGTTTTCCCCACAGCTCCTTGGCACTGTTGAAAGGACCTACCCGGTTCAGCTCCTCTTTTGTTAAGCCACATTGGAGAGTCTGGGTCGCCTTTGCATCAGCTTTAATTTTCCGTTTTAGAGCTGTGTCCCACTCAGTGTAGGTTTGAGGTACTCCTTCAGCATTTTTCGAAATCTCCAGTCCGGACTGGATGATTATCCACATGTCCACCTAAGTTTTCAGGTGGACCTCCATTCTGCTCTTCCAGTAGGAGAAGTCCTCCCCACTGAAGAGAGGTGACCTTGCAGTGCTGAAACCTTCTTGCATGGCCATTTTATATGAAAAACTAAACTAAAAAGAAAGAATTGTCCCAAGACTTGGTCTTGGATTAGTAGTGTAGGATAAAAAGGAATGATTATCGAGGGATGTTGCACCAATCTCGATTAGCGAGAAAAATTTTGAATAAAAAAAACTATAAAAAAAATTAAAAAAATCCAAAAAACTCTCAAATTGGTGGTTGCACCAAATTTGAGCTTCCCCACTCTGATACCACTTGTTGGATCGAGAGAAACGATAGAGGGGGGTGAATATCGTAAAACGTTCAGATTAAAGTTAGAGCAATTACGCAGCGGAAATTTAAATCAAACACACGCAAACACAAGTTTTTTACTTGGTTCGGAGTCGCGGTCGGCTCCTACTCCAAGGCCCATGGACGTTGACCATTTACTATGGGCAATTCTATATGTGCGCAAAACAGTTTACAGAGAGATATTACAAATGTAGTATAGTAAACTTAAAAACAGCTCTTCGTTACCGACGTCCGGTGTAGATTGAATTTTCATGGGCGGAGGGACGTCGTCGGCGCTTGTATCTCGAGTTAGGAGGTATCCAGAGCAGAGCGCAGAAGCAGAAGAGCATAGGAGCGTTGGAAGAATTGTTGTTCGAAGCCTTGGGGTCGAGGGCCTATTTATAGTCCCTGGGGGCACCCTGACGGACCCAAAATAGACTGTCACGAATGTGGGTCCTCCAAATTTAGATATTTATAAAATGCTAGAATCCCTTTTTGCAATCAAAAATATGAAAATGTAGTAAAGGGGCCACAGGTCGTATTTTTCCTAAGGACTAGTTGAGAGTTTGTTTGATTCGAGCTCATGTTTATGTGTCGTTGATATTTTGGGTTTCAAATAAGATGGGGTTTTGGGTTGAAATCTAAAAGGAAAACTCCATGAAAATGAAGGCAAACTAAACAAAGGAATTAACAAGCTTAACACAACAGTAGCATACGAAATTCAGAATTTAAACAACTACAACTCAACTCTTCTACAAGTTTTGAAAGCCAACAAATGCTAACAAAATTCAGAAATGGCCTAATGTAACACTAGCTGAGTTCAAGCACCATAGCACACTAAGATCAGCATATAATTGGATACCAATCAATGCCTAAACTGCCTCTTGATACAAAGTTGCAAAGTTTCAGCACTTGGCACGCAAAAGAGCATCCAGAACTGATCAAAATTTGCAGAGATTGCAACTGACAGATTTCAAATTCTAGCTGATTGCTACAACTTTGTAGACAAGTCCATTCAAGAAGTGCAATGCAAAGATGAGTGAAAGAAATCTGAAATAGAAGCAGAATTCATAAATGCAAATGCAGTGAACTGAATTGAAAGCTGAATTAAACTGCACAAACTTAATGATCAGAAAAGTTGAGAAGATCCAAAGTTCTCTTGATGCGAATTTCAGATGCTAATACCCAGACTTGCAGAAATGAACTAGAATTTGCAGGAATAGAGTGATGCGCAGAAAAACATACATGGCAAGCTTTGATCTAACCTATTGGCACACTAAGTGTTATCTCAAGTTTCAGGGATACAAGCTAGTGCAGAGCTGAATTTGGATTAAGCTGCCACATTTAGATTCAAAAGTTGATCGGTAGAAAATAAACTGCCACACAAGGAAGAAATCAGAAACCAGTGACACGCAGGTTGAAAGTTTGATACGCAACAGGAAAAAAAACCGAACAAACTGCCGAAATTATCGCTAAACTAAGTGCAATTATAAAGTGCAGAAATTATAGCTACACTAAGTGCATAAATGAATGCATACGCAGTGGAATTGATACGCAACAAGAACTGAAACGTAGGAACTTATAATGCTGAAATAAACTGAAAAATGGATACGCAGCTAAAAAAAAATTGATACGCTACAATTACGCAGGAATTAAACTGAGATTAAACTCGATTGTTCATTAAACAAGATTTCTAGTTACTTAACTTGAAGAAATGAAACTTAATTAAGCAAAAACAATTAAGAAAACGAAGTTAACTAATCTGATTCAAAGACAAAAAAATAGAATTAAGTGCAGAATTGAAAAATTCAGCTAATACAATGAAATTAACTACAGAAAACTACTCCTTAACCCTTTCCGAGCTCAAAATCTCCTTGGTCGTCAAGCAAGGGCTGGCCTCGAACCCCTAAGCTCAACAAATCAGTGGAGCGCAGCTTGGATTGAAGAACTCTGCTCAAGCTACACGCGGCTGGAATTTCCAGTCCAATCTCTTCTATCTCAACGGATGGATTGCGATGATGATTTGAGGAACATCTGAGCTCACCTGAGAACCCCTACAAGCAGCCCAAACGATCGGAAATGGCTTGTGGATGAGAAACAAGTGATTGGTTAGCAGAGATGCGAAACCCTCAAACAAACTCTGTCCGGATGAAATCTGAGCTGAATTATCCACCCTAGCTATCTCCAATGATCCAAATCTTGATCTAGATGAAGAATTGAGGGGTCACACCCCTTTGGATTGAAGAAAAGCTGAAAAAATGGAAAACACAACGAAGAAGACGAACGGCGGAGACGCGACGAGGAGAAAGGCTGGGTGAAGTTTGATTAAATACTCATCAATGAACGGCCCAGATTGATCGGAGGAAATCCAATGGCTGATCTTGCTCTGATTTGAGCCAAATATTGATGATGATGATCTGGGGTCAGGATCTGCCTCGTTGTAGCTCGGATTCTCCAGATTTGCAACGGATGGTCCAGATCACCCTAATCTTTAAATGGACGATCTAGAGCCCTCCAAGCTTGATCCAACGGTTGATTGAGCTCTGATTGAGATAAAACCTTCAGATCTTGATCAGAGTGCTTGATCAACCCTAACCCTAGCTCGGATTGCTTCAGATGGTCCCGGATGGCTCAAATCTAGCCGCTCTTGAATCGGACGGCCCGGATTAATCCGAAACTTGATAACTCGATCCGGGTCCACTTCCGACTCAAGTTTGACCCAGTATGCCCTAGGTCCATGAACCTTTCATGCCTACAAAAATAGATCAAAAATTTAGTGGCCAAATAATCTAAATATGTGTAAATTTGCAATTAAGTCCAAAATAAAGGTAAGTTCTAAAACCTAGGGCAATTTCACAATTAAGCAATAAAAACATAGGTCAAACATGGATTTTAGCAATTAAAATAATCAATAAAATGGTACTTATCAACTTCCCCACACTTAACCTTGAGCGTCTCGCGAAACCACTAAGTATGTATCCCCTAGATTTTCTTAAGCATAATTAGAAACAAATGAAAAGAAATTACCTAAGGTTGATAATTCTCATAAATCTAAGCTCTATGGATTAGTATCTTGTCCTTAAATCAACATCTTAGCCTTTTCATCCATCATGAGTTATTGAGATGAATTTAAATCACTAGCCTTTCAAGGAAAATTTTGGTCGCTCTCTCCTTAAGTTCTAAGTTGATGATGGATATGGAGCTCACTCAAACACACATGCTTCTTGCACTACCATAGGCTTGCTTATTGTCTAATCTCTACCATTATTCATGATTGGGATCAACAACTATAAAAACAAATAAAAGACATAGAAATGATAAGAAATGGAATAAAAATCAAGGAAATGGAAAAACTGATAAAGTGGAAGACTTGAGTGCTCAAGTATGTTTCCAATGTGCCTTGCCCCTCTTGTCAGTCCTCTAGTGATATCAAAAATGTGGTGGAGTTAATCTTGAACAATCACTTTGAATTGGATGAATAAAACCCTATTGATCTCAATGTGCCAACTTCCTCCTTGCGTGCCAAATTTCTTTCTCCATCTTCTTTCCTGAATTTTTTCCTCTTTTCCTTTCTCTCTAGCAAGGTCAGAAATGAACTGAAATAAACTTAAATCTGGATGAGAAAAACATTCCATGATTTTATAATGCCAAGTTTTCAATTGTGTGTCATCTTTATTTTTGCTCTTTTCTTTTTTTTTTACTGTTTTTCTTCTCTTTTTGTTTCCTGCTCTTAATCTTCTAATGGAGCCTTTCAGATCTTACAAAACTCTAATTTCTTCATATCAGTTGGCATAGAAGTAGTTGAGCACTTAAAGACATCCACTCAAAATTCTACTCAACTAGTTCAATTTCAGCCTCTTCACTTTCTATTCTGATCAGCAATTATTTTGATTTTTTCTTGCATTTTCCTGCATCAGATTCTAGCATCCACAGCTTCAATCTCAGACTTTGCAAACTCCTGCATTTTTCTGGTTGGCAGTTAGCATCAAATAGAGATGGAAAGGTTGATCCCAGCTGTTTCAAATTCAGCCCACTGCATCCTTCTTTCTTTTTCTGTTCTTGATCTGAAAAATCCAATCAACCACATTTCTTTCTCCTTTGATCAGCAGTGGATGTGCCTAACAATTTCAGATACATTCCTATACCAACTGCCTTGATTTATAGCCTCAAAAAAAACTCAAATTTGGTTGCAAGTTGGTACAAGGCTGTCTTGATAGCATTTTTACTGGTTTTTCTCCTTTCATAACCGAATTTTCAGCTTAAATATCAACTTGCTGTTCTCCAAAACCTCTTGGGCTTCGAGTGGCTTGATTTGAGTTCTTTTCAGCATCCCTTGCAGCAGCCACATTAGTTTCAACTCAATTCATTTGCACTTCAATTTCTACACTGCCCAGAAATTTTTTTTTCCTCTGTTTTTGGCACAAATCTTCTGCCCTGATCAGATTTGGTCAGCTTCAACTCAGCCGAATTCAATTCATATTAGTTGCCATTCAGTTCAAGTTCTAATCCAAGTCATTTCTAATCATATCAGCTTCACAGATTTTCCTTTGGCACAGAATTCTCTGCATTTTCTGCTTCAATCTCATCTCTTCTTTTCTGCTCTCCATAAACTCTAATAACTGTCGAGTGGCTACCTTACAATCCAAGTCAATTTTTTGGTGATTGAAGTCGGCTGGAAATTCTGGCTTCCACACTGCATAAATTTACTGCAGCCTTCAAATTTCTATGTAAGCTGATTCCATGCAGATTGGAAATCAGCCTCAATCATTTCAGCAGCTATCCTTGCAACTCAGCTCAGAACTTCCTGCTTCTAACTTTTCAGTTTTAGCTCAGCTTCTTCTCAGCTTTAATTCCAATTTCATCAGCTTTCAATTCAGAGTTTACAGCCCTCAATTCAGTCTTCCAAAAATAGGTTGCTGCTCTTGACTCCCCTACTTTTGAGTCAAACCAATTTTGGTCCCAAGTTGATACAAACTTGTGCAGAAATTTCAGAATTCAGTTATGTTGTGGCCAGCAGTCTTACAGCTCACTTTGTGCTTGAATTCTGATCAAATATCAGCTTCAACTCAACCCTTTCCGTGAGCTTTAAATGAATAGCTACCCTCTTTGGCACAAACATTTCAGAATTTTCTTTTCCTTCTTGCAATGCTTTTGTTCCACGCTTAAATACTATACAGCTGCAGTTCATCTTCTAGCAGGGCCATAATATAGCTTCCATGTCATTTCAGCATCTCCATGTCAGCACTCGGCAACTTCCAGTTTTCTCTCAACATTTCTGATTTTACAGCCAAGAAAACTTCAATTCAGCTTCATATCAGCTTTTGTTCAGCCTTAATGCAGCCTTCATTCAGCCTTTCTGATCCCACTCAGCTACAACTTAGCTTCTGTCATATGGTTCTGAATTTTCCAAACAAAGCACAGCTGCAACCGTGAGCAATTCTGATCCAATCATGCTTCGCAGAAAATTTTTTCCTTGCTTTGGCACAAACAATTGTCTCACTGTTTTTTTGAGTGCAAATGGGTTTCAATGCACAGCTTCTTGGATCTTCAATTGATTTCCATCCTTAACCACTTCTTCTTGGAATTCAAACTTACTCAAAGTGTAATTGTTTCCATCCTTCCATTACAAAATTTTTTTTCTTTTTGGATCAAAATGCCTTCTTGATACAAAACTTTTCCAAAACACTAATCACTCCCCCACACTTAAATTTTTGTCCGTCTCGGGCAAAGTAGCATCAAGAAAACATCCCAAGCAAACAATTCCATAGAAAAATTAGGGTTAAGATTAGGAATAAGGATAGACAAATAGAATAGACATGATTAGTGCCAAAATTGATATGGAAAGGTAAACAAAGTGAGTAGTCTCTATAGATGTGATCCAATCATCGAAATATGGTTTTGAAAGAACCTAAGCAAGTTCTAGAGCACAATGACATATGTGTATCACAAAAGTAAGGCTAATCCTCACTAGGTAAAAATAATTCATCCCAAGTCATCAATTAAGAATCTAAAACCAAGTAGTACTCAAGCATCCAAGATTTCATCCATTAGCTCAATCCTTAAGTTTTAACAACCAAATTTAATTTATTTTCCAAGAGATTCTATCCTGCTATGGAGATAACCTAGATGGATACATTTATTCCTAGGCATGCAAGAAAAAGTGCTAAAACAAAAGACATGGTATTTACAATGATTTTTATGCATTCTACTCTACTCATGCATTTATTAGCAAGGACTCAACTTAAAAGAAAATTCTAGAAGTCATAACAGTGAAGGAAAATGCAAAATGGAACAAACTCCCCTTTATTTCTGGTGGATGGAGTCGATCCAGAAGTAGCCTCCATCGTGGTAGTGTAGGAACATGGGTGGCTGAGAGAATTAGGACTCCCCCACACTTGAACTTCACAAAAATTTGCTCCGGTGGCCAAAGGCGATTTAGGTTCAAAATCCATTAAAGGAATGGAGTGCTTCGAATTAAAGTAAAATCATCTCCTCCTTCTTTATGCCTTTTAGAAGTCCTTCTAGGAGGTTGAAGTCTGTTCAGTTGGAGTACCTACTCCTGAAGTCTTCTAGACCCTGCAAAACAATGTAATACCTCTCTCAAGCGTGCAGGGTAAGACAGAAATAAATTAATATCAGTCTCTGCATGAAATGTATCCAAAACTGCATCACATCCAATTAAATCAATTTGTGGTGCCTCAATAAATTTTTCACAATTATTTCCTACAAAATTTGCATCCAAAAACTCATCACAAATAATAAAATCAATCCTTGGCACTTCAATAGAAATATCACAATTATTTTTCATCAAAGATATATCAAGTAATGTATCACAACCTATGAAATCAACTTTAGGTGCCTCAATGAATTTTTCACAGTTATTTTCATCATAAGATATATCAAAAGACTCATCACAATAATCAACATCAAGTCTAGGCACCTCTAAAAATTTTTCACATTCAGCATTTTCATGATATGTATCACCACATGCTTCAAATTCAACAAATTTAACACTAGGTGCCTCTAGGGATTTTTCACAATCATTTTTTACATGAGATGCATCCCTAAATATATCACAAACAATAAAATCAGTTTGAGGTATCTCTATGAAATTTTCAGAAAAATAGGAGTATTTACCTGATCGTGCTGAAAAATACCTGGAGGGTCTACAAAAATAGATGTATCCGTGTTCTCCTCTAGGTCGAATATATACTCCACTTCAGGTTCGGGTTCTGGGGGACACTCAACTGGAACGGGTGATCCTTGGGTTCTTGCTTCCACCAAGCAAGTCCCTACACTTTCTAGTTCATCATTTAAATCTTGTGGTGGTCCCTGGGGTTTAGTGCAAACCCCTACACCTATGGAATCATCTCCCATGCATGTTCCCTCAACCATTCCTGTATCAACCAAATTAGAAAAATTAGGATCATCAATAGCAATATCCTTACAAAATAAAAGTTTAGAAGGGTCCTATAAAGTTTCAGAGTCGAAGTCAAGGTTGTTACAAGCCCTACTATCCATCTCCTCCCAGGCCTCTAAATCAGTAGGAATGAGTGATTCTTGGGGCTCAGTGCAATCCCCTACACTCTCAATCCTATCCTCTGGATTTTCTGATGTATCAATCAATGATGGTGGTCCTTGGGGATCAGTGCCATCCCCTACACCTAAAGAATCATCTGATTGTTCTGATCTTTGGGCTTGACTTTGATTAAATTGATCAACCAATTCTGCGAGGCGTTGTTGTTGTTGAAAATTTTGCCCTTGTTGTTGTAGGATTTGTTGACACATCTCCATCATCCTTTGGTGTAGAGCCTCATCCCAATCAGGATCATTAAACTGCTGAAATGGGATGGGCTGAAAACTTTGAGTGTCTTGTAGAAAATTCTGTCCTTGAAACTGGAAATCTTGCTGAAAATGTTGAAATTGTGGTTGAAAGGATGGTTGAACTTGCTGAGAATGGTAGCCCTAGAAATCTTGGATCCGAGGTTGAAATTGTGGTGGTAAAAACTGAGATTGCGCGGGCTGGAAATTCTGGTTACAAGGGTGAACTTGCTATGGAAATTGACATGGTTGCTGGAAATTCGAATTAACTTGGTACCCTTGTTGAATTGCTTGAAAAGGTGATTGATCTTGTTGATAAGGTTGCTGAAAATTGGGCTGAAATTGCTGAAAGTGGGGCTGAAAATTCTGGAATTGTCGCTGCCCATTCTGAAAATTCTGGAAATTTGGTAGACTTGGCTGAAAATCTGGCTGAAATTGTTGGAATTGCTGTGGCTGCTCGAATTATTGTAATGGTGGCTGAAAAAACTGATTTGGTTGCTGGAAATTAGAATAGGGCTGTTGGAATTCTTGCTGTGGCGGTTGAAATTGCTGTAGTCGTTGATTGAAAGGTTGGTTCTGCTGAAATTGTGGACACGGCTGCTGATAAGTGGATGAAAACATTTTGAACCTGCACCCCTGTCACAAAACAAACAAGAAAAATGGCAGTACCCATATACAAAAGTTTAAGCAAAATAAAATAGAACCCAATGATATATCCATAAGCATACAAGCAAAAAATCAAACAAATCAACTAGTTGCTTCCCCGGCAACGGCGGCAAAAATTTGACGGACCCAAAATAGACTGTCACGAATGTGGGTCCTCCAAATTTAGATATTTGTAAAATGCTGGAAACCCTTTTTGCAATCAAAAATATGAAAACGTAGTAAAGGGGCCACAGGTCGTATTTTTCCTGGGGACTAGTTGAGAGTTTGTTTGATTCGAGCTCGTGTTTATGTGTCGTTGATGTTTTGGGTTTCAAATAAGATGGGGTTTTGGGTTAAAATCTAAAAGGAAAACTCCATGAAAATGAAGGCAAACTAAACAAAGGAATTAACAAGCTTAACACAACAGTAGCATACGAAATTTAGAATTTAAACAACTACAACTCAACTCTTCTACAAGTTTTGAAAGCCAACAAATGCTAACAAAATTCAGAAATGGCCTAATGTAACACTAGCTGAGTTCAAGCACCATAGAACACTAAGATCAGCATATAATTGGATACCAATCAATGCCTAAACTGCCTCTTGATACAAAGTTGCAAAGTTTCAGCACTTGGCACGCAAAAGAGCATCCAGAACTGATCAAAATTTGCAGAAATTGCAACTGACAGATTTCAAATTCTAGCTGATTGCTACAACTTGGTAGACAAGTCCATTCAAGAAGTGCAATGCAAAGATGAGTGAAAGAAATCTGAAATAGAAGAAGAATTCAAAAATGCAAATGCAGTGAACTGAATTGAAAGCTGAATTAAACTGCACAAACTTAATGATCAGAAAAGTTGAGAAGATCCAAAGTTCTCTTGATGCGAATTTCAGATGCTAATACCCAGACTTGCAGAAATGAACTAGAATTTGCAGGAATAGAGTGATGCACAGAAATAACATACATGGCAAGCTTTGATCTAACCTATTGGCACACTAAGTGTTATCTCATGTTTCAGGGATACAAGCTAGTGCAGAGCAGAATTTGGATTAAGCTGCCACATTCAGATTCAAAAGTTGATCGGTAGAAAATAAACTGCCACACAAGGAAGAAATCAGAAACCAGTGACACGCAGGTTGAAAGTTTGATACGCAACAGGAAAAAAAAACCGAACAAACTGTCGAAATTATCGCTAAACTAAGTGCAATTATAAAGTGCATAAATTATAGCTACACTAAGTGCATAAATGAATGCATACGCAGTGGAATTGATATGCAACAAGAACTGAAACGTAGGAACTTATAATGCTGAAATAAACTGAAAAATGGATACGCAGCTAAAAAAAAACTGATACACTACAATTAAGCAGGAATTAAACTGAGATTAAACTCGATTGTTCATTAAACAAGATTCCTAGTTACTTAACTTGAAGAAATGAAACTTAATTAAGCAAAAACAATTAAGAAAACGAAGTTAACTAATCTGATTCAAAGATAAAAAAATAGAATTAAGTGCAGAATTGAAAAATTCAGCTAATACAATGAAATTAACTACAGAAAACTACTCCTCAACCCTTCCCAAGCTCAAAATCTCCTTGGTCGTCAAGCAAGGGCTGGCCTCGAACCCCTAAGCTTAGCAAATCAGTGGAGCGCAGCTTGGATTGATGAACTCTGCTCAAACTACACGCGGCTGGAATTTCCAGTCCAATCTCTTCTATCTCAACGGATGGATTGCGATGATGATTTGAGGAACTTCTGAGCTCACCTGAGAACCCCTACAAGCAGCTCAAACGATCGAAAATGGCTTGTGGACGAGAAACAAGTGATTGGTTAGCAGAGATGCCGAAACCCTCAAACAAACTTTGTCCGGATGAAATTTGAGCTGAATTATCCACCCTAGCTATCTCCAATGATCCAAATCTTGATCTAGATGAAGAATTGAGGGGTCGCGCCCCTTTGGATTGAAGAAAAGCTGAAAAAATAGAGAACACAATGAAGAAGATGAAGAAACGGCAGAGACGCGACGAGGAGAAAGGCTGGGTAAAGTTTGATTAAATACTCATCAATGAACGACCCAGATTGATCGGAGGAAATCCAACGGTTGATCTTGCTCTGATTTGAGCCAAACTTTGATGATGATGATCTGGGGTCAGGATCTGCATCGTGGAAGCTTATATCCTCCAGATTTGCAACGGATGGTCCAGATCACCCTAATCTTTAAATGGACGATCTAGAGCCCTCCAAGCTTGATCCAATGGTTGATTGAGCTCTGATTGGGATGAAACCTTCAGATCTTGATCAGAGTGCTTGATCAACCCTAACCCTAGCTTGGATTGCTTCAGATGGTCCCGGATGTCTCAAATCTAGCCGCTCTTGAATCGGACGGCCCGAATTAATCCGAAACTTGATAACTCGATCCGGGTCCACTTCCGACTCAAGTTTGACCCAGTATGCCCTAGGTCCATGAACCTTTCATGCCTACAAAAATAGATCAAAAATTTAGTGGCCAAATAATCTAAATATGTGTAAATTTACAATTAAGTCCAAAATAAAGGTAAGTTCTAAAATCTAGGGCAATTTCACAATTAAGCAATAAAAATATAGGTCAAACATGGATTTTAGCAATTAAAATAATCAATAAAATGGTACTTATCGCACCCCCCCATGTGTCAGCTGATCCGAGTTCCTCTCGGTCATCTCTGATCCCTTCAAACTCGGGATCAGCCTTTGACGGGGGCGCCCGGGACGCTGGGGGCGCCCTGGTTGGCTGGGTCAACTCTTATCCGTTGGCTTCGCTGGCTTCTGCTTCGATAGCTTGACTTGGGGGCGCCCGGGACGCTGGGGGCGCTCAGGAGCATAGGGGGCGCCCGGGAGCATGGGGGCGCCCTTCCCATGAACTGCCGAAGCACTCTTTTTGCTTAGTCTGTTTTGTGTTGCCCTTGGGGCACCCGGAACACTGGGGGCGCCCTGCTCAGCTATTGTCTTTCTCCTTTAAGGCGTTCTGAGCTGTAATTACTCATTCCTTCGGTCCTGCATCCAGGGTTTGTCAAAAACAAGTACAACGCAATAGAGTATTAAGTTTATACAGCCTTAGCTGTCTTGGTTCTGACTTTGGGCCTCTAAAATGGAGCCCTAGGTCGAACCGACGCCTACTGTTCCCTCAACGGGGAACGCTCCTCACCTACTCCTCTCGGGAGAATGTACCTGATGCCAACTGGCTCCTTCGGTTGGACTTTTACCCCAGCAGTCCTTCGCCAGGTGCCTAGCTGTCCTTCGCCAGGTCTTCAGTACCAAGCTGTCCTTCGCCTGGTGCCTAGCAGTCCTTCGCTAGGTCTTCAGTACCAAGCTGTCCTTCGCCAGGTGCCTAGCTGTCCTTCGCCAGGTCTTCAGTACCAAGCTATCCTTCGCCTGGTGCCTAGCAGTCATTCGCTAGGTCTTCAGTACCAAGCTGTCCTTCGCCTGGTGCCTAACAGTCCTTCACTAGGTCTTCAGTACCAAGCTAGTGCCTAGCAGTCCTTCGCTAGGTCTTTGTATCCTGGCATTCCTTCGCCAGGTGCCTAGCAGTCCTTCGCTAGGGCTTTGCCTGCACACTGAGTAACATGTTAGATAAACATTATACCTTAACTTTTGAACCCTGTTGCCATTATCAAAACATAGGTTTGACTTAGGTGCTTTCTGCCCCAACACCTAGTTCATCTTGCATTGCAATGATCCAATCGGGATCATTTAATGTTTCATTAATTTTTCTAGATTCAATTTCGAAAATTAGAGCAACTTCATTAGCCTCATTCCTGAAGAATGATCTAGTCCTAACCCAATGATGGATATCTCCAACAATTTGGTCTTGGGGATGACTAGAGGCTAATCTAGTTTACCTAAGTGTTGATGGTGCTTCTTGAATGGGTTCACTAGACACATGCTCATCCTCAGGATCCGGTTGATCTTTGGGTTGTCTAGGCTCACCGTCATCGGATTCATCACCATCAACAACATTTGGACTCTCATTCAAACTTAGTCTCCTAAGTTCGAATTGGACTTCATCTTCTGGTTGACCATTGACTTTTGGAATTTCTTCAAAGACAACATCAGAAGACTCTTCAACTAATCTAGATTTCTTATGTAGACTCGATAGGCTTTGCTAATTAGGGAATACCTGACTAGTATCCCTTCATCAGCTTTTGCCGTGAACTTTCCAAGGTGGTCCTTGGTGTTTAGGATGAACACCTTACAACCAAACACCCTAAGATGTTTAACCGTAGGTGGTTTCCCAAACCAAAGTTCATGGGGAGTCTTTCCTAAGAACCTATGGATGAGGACTCGGTTTTGCACATAGCAAGCTGTATTTACAGCTTCGGCCCAAAAGTAACTCGGGAGTGAGTAATCATTAAGCATGCTTCGTGCAGCCTCTTGTAAAACACGGTTCTTCCTCTCTACAACACCATTTTGTTGTGGTGTTCTAGGAGTGGAGAATTCATGTCTATAGCCTCTATCTTGACAGAATTCTAAAAACCGTTGATTTTGAAATTCACCTCCATGATCACTCCTAATTGTCTTAATAGTTGATGATTTTTCGTTTTCAACCCTTCTACAAAAAGAAATAAAAACATCTAAGGTTTGGTCTTTATATTTAAGAAAATAAGTCCATGTATATCTAGTAAAGTCATCAATGATAACAAAGCAATATCTACTTCCATTCAATGATATGATGGTACTACAATCAAATAGATCCATGTGATGTAAATCTAAAGCAGTAGATGTACTTAAAACGCTTTTACCTTTATGTGCAGATTTTGTTTGCTTACCCATTTGACATGCATCACAAAGTCTGTCTTTTTCATACTTGATGTTTGGTAAGCCACGAACTAACCCCTTGTTGGCCAACTTCCGGATGTTCTTCATGTTAACATGTGCAAGTCTCCGGTGCCAAAGGGTGGACTCCTCTTCTTTCGACATGAAACACTTAGCAAAAGCATTAGTAGCACTTTTAAATGAAACTTGATAAATATTGTCTACTCTTGTTCCTACTAGTACCGTGTCCAAGGTGTCATGTTGTCTAACTAGACATTGACTTGGTTGAAAATCAATTGTGTAACCCATCACACAATTGACTGACACTTAGGAGATTAAATGTCATCCCCTTGATTAGAAGGACATTTGAGATTCTAAGACATTCGGATATTTGAATGTCTCCTATTCCTATGACCTTAAGGCTACCATTGTTACTAAATGAAACATTATCTCTACTTTTCTTTTGAAGGGTAGTAAACAATGATCTATCCCCGGTCATGTGTTTGGAGCACCCACTATCAACGAACCAAGTTGATAGATGCTCCCCCTCAATCATAACCTACACAATTCGAAAAATAGAAGTTTTAGGTACCCAAACCTTGGGACCTAAAGCACCTACTAAACAAGTCTTAGGCACCCATGCCTTGACAACTTTCTTTTGAACCTTGGGTGTCCTAGATTGTCTCATATCAGTCCTAGACATCAAAGACACGAAGGAGGGTTCTTTGGGTCGGTAACCAATACCGGCCCTATTGTAGACTGCCCT
Source organism: Boesenbergia rotunda (assembly GCA_024364735.1). NCBI lineage: Eukaryota > Viridiplantae > Streptophyta > Magnoliopsida > Zingiberales > Zingiberaceae > Boesenbergia > Boesenbergia rotunda. Next base: position 331,012 of record JAGFNQ010000438.1, on the reverse strand, counting down.
TTGGGCACTCAAGATCATGTCTAGGGTCTTAGAGCTAGTTGAGAACTTCTCAAGAATATTCTTGAGTCTCTCAACTTCACTCTTCAATGATTTATTTTCTTCTTCTAGCAATTCATCATGCAAATCATCTACATCCTCAACCCTAGAGGATTTCAAATGTTCAACCTCAAGTTTTAATGACTTAATATCATCCTCTAACATTTCAACATGCAAATCATCAATGTTATCATCCCTAGATAATTTCAATTGATCAATTTCTAATTGCAATGCTTTAACCTTATTTTTCGACTTCTTTAACATATTGGTTAAATATGCAATTGCTTTATAACATTTTTCAAGTTCGGGAGAGGTTACCTCTTCATCATCCGAAGATGATGAAGCCGCGTTTGAGGAGTTGGAAGATTCATCACTGCTCTCTTGATCTCCCAATGCCATGAGTGCCACATGTCTTGTGCTCTTCTCCTCTTCTTCATCAGATGAGCTTGAGGATGACTCATCCCAAGTGGCCATCAAGGCCTTCTTCTTCTTCTTGGATTTTTCTTCTTTCTTTTTGGATTTCTCCTCCTTCTTCTTTAACTTTGGGCATTCACTCTTGAAGTGCCCTTTCCTACCACACTCAAAACAAAATACATTAGTCTTATCAACTTTAGCTTCACTAGGGTTACCTTTACCCTTGAAGCGTCGACCCCTTCTCATCATTCTTCTCACAAAATTTGCCATCTCGAAGGACGAAGACCCGCTGCCATCTTCCTCGGAATCAGACTCGGATTCGGAAGAGGATGAAGATGAAGAGACTTTCTTCTCCTTCTTCTTCTTGTTGGATCGGTCCCCTGCAACTAAGGCAATCCTCTTCTCCTTGGGGCCTTTGTTAGCCATTTCATGCAATTCCATTTCGCAAAACAAATCATCTAACTTAACAATTGATAAATCCTTGGAAACTTTGTAGGCATCCACCATGGATGGCCACAAAGCATTCATTGGAAATGCTTTTAGCACATACCTCACAAGGCCGCGATTCTCGACCTTTTCATCAATCGAATGAAGCCCATTGAGGACTTCCTTGAACCGGCTATGTAACTCACTTACGGTTTCATTCTCCTTCATGGAGAGATTTTGATGTTGATTGAGGAACAAGTCCCTCTTGGCGATTCTTGAATCTCGGGTGCCCTCGTGAAGTTCGATGAGCTTGTTCCACAAGTCTTTTGCACTTGTGAATGGACCAACCTTGATGAGTTGGTCTTTGTTCATGCCGCATTGTAGAGTGACGACCGCCTTCGCGTCGGCTTCACTCTTTCGAGTTTGTTCAGCTGTCCACTGCCACGATTTAAGTTCTTTGCCTTCATCATCCTTAGGAGTAGTGAAACCCTCCTTCACTGCGAACCAAGTATTGATGTCCATCTTGTGATAATACTTCATCTTTGATCTCCAATATTGAAAGTCAACGTCATCAAAGAAAGGTGGTCGGGTGGTGGAGAAACCTTCTCTCAAAGCCATGGATGATAGCTCTCAGTTGTTAATCAGCAAAAATAGAGCCCCAAGCTCTGATACCACTTGTTGGAACCCGGATGGCTAGAGAGGGGGGGTGAATATAGCCAAATACTTGGACTTAGACACTTATCGAATTTCTACACTTAGATTTGTTAGTAGCACAACGGAAGTAGCAAACACAGAGTATGCAGAAAAACAGAAAACGAAAGCAACTAACACAACTAGCAAGATCGCTAACAAGGAGGGTTTATAAGGTTCGGGGATAACTTGCCCCTACTCCTTGGCGTGCCCGTAAGGTGGGCGATCCCTTGATCATCGGTAGATCAAGCCCCGGTGAACACCGGATAGAAAACAACCTCCTTCTCGGTGGAGTAACCTCTCCATAGCGTTTCAATCAAGGATATAGTTTTAATCACAATGAAACATAAGACAGATCTTACTTAGCACTTAGCAAAGACAAGAACACAGCAAGCTTTTCCCGAGCTCCACCCAGCGACGATCTCACGCAAGAACCCTTTCCCCGTGTCTTCTCGTTGTCAGACTCAAAGCCTCTTATTCTTTCCTCCAAGTGCTCAAGCAAGGGATGGTCGCTTCACTGACTACAAATGCTTGCTCAAGATGATGGGATCACAGAACACACAAGAAAGGATGTGGAGAACACAATCGTGCAGCAAGAACAAGCCAGAAGTTGATTCAACGAACTCTTCTTTTTCGTTTTCTTCTGCTCTTCTCCTCTCCGCCTTTTGTTTCTCCACTGAGCACAGGTGACACCATCTCCCAGCAGCCTCCAGCTGCTTACCTGCCAACGCCAGCTACCACTGAGCTCTCCCTGGACTCCCTGAGCTTCCCTCAGCCAAGCTCCAGTCAGCAGCTCCAGTCTGCAGCTCCAGCCGTTGCAACCTGAGATGGAAGCTCCAAGGAAAGGCCACCTTTGACTCTCCTTGAGTGTTTGAATCCTCCCCTGTCACCTACAGCATAATCAGCTCATTAGAGCAGTATATCAAACAGAAAATCAAGCATCAGAGATGAAACACAAAGAATCGGATACGTTCAGACGCGATCAGAGCGTCTGACAGTGCATTTTGGATTAAAGTGATCGGTCACCGGACCGATCAGACAGCCTCCTGATCGGTCACCGGACCGATCAGGCTGGGGTCCAGACCGATCAGGCTTCGTCCTGATCGGTCCCCAACGCTCAATCAGAAATCGCGATTTCTTTGGGACTCTCCTAGATCGATCACCAGACTGATCCCAGGTTGTGGATCTATCACCAGACCGATCCACCCCTTTATTGGGTGATTTCTGAGCTTCGCAGTCCAAACCTACTGATCGGTCACCGGACCAATCAGGGATCCTCCTGATCGGTCACCGAACCAATCAGGGATCCTCCTGATCGGTCACCAGACCGATCAGGTCATGACCAGACAGATCAGGCTCCGTCCTGATCGATCATAGTGAGGAACCCGCGACGCTGGATCGTTCTCCAGAACGATCTACACAGTGATCCTGATCGATCACCAGACCGATCAGGAGCAGATCAGCAAGGGAACTCAACCTCACTGTGTGCTCCGTGACCGGTCACCAGACCGATCAGGAGTCAAACAGTGGGTGAAACGCATACTCCCTGATCGGTCACCAGACCGATCAGTCATCGCTGGATCGGTCACTAGACCGATCCACGAAGGAGCACCATGCCAACTCCTTGATCGGTCACCAGACCGATCCAGGGGCTCCAACCTAGCCCTCCAAGCTAGGACCTGACCCTCCAAGCCAGGATTTTTCACCTAACCCTCCAGTTGGGACTTTTCACCTAACCCTCCAAGTTAGGACTTTTCACCTAGCCCTCCAAGCTAGGACTTTTCACCCAACCTTCCGAGTTAGAACTTTCCACACCTAGCCCTCCAAGCTAGGACCTGACCCTCCAAGCCACGATTTTTCACCTAACCCTCCAAGTTGGGACTTTCCACCTAACCCTCCAAGTTAGGACTTTTCACCTAGCCCTCCAAGCTAGGAATTTTCACCCAACCCTTCCGAATTAGGACTTTTCAACACCTAGCCCTCCAAGTTAGGATTTTCCATACCTAACCCTCCAGGTTAGCATTTTGCAACACCTAGCCCTCCAAGTTAGGATTTTTCATAACATGTCTAATCCCCGATCAGGACTTAACCATAATCATCATAATCATCAACCTAGACTAAAATCGGTGTCAACACCAAAACAACAATCAGGGTCAACTGCATCAACAGAACCCATTTTAGATCATCAAATGATTCTAAGGTTCAAAAAGTCAAAAAGAAATTGGCTAAGGCATGAGTGCCAAAGTCATTCATTGTAGATTCTTTAGGTCCCAAAATTTGGGTACCTAAAACCTCAATATTTAGAATTATATAAGTATAAATTGAGGGGGAGCATCTATCAACATAGGTTGTTGATAAGTGGCGCTCCAAACCCAAGGCTAAGGTTACACTAGTTTCAAAATGAGTCAACAAGCCTTGGAAATTGTTTTTATACATTGCATGAAGGATTTAGATTCACACATAACTTGCTTATACCATGGATTGATTAAGATGATCAGTTTTATTATTGAATTTTATGGTTCAAGCTTAAGAGGTTGTGTTTGGTGAACATATGCCATGATTTTCTTGTATGTATTATACAACATGATTGCATGCATACTTGCTTTGGAAGCCTAATACAAACTTGATTTTAAATCGATTGGATCCATGACCTTAATACACACTTGGAAGTATGACTTTTCAATCTAATCCATGAGTTTTAGCTTCAATATGCCATGATTGGGATTGAACTCCATAGTTCACTGTAAATCTAGAAGTTACCCAAAATACTTGCGAAACTTATGATATATCTTAGGTTTAAGTGTTCTTATGTTTGAGATGAACCTAGTTGAGTATGACATGACTTTAATGTATGTGTTATTAATGTTAATCTATAGCATGCCAAGTTTGTTTAAGAACAAGATCAACACATAATTTGAGCTGATCACTCATAAGGTGTTGATAGATAAAAACATGAGCTTAAGATTTAGGCTTAGGTTTTGCTTAAGGTATTTTGTTTGGTGAACATGATTAAGATGCCATGATTTTATTATATGAATGCATGCTAAAGAACAAGGGTTAACACATAGTTTGTACTAATAAGACATCACCAAACAAAGAACATAAGCCTTAACATTCACTACTTAAGTTCCTTGACTTAGTGCCCTCTTTGTATCAAACTAAATTAAGGTCTATGACTTAGTTATTCAGAACCTAAGAGTAACTTGGATTATCAAAATTTTTGGAATAAGCATGATCTGTTGGTGCAAGTTGCATCAATAATGTTCTCTGTAAGTGTTTTAATGTTTGACCATACACTTAAGTCAGTGATACATTGAACAGACAAGGGGAGCAAAGGAGAAGTAACCTAAGTAGAAGAAAAGTCCTAGTTAACTTAGGCACTAAGACCTGCTCGGAAGGTGGGCACGAAGTCCTGGTCGAGGACTGGGCAAGAAGACCTGGCCGAGGGTTGGGCACCGAAGACCTGGTTCGGGGAATTGGGCAAGAAGACCTAGCCGAGGGTTGGACATCGAAGACCTGGTTCGGGGAATTGGGCACGAAGACCTGGCTGAGGGTTGGGCACCTAAGTCCTGGACCTAGGATTTAGGCACGGAGTCTTGGTCCGAGGGACTGAGCAACTTAGCTGAGCGATGACTAAGGACAGAAGTAGAGACGGGTCGGGGTTCGAGCGTTGACGAAGCGATGATTTTTGAGCTGTTGCCCTATTTGGAATGGCTGCTGTAAAATCTGTTTCGGGGCTGATTTATGCTTCGTTTTCCACCAAAATTATAGGATTGCTTGATGAAGAGGTTGGGCACGGGCTAGGGGTGGTATCCACTGAATTTGGAGTGGTTTCGACACTGATTTGGGTTGGAAATGAAGATGCTGCCCTGTTTTTAGAAAAATCTGCTCTTGGATCATTTTGAGTTGATGTAACCTTCCCACTCCTCAAATAAATTGCACTAACGTTTCACTTAGGATTAGGAACAGCTTGAGAAGGTAGTTGGCCTGATCCTTGAGCTTTACTTTGATTTATGTCACTAGCCATTTGCCCAATTTGCCTCTCAATGTTTTGTATAGAGGCAAAAAGATTTCCTTGTTGTGTTTGTTGTATTTGGGACTGTTGGGACTGATATGATGGCTGATATTGTTGTTGGAAAGGCTGATAAGAATGCTGGAATGTTGAAGAATTTTGTTGAGAATTATACCCTTGAAAGTTCTGATTTTGAAAAGGAACTTGTTGTGGTGGGGGCTGAAATTGATTGGGCTGAAATCCTTGGTTTTGGGGCTGAAAACATGAGTTCCAATGCTGGAAATTTTGCTGCGGTTGTTGAATTTGTTGCTGTGGAGGTTGATACGGCTGTGGATAACTCAGATTCTCTTGAAAACCTTGTTGAAATCCTTGAAATGGCTGCTGAATTGGTTGCTGGAAGTGCTGATTCGGGGGCTGAATTTGTTGATTTTGTTGCTGTGATTGTGGTGGTTGTTGCTGAACTTGCTGGAAAATTTGTTGGGGTTGCTGAATTTGTTGTTGTTGTGGGCCTTGTTGGTAAAAAGAATTTCCATACCTCAAATTTGGATGATCCCACCACCCAGGGTTGTAAGTAGGAGAGTATGGGTTGTTCCTAGCTTTAAATTGTCCCCTAACCAAAGCTGCTACTGACTCATCTTGTTGTAGGTTGGGACATGAATCTGAAGTGTGTTCCTTGCTAGAACAAATACCACATACACTCATCACCACTTGACTTGATTGTAGAGATACTGAAGGAGTTGAATTTTGACTTAAAATATGAAGACCCATTTGCTTAACAGCTGATGTAAGTTCTACCAATGCACTCCTTATCTCCTTCTGATCATTAGAAACCCCTTAAACATCATTAACCCCTGTAGTAGATAATGCTCTGCTTCCAAATTGCTGAGAATTTTCTGCCATGTTCGAAATAAGTTCCCTAGCTTGATGTGGTGTTTTGTTGACTAAGGCCCCTCCAGCTGCTGCATCAATCATAATCCTATCCATTTATAATAATCCCTCATAAAAGTATTGAATGAGGAGCTGCTCACTAATCTGATGCTGGGGGCAACTGGAGCAAGTTTGTTGAATCTCTCCCAATAGTCATAAAGTGTCTCCCCCACTATTTGCTGAATGCCACAGATACTTTTTCTGATAATTGCTGTTCTGGAGGCTGGAAAATATTTTTCTAAGAAAGCCTTCTTCATGGAAATCCAACTAGACACGTGCCCAGTAGGTAAATAGTAAAACCAGTCCTTAGCTGCTCCAGTCAAAGAGAAAGAAAAGCCCTCAGCTTGATGTCTTCCTCGGAAATACCCTGAGGCTTCATAGTGGAGCAAACAACATGAAATTCATGCAGGTGTCTATTTGGATCTTCTCCAGATAATCCTTGAAACTTTGGCAAAAGATGGATGAGCCCAGATCTGAGCTCAAAATCTCCACCCAGCTCTGGATAGGCAATGCTAGAATACTGGAATGAAGCATCTGGTGCTGCTAGTTCTTTCATAGTCTTCTGGTGGTCTGCCATCTGATCAACTGAATAAGCTGAAATAAACTGAGTAGGATGAATACCAAATCCCTCTGAAACACTGAGCTGGCTCCTCCTAGCTCTGAAAGTCCTCTCAATCTCATGGTCAAAATCCTCAAGATTACCACCTGTAGACCTGGTCATAAAAACAAGAACAAATCGCAGTACAAGTATAGAGAAAAATGAATCAAATCAAATCAAATCAGAAGATATAGCAGTAAGTGCAAGAAAAATGGATCAAGAAAAATATGAAATGTAGCCAAACAAGCAAAAATCAAACAACTCAACTAGTATGTTCCCCGGCAACGGCGCCAAAAATTTAACGGACCCAAAATAGACTGTCACGAAAGTGGGTCTCAAATTTAGATATTTATAAAGCTGGAAACCCTTTTTGCAATCAAAGAAGAAAAGCGTAGTAAAGGGGCCACAGGTCGTATTTTTCCAAGGGCTAGTTCAAGTTGTTCGATTCGTGCTCGAGTTTATGTGTCGTCAATGTTTTTGGGTATCAAATAAATCTGGATTTTGTTTCCAAATAAAAAAAATGACAATGCAATGAAAAGGAAATGAAAGCGCAAGAAAATGTAAGAAACTTGACTAAGTGAGCTAAACAAAGTGTAAGGCAACTAATGACATCAAGCAATTTGAGGCCTAAGCAACCAAGGGACTTAACTATCTTTTGGGAAAACAATGCTGATTTTAATTTCAAACCAAATATTAAGCAAAAGAATTAAAACGAGGCTGAAAGTTTCGGTTGATACTAATGTCGAAGCTTATCTTGATACAAAGTGGAAAAGATTGGAATAACCTTGATACACAAAAGAAAATAAACTCATGTGCCAAATCTGATATGGAGTACCAAAGTTCATACTAACACTTTTGAAATAAAACCAATCAACTAAACTTGTAAGACAAACTATTAGGGAAGAACTTTGAAGAAATAAATGGATACAATTCAGATCAAGTAGGGATAAATTCAGAAATGGATTAAATGCAAAAATTGAAATGCAGAAATTCAAATTCTATGATCAGAAATGGCAGTTAAACTCCACTAGGATGCAAAACCAAACAAGTAACTGATTTCAAATGTAATGGAATTCAAATGCAAAGCTTCCTTGATACAAACTTCAGCAATTACAACTAAAAAAAACTTCAGAAATGAATTGGATCGCAGAAACTGCCTGAAATTGCAGAAATAGCAAACTGATATGAATCAATTGAAGTTGAGTGCAGAAATTGAATGCGAATACCTAGCAAATGAATCCGACTACAATGTATAAATGCAAGAGAAGAAATAACAACTACTTTAGACAAAGTTCAGATGCTGGAAGAGAAATCTGTTATGCAGAAATGAAGCAAAATCTGATACGCAATTACCAATCTGATACGTAAACAGTAAGGCACAAATTGAACTGAGATCAAAAGCTATTGTTATCTAAACAAGCTCACTAACTAATCTACTTGCAGAATGGAACCTAATTAAAGCTGGAAAAATTCACAAACTGCAACTAAAGTACTGATACGAAAAATAAAACAGAACAGAATTGAATTGCAGGACAGAAATGAAATTACAGCTAAGACAAGAAGAAATCCAATAGAAACTAATCCTCGATCCTTCACTTGTATCAAGACCTCCTTGTTCGTCACGCAAGGGCAAGCCAAGAACCCCTTCAACTCGTAAATCAATGGAAATTAACTCCCATTTCGAATCTGCTCAGAACTGCACTCGGCTGGAAAATTCCAATTCGATCTCCTAGATCTCAATGTGAAAGGTTGCGATAATGATTTGGAAATCATCTGAGCTCATCCTAGGACCCCTACAGAAGGTTCAGATGGGAGGAAATGGACGCGGTTGAGATCCAAGAGCTCAAATCACAGATCTGCCGAATCCCTCAAGAAGCTCTGCATCCGGCGTAATCTTGAGCTAAAATCGCCATGAAACATTCTCCCAACGATCCAAGTCTTGCTCCAAGGTGTTGATCGAGTTGGTCATGCCTCTGATGAAGAAAATTTGAAGGGAAACGATGAACAAGCGAGAAAACGGGAAGAAAACTGAGCTGGGAATGCGAGGACGCGACGCCGATCTGAACAGGGGAGGTTGTTTAAGTAGTTGAAGCAGTGGACGGCTGAGATTAATCCCGCTTCATCCAATGGTGGATCCTTGTCCAATTTGATTCAAATTTTCCAGATCTTGATCAGAGGTCAGGATCATCCTCGTGGTAGCTCGGATCTTTCAGATTTGAAACGGATGGTTCAGATCACCTTGGTCTTCGAATGGACTGTCTAGATCTCTCTGATCGTGATCCAACGGCCAGATGATCACCGATTGAGTTGAAACCTTCAGATCTTGATCTGATCGCTAGATTAGCCTTAAACCCAACTCAGATTAATCAGAAGTTCTCAAATGGTCTAGATCTAATCATCTTTGCATCGGACAGTCCAAATTAGTTGACGCTTGATTCCTTTGATCTGGTCCACTTTTGACTCAACCTTGACCCAACATAACCTAGGTCCACGATCCTTCCAAGCCTACAAAAGTAGATCAAAAATTTAGTGACAAAATAACTCAAATATAACAAGATTTACAATTAGGTCCAAAAAGAGTAGAAATTCTAGAACCTAGGGTAAATCCACAATTATACAAGTAAAATATGAGTCAAACACGGATTTAAACATATGAAATGATCAACAAAATGACACTTATCAACTCCCCCACACTTAAGCTTGAGCGTCTCGCGAAAAGTACTAAATATGTATCCCTTAGGTTTTCTCAAACATAAGTAGAAGCAATTGAAAAGAAATTACCTAGGGTTGTTAATTCTCAAAAATCTAAGCTCTATGGATTAGTATCTTGTCCTTAAATCAACAACTTAGAAATTCAACCTTCATGATTCATTGAGATGAATTTCACTCACTAAACCTCTCAAGGGAAACTTTTGGTGGCTCTCCTCCTAAGTTCTAAGTACATGATGAAAATGGAGCTCACTCATACACACATGCTTCTTGCACTACCATAGGCTTGCTTATTATCTACTCTCCACCATCATTCATGATTAGAATCAATCATCTATAAAAGCTTATTCAAATGTGAAAGACATATGAAATGGTAGAAATGAAATAAAAGCCAAGTAAATAGCAAATTTGAATGAGTGGAAGACTTGGATGTTCAAGGATATTCTTGATGCATTTCTGCCCTCCTTTCAGTCCATATAATGAAGTCAAAGTGGAATGAAATGAGGCTTTGACATTGCCCTTCAAAAATCTTATGAAAAGAATTCATCAACTCCTTTGTGCCAATTCCACTCTTGCGTGCCATTTTGACTCTTTCTCTTTTCTTTTCTATTTTTTTTCTTTTCTTTTCTCTAATGAAATCAGAATGTATTGGAACAGATCTTCAATTTGGATGAGAGTATCTTCACTAATTTCATGGTGCCGAAACTCAATGGTGTGCCACATGGTCTCCTTTGTGTTTTTTTTCTATTTTTCTTCCTTTTTCAAACTGTTTTTTTTCTTCTTCCAGCTGCTGATTTCCTGATTTTTCTGTAGCCTCTCTTTGTTCATTTATGATGTGATCAGCTTCTCCAAATCCTGATCAGAATCAGTTTCAATCCAATACTACCATGAGCTTCAAATGGGTTGCTACTTGTTAGTTTAACTCTGCATTTAATTCATTTCTGTATTCAATCAGTTCTCTCAGCTCTTCACAGTTTTCTAGCTTCAGAATTCTGTACCAAATGAGGTTCCAACAAGCTGATTGATATCAGATTGTATCTCAATCGTTTTGCTAATAGGAATCAATGTGTTTTCCCTTTAATTTCCAGCTCTTCATCTTTTTCATAGCTGCATTTCTGCTTCTCAACTTGCTGCCCGCCAATTTCCTGTTCTCCAGAGTTCTTGCTAGTTATTGTTTTAATCCTTGACAGCACCTTTGCATTGGTTTCAATTCAAATCAGTCCAGCATCAGTTCAGATCTGCACAAATTTTTTTTTCTGTTTTGGCACCAAACATTTCTGCATTTGCTTCAATTTTTCAGCATTTTTTTTTCAATTCAGACTTTTAACAAAGATGCTGATTTTAACTTCCATGATTCCAACTTCCCAATTCTTAATCCACATCATCTCTAATCCAAGTTAGTCTCACAGAATTTTGTCTCTTTTCCTTGGCACAGTTTTTTTTCTTCTTTCATTTATGTGCCATTTTTCTATTTTTTTTATTGCAGATTTTTCCTTCCTTTTTTTCCGTGTGGGTCTTCAAAGAATGATGAGAAATCTAAATGCCTCAATTACTTCCATACTCAACCACTCCTTCTTAGCACCAAACTCCCTCAACTTGGCACCTTTTGGCTTCAACTCAAAATAAAATGAATCTTTTTGATACAAAATGTTTCCATCACACAAGCCACTCCCCCACACTTAATCTTTTGTCCGTCTCGGGAAAAATAACATCAAAGAACATCCCCAAACAAACAAGTCACTAGAAAAGGATGGTTAAGAGTAGAAGATAAGGAAAGAAAAATAGAAAGAACATGATTAGTATCAAGAATTGATATGGAAAGGTAAACAAATTTATTAGCCTCTATAGATGTGATCCAATCATTGAAATATGGTTTTGAAAGAACCTAAGCAAGTTCTAGATTACAATCACATGTATGTGTAACAAAATAAGGCTAATCCTCACTAGGTACAAATAATTCATCTCAAGTCCTCAATCAAGAATCCATGGCCAAGTAGTACTCAAGCATCCAAGATTTCATCCATGAGCTCAAATCTAAAGTTTTAACAACCAAATTTAATTTGTTTTCAAAAGACTCTAAAATGTTATCAAGATAGCCTAATGGGATACATTTATTCCTACTCATGAAGAAAAAGTGCCAAAGACATAAAATGGTATTTACAATGTCTCCTATTTATTCTTCTACTCTACTCACACATTTATTTGCAAGAATTCTTTTTAAAAGAAAATTCTACTTCTAAAGAACATAAAAATGAAACATGCAATGAAAAAAAATGCAAGAAGGAACAAAATCCCCTTTATTTCTGGCGGTCAGAGTCTATCAAGAAATAATCTCCATCGTGGTAGTGAAGGAGTAGGAGTAGCCGAAACAATTTCCTTCATTTGTTCAATTTTATTTTGCATCACTCCCCCACACTTAAACTTTGCAATAAACTGTCCAGGTGGCCGAAGGTGATTTAAGTACAATAGCCACTTCAGAGGTGGAGTGCTATAAGTTAAAGCAAGATCATCTCCTCCCTCTTTATTCTTTTTGGAAAATCTTCCAGGAGGTTGAAGACTATCTAAATGGAGTACCCACTCAAGAAATCTCTGAGACCCTGCAAAATCATGTAAAACCTTTCTCAAGCGTGCGGGGTAAGAAAGAAGTGCAATATCATCAATCTCTACATAAAATGTATCTAAAAATACATCACATCCAATAAAATCAATTTTGGGTACCTCAGTAAATTTTTCACAAGCATGTTCTATATGAGATATATCAAGAAAAGTGTCACAGTCAATAAAGTCAATCTCAGGTACCTCCAGAAGTTTTTCACATTCAATTTCAGCATAAGAAATAACAAGAGATTCTTCACAATAAACAACTTCAATTTCAGGCTCTTCTAAAAATTTCTCACAATCAATTTTGGCATAATCTGTCTCAAGAATATCATAGCAATGAATAAAATCAAGTCCGGGTGCCTCTAAAGAATTTTCATAATTATTTTTCACAAATGATGTATCAAGACATTTTTCACATGCAAATCTAGACATCTCCCTGAAATTTTCTAAAGGAAAAGAACAAATACGTACCTGATCGTGCTGAAAAATGTCTATTGGTTCTACAAGAAATACCTCCATCTCAGGCTCAAAATCTGGTGGACAATCAACTGAAAAAGGTAATCCTTGGGTACTTGCTCCAATTATGCAAGTCCCTACACTTTCTGGAAATGGTGGTGGTCCCTGGGGCTCTGTGCAATCCCCTATACCTGTAGAATAATCTCCTGTGCATGCCTCCTCAGTAATACCTGCAACAACCTTATTAAAAAGATTAGGACTATCAATAGCAATATCATCACAAAATACCAAGCAAGAAAAATCAGGTAAAACCTCCTCTGAAATCAACTCTCTTCCCACTATGTCAAATGTACCATCATCATCAATAATCTGTGCCTCAACAGTCTCCTCTGCGGTGTCTATGCTCATAATAGAACGATTTCCCTTAGGGTCCTTCATGGCATCGAAAATGCTAAACTGGACTACTGTGTCTCCCACCTCCATCGAAAGTGTGCCAGCATATACATCAATTTTAGTTCTAGCAGTCTTCAGAAAAGGCCTTCCAAGGATAAGTGGGGATCTACGTGCAAGGTACTCTCCCTCCATGTCTAGAATGTAGAAGTCCGCAGGGAAAATCAACTCTTTCACTTTAACCAAAACATCTTCGATAACTCCTGCCGGGCGGGTCTGACTCCGGTCTGCTAGCTGAATTACAACTCCAGTGGGCTGTAGAGGACCAATGCCAAGCATCTGGAAGACTGTCCTGGGCATGACATTAATAGAAGCTTCTAAATCAAGCATGACATCATGTAGCGTGGTGCTCCCTATCTCACAAGATACAGTAAACATGCCAGGGTCTTCACATTTCTGAGGTATGGCATGGATGAGTGATAAAACATTCTTCCCCATGCTGACCAACTCATTTTCCTTAAGCTTCTTCTTGTGAATACAAAGTTTTTTCAAAAATTTTGCATACTTAGGAACCTGTTTAATCATTGTCAGCAAGGGTACATTAATTTCGACTTTACTAAAAAGTTTTACCAACTCATTGTATTCTTTTGCTTTCTCCTCCTCCACGTGTCTTTTGGTTGGAGTTCTCCCCTGTGGAAAAGGCAAGGGTACCCTAAATTCTTCCTCTTGAACCGAAGATGGAAGGGCTGATTTTTGAGCTGCTGCCCTGTTTGGAATGGCTGCTATAAAATCTGTTTCAGGGCTGATTTGTGCTTCGTTTTCCGCCAAAATTACAGGATTGCTTGATGAAGAGGTTGGACACGGGCTAGGGGTGGTATCCACTGAATTTGGAGTGGTTTCGGCACTGATTTGGGCTGGAAATGAAGATGCTGCCCTATTTTCAGAAAAATCTGCTCTTGGATCATTTTGAGTTGATGTAACCTTCCCACTCCTCAAATAAATTACACTAACGTTTCCCGTAGGGTTAGGAACAGCTTGAGAAGGTAGTTGGCCTGATCCTTGAGCTTTACTTTGATTTATGCCACTAGCCATTTGCCCAATTTGCCTCTCAATGTTTTGTATAGCGGCAAAAAGATTTCCTTGTTGTGTTTGTTGTATTTGGGACTGTTGGGACTGATATGATGGCTGATATTGTTGTTGGAAAGGCTGATAAGAATGCTGGAATGTTGGAGAATTTTGTTGAGAATTATACCCTTGAAAGTTCTGATTTTGAAAAGGAACTTGTTGTGGTGGGGGCTGAAATTGATTGGGCTGAAATCCTTGGTTTTGGGGCTGAAAACTTGAGTTCCAAGGCTGGAAATTTTGCTGCGGTTGTTGAATTTGTTGCTGTGGAGGTTGATACGGCTGTGGATAACTCAGATTCTCTTGAAAGCCTTGTTGAAATCCTTGAAATGGCTGCTGAATTGGTTGCTGGAAGTGCTGATTCGGGGGCTGAATTTGTTGATTTTGTTGCTGTGATTGTGGTGGTTGCTGCTGAACTTGCTGGAAAATTTGTTGGGGTTGCTGAATTTGTTGTTGTTGTGGGCCTTGTTGGTAAAAAGAATTTCCTTACCTCAAATTTGGATGATCCCTCCACCCAGGTTGTAAGTAGGAGAGTATGGGTTGTTCCTAGCTTGAAATTGTCCCCTAACCAAAGCTGCTACTGACTCATCTTGTTGTAGGTTGGGACATGAATCTGAAGTGTGTTCCTTACTAGAACAAATACCACATACACTCATCACCACTTGACTTGATTGTAGAGGTACTGATGGAGTTGAATTTTGACTTAAAATATGAAGACCCATTTGCTTAACAGCTGATGTAAGTTCTACCAATGCACTCCTAATCTCCTTCTTATCATTAGAAACCCCTTAAACTTCATTAACCCCTCTAGTAGATAATGCTCTGCTTCCAAATTGCTGAGAATATTCTGCCATGTTCGAAATAAGTTCCCTAGCTTGATGTGGTGTTTTGTTGACTAAGGCCCCTCCAACTGCTGCATCAATCATAATCCTATCCATTTGTAATAATCCCTCATAAAAGTATTGGATGAGGAGCTGCTCACTAATTGATGCTGGGGGCAACTGGAGCAGAGTTTGTTGAATCTCTCCCAATAGTCATAAAGTGTCTCCCCCACTATTTGCTGAATGCCACAGATACTTTTTCTGATAATTGCTGTTCTGGAGGCTGGAAAATATTTTTCTAAGAAAGCCTTCTTCATGGAAATCTAACTAGACACGAGCCCAGTAGGTAAATAGTAAAACCAGTCCTTAGCTACTCCAGTCAAAGAGAAAGGAAAAGCCCTCAGCTTGATGTCTTCCTCTGAAATACCCTGAGGCTTCATAGTGGAGCAAACAACATGAAATTCATGCAGGTGTCTATTTGGATCTTCTCCAGATAATCCTTGAAACATTGGCAAAAGATGGATGAGTCCAGATCTGAGCTCAAAATCTCCACCCAGCTCTGGATAGGCAATGCTGGAATACTGGAATGAAGCATCTGGTGCTGCTAGTTCTTTCATAGTCTTCTGGTGGTCTGCCATCTGATCAATTAAATAAGATGAAATAGACTGAGTAGGAAGAATACCAAATCCCTCTGAAACACTGAGCTGGCTCCTTCTAGCTCTGAAAGTCCTCTCAATCTCAGGGTCAAAATCCTGAAGATTACCACCTGTAGACATGGTCATAAAAACAAGAACAAATCGTAGTACAAGTATAGAGAAAAATGAATCAAATAAAATCAAATCAGAAGATATAGCAGTAAGTGCAAGAAAAATGGATCAAGAAAAATATGAAATGTAGCCAAACAAGCAAAAATCAAACAACTCAACTAGTATGTTCCCCGGCAACGACGCCAAAAATTTAACGGACCCAATATAGACTGTCACGAAAGTGGGTCTCAAATTTAGATATTTATAAAGCTGGAAACCCTTTTTGCAATCAAAGAAGAAAAGCGTAGTAAAGGGGCCACAGGTCGTATTTTTCCAAGGGCTAGTTCAAGTTGTTCGATTCGTGCTCGAGTTTATGTGTCGTCAATATTTTTGGGTTTCAAATAAAATCTGGGTTTTGTTTGCAAATAAAAAAAATGAAAATGCAATGAAAAGGAAATGAAAGCGCAAGAAAATGTAAGAAACTTGACTAAGTGAGCTAAACAAAGTGTAAGGCAACTAATGACATCAAGCAATTTGAGGCCTAAGCAACCAAGGGACTTAACTATCTTTTGGGAAAACAATGCTGATTTTAATTTCAAACCAAATATTAAGCAAAAGAATTAAAACGAGGCTGAAAGTTTCGGTTGATACTAATGTCGAAGCTTATCTTGATACAAAGTGGAAAAGATTGGAATAACCTTGATACACAAAAGAAAATAAACTCATGTGCCAAATCTGATATGGAGTACCAAAGTTCATACTAACACTTTTGAAATAAAACCAATCAACTAAACTTGTAAGACAAACTATTAGGGAAGAACTTTGAAGAAATAAATGGATACAATTCAGATCAAGTAGGGATAAATTCGGAAATGGATTAAATGCAAAAACTGAAATGCAAGAATTCAAATTCTATGATCAGAAATGGCAGTTAAACTCCACTTGGATGCAAAACCAAACAAGTAACTGATTTCAAATGCAATGGAATTCAAATGCAAAGCTTCCTTGATACAAACATCAGCAATTACAACTAAAAAAAAACTTCAGAAATGAATTGGATCGCAGAAACTGCCTGAAATTGTAGAAATAGCAAACTGATGTGAATCAATTGAAGTTGAGTGCAGAAATTGAATGTGAATACCTAGCAAATGAATCCGACTACAATGTATAAATGCAAGAGAAGAAATAACAACTACTTTAGACAAAGTTCAGGTGCTGGAAGAGAAATCTGTTATGCAGAAATGAAGCAAAATCTGATACGCAATTACCAATCTGATACGCAAACAGTAAGGCAAAATTGAACTGAGATCAAAAGCTATTGTTATCTAAACAAGCTCACTAACTAATCTACTTGCAGAATGGAACCTAATTAAAGTTGGAAAAATTCAGAAACTGCCACTAAGGTACTGATACGAAAAACAGAACAGAACAGAATTGAATTGCAGGACAGAAATGAAATTACAGCTAAGACAAGAAGAAATACAACTAGAAACTAATCCTCGATCCTTCACTTGTATCAAGACCTCCTTGTTCATCACGCAAGGGCAAGCCAAGAACCCCTTCAACTCGCAAATCAATGGAAATTAACTCCCATTTCGAATCTGCTCAGAACTGCACTCGGCTGGAAAATTCCAATTCGATCTCCTAGATCTCAATGTGAAAGGTTGCGATAATGATTTGGAAATCATCTGAGCTCATCCTAGGACCCCTACAGATGGTTCAGATGGGAGGAAATGGACGCGGTTGAGATCCAAGAGCTCAAATCACAGATCTACCGAAACCCTCAAGAAGCTCTGCATCCGGCGCAATCTTGAGCTAAAATCGCCATGAAACTTTCTCCCAACGATCCAAGTCTTGCTCCAAGGTGCTGATCGAGTTGGTCACGTCTCTGATGAAGAAAATTTGAAGGAAAACGATGAACAAGCGAGAAAACAGGAAGAAAACTGAGCTGGGAATGCGAGGACGCGACGCCGATCTGAACAGGGGAGGTTGTTTAAGTAGTTGAACCAGTGGACGACTGAGATTAATCCCGCTTCATCCAACGGTGGATCCTTGTCCAATTTGATTCAAATTTTCCAGATCTTGATCAGAGGTCATGATCATCCTCATGGTAGCTCGGATCTTCCAGATTCGAAATGGATGGTTCAGATCACCTTGGTCTTCGAATGGACGGTCTAGATCTCTCTGATCATGATCCAACGGCCTGATGATCTCCGATTGAGCTGAAACCTTCTGATCTTGATCTGATCGCTAGATTAGCCTTAAACCCAACTCGGATTAATCAGAAGTTCTCAAATGGTCTAGATCTAATCATCTTTCCATCGGACGGTCCAAATTAGTTGACGCTTGATTCCTTTGATCGGTCCACTTTTGACTCAACCTTGACTCAACATAACCTAGGTCCATGATCCTTCCAAGCATACAAAAGTAGATCAAAAATTTAGTGACAAAACAACTCAAATATAACAAGATTTACAATTAGGTCCAAAAAGAGTAGAAATTCTAGAACCTAGGGTAAATCCACAATTATACAAGTAAAATATGGGTCAAACATGGATTTAAACATATGAAATGATCAACAAAATGACATTTATCAAGCGTCTCAAGGTCCGGAGTAATCGGAGGCTAAGCAAAAGTCCACCCGAAGGACTGGGTGGCAACCGGCTCCTGAAAGAAGTAGGTGGAAGGCGCGCTCTCTGGGGGTGAGAACTTGCGTCGGTTCAACCTAGTGTTTCATGGAAATCCGAAGTCCGAACCAAGTCCTTAAAGCTAATATTATATATGCTTTGTGTTTGTGTATCTTGCAGGTACCAAGATTGGAAGACAAAGCAGGCAAAAAAACAAGGGTTGGAGGCTTTGAAGGAGGGCACCCCCATCATTGGGGGCGCCCCCATGCATCCAGGGCATCCCCTGTTAGTGATATGAGAGAAGTGTCCTAAGGCAATCGCCTTATGATTGTAAATATTTATTTTAATAAATGATAATTTACTATTTGAGTATACATGTTTGTATTTGATTGGGATCTTAAACTCATCTACTGAATGTCCGCAATACAACTCACAGCATAAGGGAATTTGTGATGGGATCACAACTAGTGATTATCTCTAAATGTGCAAATGTGAAGTATTGAAAATATCCCTAGTCGATGAATTGATAAATACGGACACTATCAATTCTGTTGAGACTAGCATGGGTTATTCTCTAATCAGCTGATTCTCACTGGCTGGTGACATTGGGATGTCCGGAGATAAACATGGATGCTAGTTAAGGGAACTAGTTCATTGGAGTGACTAGCTTTAAGACTTCATATGGTTATCTATATAGATATGTCAATGAAGTTCTTACTGCGGCTTAAGTGTGATGTTCCTTTGACTTGCGGTGTTCAAGTCATCTTGGTCATGGAGACTTATACTTTAACATCTTAAGCAAGCATCTCCAAGGAGGTGTGGACCCAGGATGATTGGGTATAAGCCGAAGTGCCCGAAGATGTTTGAACAGCCTACAAAGGATTCACCACTCCTTGCGAGGAGATGTATACCCAGGCCTATCGTCGGATTGTTACTCAAAACCTCTGGCCAGAGTATATCATGTTTGGAGTGCGAGTCTCTAAAATACATGAGAGTAATTAGAAATCCAAAGGACGAGAATGACATTACTTGGGCTAGGTGTGACGTAGTCAGTCTAGTGGAGACTGACACAAACAGACCATGTCCTGAACCAAGTGGGTATAAGGTGGTGAAGGGAATGAGGCACGATTCATTAGAGCTGCTGAAGGGTTTCAGAATAATTTCTTCTGAGGTCAAACCGTTGATCTTTCGATTAATTGGGGATCATGATGTACTACTAGGTGCCACTCATGATCGTTCTATAATTGGTTGATTATAGACGGCCAACATAAATCGAAAGCCTATTTAGTCACACGCACTACGAGTAATCCGAGGGATTTAAAACGAGTTGAAAATTAGATTTTCCGATCAAGAGATATAAGTCGAATCTGAGTTAATCAGAGGCGCAATGGAAGCTAAATATGGCTAAGTCTTTTGAAGGCTTATTGAGCGAATTAAATGAGTTTAATTCACGACCGGTTCGGGTTGGTTTGGCCGGCCAAAGAGGGTGCTAACCCTCCTTGGATGGTCGGCCACCTAAAGGGAGAAAAACTAATTAATTTTGGTTTAATCAATAAAATAAATCTAGCGCGATTTATTTTATAAATTATGGATAAATAAATTTGTATAAAGAAATTTATATAAATAAATTTAGAGAAATTTATTCTTTTATGGAAGTTAAAATAATCCATGAATTGGTTTATTTTAATTTTTTATAAAATCAATTATGAATTGATTTTTCCATAATAAGAAAGTTTATAAATTTCTTATAAAATTTATTCCATAATTTAAAGAGAAGAAGAATTTGTTTTATTATAAATTAGTTATAATAAGACTAGGCTTAACGGAATAAGTCATAAGAAATTTTATGAGATAAAATTCTTATGATAACTAATTCCGTTAATTCGGTTAAGAGGAGACTTGGCAAGGGAGAAGCAACTATATAAGGAACCATAGGCAAGCCTTGGATTCCTAAGATTTTGATAATCGAAATAGAGCTCTCCCTCTCTCTCTTCTCCTCTCTCTCTCCCTCTCTCCCTCTCGGCTCAGCTGCGCCGAATAGCAGATGTGCTGGCCTCCTCTCCACTCATGCACGAACAGCGGTAGCTTACTCTCAACCAACAGATGAAGAGCGGTGGCTTCCTCTCCACCCATGCATGAACGTCGGTGGAGTCTCTTCTCCATGCATGGACGATTGTGCATGAACGTCGGTGGAGAATTTTGAGTGGAGAAAGGTCCTGCCTCGGTGGAGAATTGCTCATGCTTGTGAGAAAAATTCTCCTATTGGAGGATTAATTTTCCCCTTCATCCACCTAGGGCCGGCGCACCTCCTTCCCTAGGGTTGGTTGCCGTGAACCATCAAGAAGAAGGAGAAGCCGAACAAGAAGAAGAAGAAGCGGATAGCGACTCCTCTCTTCTCGGAATTCGATTCCGTTACTTCGTTGGTTAGTTTCCTAATCATTCTCTTGTACTTCTTTGTTGTGCCTATACAGAATCTAGTAGTTCTCGTCGGCACAAAACTCGTGACTTTACGAAGTCATCCCGAAGAGAACTCGGCGTTGACGCGAATAGAGGCGAAGCTTCCAAGGGACGCTACGGTTGGATCTCGTCCCTTACTTCGAGTTACGAGAAGTATAATGTAAATTAGTTTACTTTTCTGCAAAGTTTTATTTTATGATTATGTCGATACACTATAAGGTTGCATGCTAGATACGAAGTTAAAATAATTTAGGAAATTATTTTATGCAAATTCTTCCGTTGCACGTAAAAATTTAAAATTTTACGAACTCGTATCCTCATCGACATGCACCCGGTCCCAACACCCCCATCAGTGGGGGCACCCAAGCTAAAGAAGGAAAAGCAAGTGTTGTGTGGTAAGCAGAATAGGCCTCAAGCGGGGCGCCCGGAGGTCCGGGGCGCCCGGGTTCAAAGCTGTATTTGCTGTTTCGAGTCTGAAACACAGATAAGCCTTCATGAGGGCGCCCGGGGTGCCCTGGTCAAAGGTTTTATCAGCCGCGGCGAGGTCGACACGGGGATAAGGTTTGACCGAGTTTATCGGGGCGCCCCCGACGTCCAGGGCGCACCCAGAAGCACTATAAAAGGGGATTCGACCCCTCTGCTTCAAACACAACTGCTGTGAGTTATTCTGATCATTCTGACCGACGACAACGCGCTAAAGACGAGGCTCTACGACCGGGAGGCTCCAGGAGGAAGTGCGCGGCACTTCGGAGGTCCATATCGGCTGACGCTTCGACATAAGTTGTTTTGGTTTGATTTATATTCTGCAATTTAGTTTAATATCTTTTTGCTTGTAAATCAACTGTAAGACGGGTTTTCTCCGCCTTCGGAAATTCTGGAAAGGAGACCAATAGTGGTCTCGCGATGAGTACATAGGCCTTGGACGTACTGAACCTGGGGGGTCGGGAACCAAGTAAATGAATCCCCGCGAGTCTGTCTTGTTTTTATTTTTTCTGTATTTATTCTTTCGCTCTGCTACTAATGTTCTAAGTCTAGAACAATCCAAGTTTTTCTACGAAGTTTCTGTGAAAGATTTTCACGGTCGATATTCACCCCCCCTCTATCGACGGCATCGGTCCTACAATTGGTATCAGAGCTAGGTCGCTCTTCACCGGACTAACCGCCGACGGAGCAACGACGCCAGGAGTTGAGGGGGAGCCCAGGGGTGAATCAGGTATATTTTAGTTAAAATGTCTATTTTTAAATTTCATATTACTTGTTTTAAGTGCAGAGAGAGAGGGCACTATAAAAATCAGTGCCCTACTCGTAAGACTCGATCTACACCACCGGCGGCAAAGGAGACACCAACGCCAGAAGTCCGGAAAAACAAGGATCATGTACAATGTTTCAAGTGTGGAAAATACTGACACTACAAGAACAAATGTCCGACAAAGGTACGTAAAATTTACGTTCCGAAAAATTTCTAAATTCCTGCACTGTCTTTAGATAATTTAGTTAATTTTTCTGATAAATTAGATTTACTGCATAGTAAAATTAATATTTTGCATGACAAATTAGAAAATGCAGATATGACTAAAATATCAGAAATTAATTATTTAATTCAGAACATTAATTTAGTAATTTCTAAAATAAATTATCATAACTCTAAATCTGATAATGTTAATCCTAATAATTTTATTTCTGATAATATTAAACTTAATTCTGATTCTGATAACTTTAATTCTAATAATGTTAATTCTGATAATTCTAATTCAGATAAATTTATTCCTAAGGATAAATCTGAATTCAAAAATCCCAGGGATAAGTCAGAATTCAAAAATCTAAAGGATAATCAAAATTTGAAAATCCTTTAGATAGTTATGAATTTAAATTTGATAATTCTGAGGATAATAAGGATAATTATAAGAATAATTCTGAGGATCATAAAGATAATTATGAAGATAGTGAAGATGATATCTCTTTAGATATTAATTTAATTACTCCCTTAGATAATCAAATATCTAATCTTGAGGAGGAGATAGAATTTTCTAAGATAAAGGTCATAGTTAATATAAATCACAAAGGTTCAAATAAATCAGAATTACTAGAGAATCTTGAAAAGAAAAATATGGATGAGTAAAAAATTTTCGAAATAATGAAAATGATGAACTTGAACCCACAACTATTAATAAATCATTTCAACCTTAATTATTCAAATTAATTAAATCGTAATTAATTATTCAAACTTGAATTAAATCTTAATTATTCAAACTTGAATTAAATCGTAATTAAATTTTAATTCTAATTAAATTCTAATTAACTTCAAATTAAATCCTAATTAAATTCAAATTAAATTCTAATTAAATTCAAATTAAATTCTAATTAAATTCAAATTAAATCCTAATTAACTTCTAATTAAATTCAAATTAAATCCTAATTAAATTCTAATTAAATACAAATTAAATTCAACTTCAATTAAATCTCAATTAAATTCAATTATATCTTAATTAAATCAATTAAATCAATTCAATCTTAATTTATTCATTTTCAAATTAATTCAAACTTCAATTAATTCTTAATTAACTTGAATCCAACTAAATCTTAAATAAATTAAACTCGAACTAAACTAAAACCTTACCCAAACCGCAACAATTAATTTAATAAAATTAAATATATCAAAGTGGGTTGACATATTCGCAGGTTCACACGACATGTATCAAATCGGGAATTTGATACATCTTTAGAAACGTAATTAAAATGCTTTGGACTTGTTTGACTCATGCATAATTACCATGTCATGCATTTGCTACTTCTTTTAAATATATGACATGTCATTCATATTTAAATTTTATACATATATTAGAACGGCTATAGGAAAAAGAATAATTGAAACATAATCAACCTAGTATTGGGTGGCGGTGAGATGATAGTACGTTAGGGAAGCCTCTTCTAATAAGGTCAAGTATACAGTACTTGGTCTCTTTAGACTGGTGAAACTAGCCGAAGCTACCGATCCAAGGCCCAAACTAGTTAGACCAGAATTTTTCAAAAAGTAATTTTGAAAATGAAATTTCATTAAAAGGCTTTGTCAAGGAAAGGGCTGATGTCCAATAAGGCTACGGCCAAAGAAGGCCTAGTGCCTCGCCAAGACCTGGAAGCCAATTTTTGAAACTCAAATTCAAGTTACTTCTTGTCATATTCAAATCTAACACAAGCTTCCATTAAATCTTAGAGTTAATAATAAATTAAGAAAAATGATTCAAGCATCTCACAATACACCTATAAGGCAACCATGCTTGTTGTATTGATACATCTAAAATGGGTGAGATGTTAAGGACTAATGAATTGAAAAATATTTTTCAAAATTGTTAGAATATTTTTTTAAAAATATATTTTCAAAATAGTGCTTCAACATAATAATGTTTTTATGGAATTCATGCTTGTCTGATTGATTATCCATATTATACATTTTTCAAAAGTATATCTTTTCAAAAATTGTTTGACTCACTCAATTAGACACAAGCCTCTTAGGACTACACTAAAGTTCCTTAAGGCACTTAGATAGAGTCAAACGATGTTGGGTACAGGGGGAGTGTTTTCACTCTTTTAAAATTTTTTTAAAAGACTTTTCGAAAACTACGCCTTAATTTCTATCACATATGTTTTCAAAAAGGCTTATACTTTAAAAATTATCTTCTTTCCAAATTGTGGTTTCAAAATCTATCTTGCTGAAAATTAGTGTTCATTTGATTTTGATAAACCCTAAAGACACAGAGGAAGGTCCACTTCATGATCTAAAAGGACTCCTAGGATGTGTCATATTTAGGAGGAGTCTGAGTCAACCTTTTGACAAGTTTTAAATTATTTATTTTGAAAATTATTAGATTATTCTTTTGATCTGAATCAAACCTTAAGACTCAGAGGAAGAGTACTTGTGGTCAACAAGCTTCCCAGGACCGAGTCAAGTTTAGGAGGAGGTCAAATTAAAAGAATTATTTAATAACATGTTTTCTTGAACTATATCTTCAAAATATTGCTAAAAACATAAGTATTCTTTCGAAATACTAACATTTTTTTCCTTAAAAATACCAGTATTTTCAAAAATTCATCTGGTTTTGATCAATTTAAAAAAAAATGTGTTTATCTTGAGTTTGGAAAATCTTCCAGGACACTTAGGAAAATGTCCTTGTAGTCAACAAGGTTTCCTATGATTGTGCCAGACTAGAAGATAAACCAAGTCAAGTATTATGACTTCAAAAATTCATACATTTTTCAAAATGTACTTACATCCTATTATTCTATTTTTCAGAATTTGTGTGACTTATGAAATTATTTTTATATTTACATGAGTTTGAAAAATTTCTAGGACATTTAGGAAAATGTCCTTGTAGTTAACAAGGTTTCCTATGATTGTGTCAGACTGGAAAAGAAACTTAGTCAAGTAAAATATTATGTTTTCAAAATGCATAATACTTTTCAAAAATTACTTATATTTTTCAAAGTCTCATCTTTTTCAAAAATAGTTATTACTTGCAAAATATGTATAATATTTTTGTTGAAAAACTTATAGTTTTCAAAATATCTTTCCAAAATGCATCATATCTGTCAAAGTACCTTTTCAAAACTCACAGTATTCTTTCAAAAATACGGTATTTTCTAACAAAAAATGCAATATTGTTTAAGTTTTCTAAGATCATTATACGTAAATACTTAGTTTTATGCGATGCCTTCAAAAATTTATACTAAGTATTTTTAAAAAGAAACAAGGGTTTCAATTGTTGGTGCAAGTATTTTTGTTTTTTTTATGTATGACAAAGGGGGAGAGATACCTTAAGTTAGAACTATTTTCAAAACTAAGATCATTTTTTGATCCCAAGGATAGTAAGTTAGCCCCTTCAACCAATCTAACTTAAGTTATTGTCAAACATCAAAAAGGGGGAGATTGTTGGTGCAAGTTGCATCAATAATGTTCCCCTGTAAGTGTTTTAATGTTTGACAATACACTTAAGTCAGTGATACATTGAACAGACAAGGGTAGCAAAGGAGAAGTAACCTAAGTGGAAGAAAAGTCCTAGTTAACCTAGGCACTAAGACCTGCTCGGAAGGTGGGCACGAAGTCCTGGTCGAGGACTGGGCAAGAAGACCTGGCCGAGGGGTTGGGCACCGATGACCTGGTTCGGGGAATTGGGCAAGAAGACCTGGCCGAGGGTTGGGCACCGAAGACCTAGTTTGGCGAATTGGGCACGAAGACCTGGCCGAGGGTTGGGCACCTAAGTCCTGGACCTAGGGTTTGGGCATGGAGTCTTGGTCCGAGGGACTGAGCAACTTAGCTGAGCGATGACTAAGGACAAAAGTAGAGACGGGTCGGGGTTCGGGCGTCTCGAGGTCCGGAGTAATCGGAGGCTAAGCAAAAGTCCACCCGAAGGACTGGGTGGCAACCGGCTCCTGGAAGGAGTAGGTGGAAGGCGCGTTCTCGGGGGGTGAGAACTTGCGTTGGTTCGACCTAGGGTTTCATGGAAATCTGAAGTCCGAACCAAGTCCTTAAGGCTAATATTATATATGCTTTGTGTTTGTGTATCTTGCAGGTACCAAGATTGGAAGACAAAGCAGGCGAAAAAACAAGGGCTGGAGGCTTTGAACAAGGGCACCCCCATCAGTGGGGGCACCCCAATGCATCCAGGGCGCCCCCATTAGTGGGGGCGCCCAAGCTAAAGAAGGAAAAAGCAAGTGTTGTGTGGTAAGCAGAATAGGCCTCAAGCGGGGCGCCCGGGTTCAAAGTTGTATTTGCTGTTTCGAGTCCGAAACACAGATAAGCCTTCATGAGGGAGCCCGGGAGGTCCGGGGCACCCTGGTCAAAAGTTTTATCAGCTGCGGCGAGGTCGACGCGGGGATAAGGTTTGACCGAGTTTATCGGGGTGCCCCGACGTCCAGGGCGCCCCAGAAGCACAATAAAAGGGGCTTCGACCCTTCTTCTTCAAACTCAACTGATGTGAGCTATTCTTATCATTCTGACCGACGACAATGCGCTAAAGGTGAGGCTCTACGACCGGGAGGCTCCAGGAGGAAGTGCGCGGCACTTCGGAGGTCCAGATCGGCTAACGCTTCGACATAAGTTGTTTTGGTTTGATTTATATTCTATAATTCAGTTTAATATCTTTTTGCTTGTAAATTAACTGTAAGACGGGTTTTCTCCGCCTCCGAAAATTCTGGAAATGAGACCAATGGTGGACTCACGCCAAGTACACATGCCTTGGACGTACTGACCCTGGGGGGTCGGGAACCAAGTAAATAAATCCCGCGAGTCTGTCTTGTTTTTATTTTTTTTGTATTTATTCTTCCGCTGTGCTACTAACGTTCTAAGTCTAGAACAATCCAAGTTTTTCTACGAAGTTTCCGTGAGAGATTTTCACGGTCGATATTCACCCCCCCTCTATCGACGACATCGGTCCTACATGATCATGCTTGGAATATACTTATCATTCCTTGATACAAACTTGTTTTTGATACTCATGTTCGTGCTTAGAGCATATTGATCATACTTTGATACTATTTTGATACAAACTTGCCGGACAATGTTAGGGATTATGGAATTGATAAATGTTTGAACAAAATTGAACATTCCCTTTAATGTTTTTCTTTGTAGAGAAATATACTTTGGGTAAGGGAAACCCTTTCTAGGAACAAATGGATTAACTCTAATTGAATTAGGGTTTAGAAGTAGCTGAGAGTCGAATCAAACGTGGTTCTGACTCATCTAAGGGTTTCTAAAAGTTTGTTTGTGAAATCTGATCGGAACAAACAAGTTTCTGAAACAAACAACTTTTTGTATCAGACCTGATCGGTCCACCGACCGATTAGGACTCACCCTGATCGGTCTGGTGACCGATCAGGGGTCCTTCTGATCGGTCCGGTGACCGATCAGATCAACACTGATCAGAGGTATCAGACTACTCCTCAGTCCGATCTCATTTCATCAAGTTGTATCAGATTACCTGATCATTTTGATACAAACAAATCTGATACACACCTGATTATTCCAAGAACATGAATGTACTTGATCATTCATTGGTACAAACCTGGTACTAAGTGAATACAAATTCATTTCTAAGGAACTTTTGAGACTCTTGATCCTCAGAAATTTTTCTGAAACATCAAGTATTAAAATGCTGATTTGATACAAACCTATGTTGGAATGTTCAAATTCATAAGAAAGGGTTGTTGAGTCATGACTCTTGTTCTTAATTTCGTGTTTCAGAAATGTTTCTGAAATGACGAATATCAATGGAGTCTACACCCCTGTTATGGAATGCCAATTGTTAATGCAGTCTGATCAGGAACGTATCAGAGTTTCAAAAATTTTTTGAAATCTGATCGCTCCCCAGACTAACAAGAAATATTCCTGTATCAAATAATCAACGAACCTGATCAGTCATGGAGACCAATCAGGATTATGTGTCCGATACAACTGCATTCCATACTTGTCATATGAAACATATACATGCTTGACCATGATATATTTTCTGTAAATGTTTTCTTGTGCAATTCACACTTATTGACATATGATGTGTTGATGCAGTCTGACCCTGATTGTTGTTTTGGTGTTGACATCGATTTTAGTTTAGGTTGATGATTATGATGATTATGATTAAGTCCAGATCGGGGATCAGGAATGGTATGCAAAATCCTAGCTTGGAGGGCTAGGTGTTGGAAAATCCTAACCTGGAGGGTTAGGTGTGGAAAATCCTAGCTTGGAGGGCTAGGTGTTGAAAAGTCCTAATTCGGAAGGGTTGGGTGAAAAGTCCTAGCTTGGAGGGCTAGGTGAAAAGTCCTAACTTGGAGGGTTAGGTGAAAAGTCCCAACTTGGAGAGTTAGGTGAAAAAGTCCTGGCTTGGAGGGTCAGGTCCTAGCTTGGAGGGCTAGGTATGGAAAGTTCTAACTCGGAAGGTTGGGTGAAAAGTCCTAGCTTGGAGGGCTAGGTGAAAAGTCCTAACTTGGAGGGTTAGGTGAAAAGTCCCAACTGGAGAGTTAGTGGAAAAACCCTAGCTTGGAGGGTCAAGTCCTAGCTTGGAGGGCTAGGTTGGATGAAACCCTAGCTTGGAGGGCTAGGTTGGAGCCCCTGGATCGGTCTAGTGACCGATCAAGGAGTTGGCACGGTGCTCCTTCGTGGATCGGTCTGGTGACCGATCCAGCGATGACTGATCGGTCTGGTGACCGATCAGGGAGTATGTGTTTCACCCATTGCTTGGCTCCTGATCGGTCTGGTGATCGATCAGGGAACAAACAGTGAGGTTGAGTTCCCTTGCTGATCTGCTCCTGATCGGTCTGGTGACCGATCAGGATCACTGTGCAGATCATTCTGGAGAACGATCCAGCGTCGCAGGTTCCTCTCTATGATCGATCAGGACGGAGCCTGATCTGTCTGGTCATGACCTGATCGGTCTGGTGACCGATCAGGAGGCTCCCTGATCGGTCCGGTGACTGATCAGGAGGTTTGGACTGCGAAGCTCAGAAATCGCCCGATAATAGGGTGGATCGGTCTGGTGATCGATCTACAACCTGGGATCGGTCTGGTGATCGATCCAGGAGAATCCCAAAGAAATCACGATTTCTGATTGAGCGTTGGGGACTGATCAGGACGAAGCCTGATCGGTCTGGACCCAGCCTGATCGGTCTGGTGATCGATCAGGAGGCTCTCTGATCGGTCCGGTGACCAATCACTTTAATTCAAAATGCACTGTCAGACGCTCTTATCGCGTCTGAACGTTTCCGATTCTCTGCGTTTCATCTCTGATGCTTGATTTGCTGCTTGATATACTGTCCTAATACTCTGATTAAGCAGCAGGTGACAGAGAAGGATTCAAACACTCAAGGAGAGTCAATGGAGACCTTTCCTTGGAGCAGGTTTGTCTGTTTTTCCATCTCAGGTTGCAACGGGCACTGGCGCTGGCTGGAGCTGCTGTCTAGGGCTGGTCTGAGGGAGGCTCAGGGAGTCTAGAGGAGCTCAGAGGTAGCTGGTTGTTGCAGGTGAGCAGCTGGAGGCTGCAGGGAGATGGTGTCACCTGATACTCAGTGGAGGAACAAAAGGAGCGAAGAAGAGTTGGCTGAGAAGAGTTCTGCTGCTTGAGTTCTTGCTGCGACTTTGTGTTCTCCACAACATGCTTGCGTGTTCTGATGTTCCATCACTTTGAGCAAGCTACTGCAATCTTGAAGCAACCATCCCTTGCTTGAGCACTTGGAGGAAAGAACAAGAGGCTTCGAGTCCAACAGCGAGAAGACACGGGGAAAGGGTTCTTGCGTGAGATCGTCGCTGGGTGGAGCTCAGGAGGAAGCTTGCTGTGTTCTTGTCTTTGCTAGTGCTAAGTAAGATCTTTCTTCTGTTTTATTGTGCTTAAACCTATATCTGTGATTGAAACGCTGTGGAGAGGTTTCTCCACCGAGAAGGAGGTTGCTTTCTATCCGGTGTTCACCGGGGCTTGATCTGCCGACGATCAAGGGATCGCCCACCTTACGGGCACGCCAAGGAGTAGGGACAAGTTATCCCCGAACCTTGTAAACCCTCCTTGTTAGTGATCTTGCTAGTTGTGTTAGTTTGCTTTCATTTTCTATTTTTCTGCATACTCTGTGTTTGCTATTTCCGCTGTGCTACTAACAAATCTAATTGCAGAACCTTGAAAAGCTTAAAGACCATGTGTTTGGATATATTCACCCCCCCCCTCTCTATCCATCCGGTTCCAACAAGTGGTATCAGAGCTTGGGGCTCTGTTTTTGCAGATTAACAACCGAGAGCTATCATCCATGGTGTTGAGAGAAGGATTTTCCACCACCCGACCTCCTTTTTTTGATGGCGCTGATTTCCAATATTGGAGATCAAAGATGGAGTATTATTTGAAGATGGACATCAACACTTGGTTCGCGGTGAAGGAGGGATTCACCCCTCCAAAGGATGATGAAGGCAAGGAACTTGAATCATGGCGGTGGACAGCCGAACAAACTCGGAAGAGTGAAGCCGACGCGAAGGCGGTTGTCACTCTACAATGCGGCATGAACAAAGACCAACTCATCAAGGTTGGTTCTTTCACAAGTGCAAAGGACTTGTGGAACAAGCTCATCGAACTCCACGAGGGCACTCGAGATTCAAGAATTGCCAAGAGTGATTTGTTTCTCAACCAATTACAAAATCTCTCCATGAAGGAAAATGAATCGGTAAGTAAGCTTCATAGCCGGTTCAAGGAAGTCCTCAATGGGCTTCATTCGATTGATGAAAAGGTCGAGAATCGCGACCTTGTGAGGTATGTACTAAAAGCATTTCCAAGGAATGCTTTGTGGTCATCCATGGTGGATGCCTACAAAGTCTCCAAGGACTTATCAATTGTTAAGTTAGATGTTTTATTTTGTGAAATGGAATTGCATGAAATGGCTAACAAAGGCCCCAAGGAGAAGGGGATTGCCTTAGTTGCAGGGGATCGATCCAATAAGTAGAAGAAGGAGAAGAAGAAGGAGAAGGAAGCCTCTTCATCTTCATCCTCTTCCGAATCCGAGTCCGATTCCGAAGAAGATGGCAGCGGCTCCTCATCCTCCGAGATGGCGAATTTTGTAAGAAGGATGATGAGAAGGGGTCAAAGCTTCAAGGGTAAAGGTAATCCTAGTGAAGCTAAATTTGATAAGACTAATGCTTCCTGCTTGGAGTGTGGCAGGAAAGGGCATTTCAAGAATGAATGCCCAAAGCTAAAGAAGAAGGAGGAGAAATCCAAAAGGAAAGAAGAAAAATCCAAGAAGAAGAAGAAGGCTTTGAAGGCCACTTGGGATGAATCCTCCTCAAGTTCATCCGATGAAGAGAAGGAGGAGAAGAGCACAAGGCATGTGGCACTCATGGCTCTTGGAGAGGAAAGCAGTAATGAATCATCCAACTCCTCAAACGCGGCTTCATCATCTTCAGATGATGAAGAGGTAACTTTTCCCGAACTTGAAAAATGTTATAGAGCAATTGCATGTTTAACCAATATGTTGAAGAAGTCAAAAACTAGGGTTAAATTATTGCAATTAGAAATTGAACAATTGAAGTTGTCTAGGGATGATAACATTGATGACTTACATGTTGAATTGTTAGAAGATGAGATTAAGTCATTAAAACTTGAGGTTAAACATTTGAAATCCTCTAAGATTGAGGATGTAGATGATTTGCATGATGATTTGCTAGTAGAAGAAAACAAATCATTAAAGAGTGAAGTTGAGAAACTCAAGAGTATTCATGAGAAGTTCTCAACTAAATCTAAGACCCTAGACATGATCTTGAATGCCCAAAAGGCAGTCTACAATAGGGCCGGTATTGGTTACCGACCCAAAGAACCTTCATTCATGTCCTTGATGTCTAGGGCTGATATGAGACAATCTAGGACACCCATGGTTCAAAAGAAAGTTGTCAAAGCATGGGTGCCTAAGTCTTGTTTAGTTGATGCTTTAGGTCCCAAGATTTGGGTACCTAAAACTTCTATTTTTCGAATTGTGTAGGTTATGATTGAGGGGGAGCATCTATCAACTTGGTTCGTTGATAGTGGATGCTCCAAACACATGACCGGGGATAGATCATTGTTTACCACACTTCACAAGAAAAGTAGAGGTAATGTTTCATTTGGTAACAATGGTAGTCTTAAGGTCATAGGAATAGGAGACATTCAAATATTCGAATGTCTTAGAATTTCAAATGTCCTTCTAGTCAAGGGGATGACATTTAATCTCCTAAGTGTCAGTCAATTGTGTGACACGGGTTACACAATTGATTTTCAACCAAGTCAATGTCTAGTCAGACAACATGACACCTTGGACACGGTACTAGTAGGAGCAAGAGTAGACAATATTTATCAAGTTTCATTTAAAAGTGCTACTAATGCTTTTGCTAAGTGTTTCATGTCAAAAGACGAAGAGTCCACCCTTTGGCACCGGAGGCTAGCACATGTTAACATGAAGAACATCCGGAAGTTGGCCAACAAGGGATTAGTCTGTGGCTTACCAAGCATCAAGTATGAAAAAGACAAACTTTGTGATGCATGTCAAATGGGTAAGTAAACGAAATCTGCACATAATGGTAAAAGCGCTGTAAGTACTTCTACCGCTTTAGATTTACTTCACATGGATCTATTTGATTGTAGTACTATCATATCATTGAATGGAAGTATATAATGTTTTGTGATCATTGATGATTTTACTAGATATACATGGACTTACTTTCTAAAATATAAGGACCAATCCTTAGATGTTTTTATTTCCTTTTGTAGAAGAGTTGAAAATGAAAAATCATCAACAATTAAGACAATTAGAAGTGATCATGGAGGTGAATTTCAAAACCAACGATTTTTAGAATTTTGTCAGGATAGAAGGTATAAACATGAGTTCTCCACTCCTAGAACACCACAACAAAATGGTGTTGTAGAGAGAAAGAACCGTGTTTTACAAGAGGCTGCACGAAGCATGCTCAATGAGTACTCACTCCCGAGTTACTTATGGGCTAAAGCTGTAAATACAGCTTGCTATGTGCAAAATCGAGTCCTCATCCATAGGTTCTTAGGAAAGACTCCCCATGAACTTTGGTTTGGGAAACCACCTACGGTTAAACATCTTAGGGTGTTTGGTTGTAAGGTATTCATTCTAAACACCAAGGACCACCTTGGAAAGTTCACGGCAAAGGCTGATGAAGGGATACTAGTCGGGTATTCCCTAGTTAGCAAAGTCTATCGAGTCTACAACAAGAAATCTAGATTAATTGAAGAGTCTTCTGATGCTGTCTTTGAAGAAATTCCAAAAGTCAATGGTCAACCAGAAGATGAAGTCCATTTCGAACTTAGGAGACTAAGTTTGAATGAGAGTCCAAATGGTGTTGACGGTGATGAATCCGATGACGGTGAGCCTAGACAACCCATTGATCAGCCGTATCCTGGGGCTGAGCTTGTGTCTAGTGAACTCATTCAAGAAGCACCACCAACACCTAGGCAAACTAGATTAGCCTCTAGTCATCCCCAAGACCAAATTGTTGGAGACATCCATCATGGGGTTAGAACAAGATCATTCTTCCGGAATGAGGCTAATGAAGTTGCTTTAATTTCCGAAATTGAGCCTAGAAAAATTGATGAAGCATTAAATGATCCCGATTGGATCATTGCAATGCAAGATGAACTAGGTCAATTCGAAAGGAGTCAAGTTTGGGACTTAGTTCCTAGACCTAAGAAGACCACCATCATTGGAACTAAATGGGTCTTCAAAAACAAATTGAACCATAAGGGAGAAATCATTAGAAACAAGCCACGCTTAGTAGACAAGGGCTATAGTCAAGTTGAAGGCCTTGATTATGATGAGACCTATGCTCCCGTGGCACGATTATAATCCATCCGATTGATGCTTGCATTTGTAGCACATCGTGGCTTCAAGTTATACCAAATGGATGTCAAATCGGCCTTTCTAAATGGTCTAATAAGAGAAGAGGTCTACGTTGAACAACCTCCGGGGTTTGAGAGTACCGAATTCCCAAACCACGTGTTCAAGCTCAAAAAGGCACTCTATGGCCTTAAACAAGTACCCCGAGCTTGGTACGAGCGGTTGTCAACATTCCTAATTGAGAAAGGCTTTATAAGAGGCTAAATAGACCCTACACTATTTCTACGTAGAGATGGTGATAATATTTTTGTAGCCCAAGTATATGTCGATGACATAATTTGTGGCTCAAATAACAAGGGCTATTTAAATGAATTCATTGGACACATGGAAAGTGAATTTGAAATGAGTCTAGTGGGAGAGTTGACTTTCTTCCTTGGACTTGAAATCAAACAAACCCGAGATGGGATCCATGTGCATCAATCGAAATACACTCAGGAAATGCTCCGTAAATTCAATATGAGTGATTCAAAAGAAGTAACCACTCCCATGGTTACAAACACAAGATTAGACAATGATGAGAGTGGTAAACCCGTGGATTTGACTCAATATCGGAGCATGATAGGGAGTTTACTATACCTCACAGCTAGTCGACCAGATATTCTTTTCGCTGTGGGTATGTGCGCAAGGTATCAAGTTTGTGCCAAGGAATCTCACTTAATCGCTGTCAAGAGAATTTTGAGATACCTTAAAGGCACAATAGGAGTCGGTCTTTGGTACCCCCGTACCGAATCTTTTGATTTAATTGGCCATACCGATTCTGACTACGCTGGATGTAAGTTGGATCGGAAAAGTACAAGTGGGGGCTGCCAATTTCTAGGATCATCTTTTGTTAGTTGGTCAAGTCGGAAGCAATATTGTGTTGCTCTCTCCACGACCGAGGCAGAATATATCGCCATGGGAGAGAGCGTATCACAATTGTTGTGGATGATTCACACTCTGGAGGACTATGGATTAAGTTACAAAAGTGTGCAAGTGTTGTGTGACAACATTAGCACAATTAACCTAACCAAGAATCCAGTCCATCATTCTAGGACCAAACATATTGAAGTACGTCACCACTTCATTAGGGATCATGTTGCTAGGGGAGATATTGTACTCTCACATGTAGAGTCCAAGTCAAACCTCGCTGTCATTTTCACTAAACCACTTCCCAAAAATGAGTTTAGTTTCTTAAGAAGGGAGTTGGGAATGTGTCGCACTTCATAGTTTCCATAATGCATTCAAAACCCTTCATGATAAGTTCTAATTGTTGGGAAACAATTGGGTAACTTTGGGAACATCTCACACAAACTATAAGGTTTACCAAAACGTTTTTGTTTGCTAGAAATGGGGTGAGATGCTAGGATCAACTCAATTTCTCA
Organism: Boesenbergia rotunda; assembly: GCA_024364735.1. Taxonomy (NCBI): domain Eukaryota; kingdom Viridiplantae; phylum Streptophyta; class Magnoliopsida; order Zingiberales; family Zingiberaceae; genus Boesenbergia; species Boesenbergia rotunda. The sequence goes on along the minus strand of JAGFNQ010000438.1, from coordinate 295,215 downwards.
AAATGTCAATGCATCCCTTGAGAAATTAAGTTGACGAGATAAAAATCACTTCGGTGACCAAGTATGGGGAAAACCAATGCATAACACATGTGTATTTGGCTCCATGATTATACTTGGACATTCCAATCAAGGAAACTTGATTGGAAACTTGAATTTGACACAATCTTGGTTAAAACTTGTTTGAATGATTGTTGATTGAGTTTGACTCCACTTGGATGGAGCAAAGTGTTTGTTCAAACCATAAGGACCTTTGATCCTTGTTTAGGGATCAATTTTAGTCAAGGGATCACCCCTAAGATCGATATTTGCCATCAGATTCCCATAAAAATCGTGTGAAAGTCTGAAACTGAAAGTTTCATATCGTATCTGAGAATATCAAGAACCCTGATCGGTCACTGGACCGATCAGGCATAGGGCTGATCGGTCCCCGGACCGATTTGGCTCCACTCTGCGTTGATCGGTCCACAGACAGATCAGAGGGGTCGACAGAGACTTAAACAAATCCTGATCAAACATTCTGTGCTAGCCTAGATCAGTCCCCGGACCGATCTGACACATTGTAGTGATCGGTCCAGAGACCGATCAGGAGGGGTTCTCGAAAATCATCTAACCCTACTGTTGGCTTCTTGATCGATTAGCCGATCGGTCAAGAGTCTGCCTGATCGGTCTCCCGACCGATCAGGACCAGGCCAGTCCGATCAGGCTGGAGCCTGATCGGTCTGGGCGTTTCCAGATCGAACGGTGATCCGTTCAATCGCATTAAAGTCTGGTTGGTGGACCGATCCACCAACAGATTAACTCTTCCAAAACCCCTCATTGCCGAACCCTAGCGCCGAATCACCACTTGTGAACTTCATCGTGAGCAAGAATCCTCCCTGCGTCCTCTTCTTCCTCGAGAGAGCTTCTGTGCGTGTGATCCTAGGAAGGGCTACTACAAGTTCTTCCTTCTTCCTGTGAAGTCTCTCTCTTGCTGAAGGTTTTCTTGCGCTCATCTCTTTCGGCGAGAGCCTTTTTGCTGCGCAACCTCTTCTTCCAATCTTCAAGAAGTTCGTCAATGACACCTAAGTAAGCTTTTGTCTCAGTTTTCCTTACAAATCAGTCTATAGTGTTTATATTTGAAGCTAACCATGTTTTGGTGTGTTGTGTCGTGACCTTTGTTTTGGCCGTGACCTTCTTGATCAAATGTTTCACCTTATGATTACGTTCTTTGTGACCAAATCTCTCTTTCATTTCATTATTGTCCTTCTTTTGATCAAATGTTTTATCTTATATTCTCTAATTGGGTCTTTGATTACATCTTATATTTTAATCAAACCTTAACTTATATCATGATTCGATTCATGTCTCTTGATCAAATCCGCTGTCATGACCTATTCCAATCTTTAGAAAATCATCTAAGGGCAAAGAAGCCGTTGAGGGCAGCTCAAAGGGGAAAGCCCCTTCATCATCTACCCCTCATTCAAGGCCTCCACCACATCCACATACTAGATTTCAGAATATTACTTTGGCTCTAAACTTCCAATGGCATAATTTCAAACTCATGCCATGTCGAACTGTAGACCAAACTTTTATCTAAGAACATTGTCCAACAGTTTGACAAAGTATTGAATATTATAATCTTCAACCCATTCTGTACCTTGAGAGGCCAATCAACCTTGATTTGGTCTCTGAATTCTATAACAACATGGCCAGTGGGGAGGGTACGGGGTGGAAAACCTGCGTTGCCAGTGTCGACCTTGATTTTAATCTATCTATTTTCACTGATTTCCTTGGCTGTCGTTGGTCAGAGAATCATTTTTCTCTCTACCCTTATCCTCCTGATCCTCTTCCGCTGGAGTCACTCCTGATTCCATCTACGAGTACTTTCTAGGCCATCCAAGGCCAAGGGGTTCCGGTGAGTGCACCCGTGATTTTTCCACATTTCCTGCTCTTCGCCTTTCCCCCGTTGAGTATGTCTTGTTTAAGATCATCACCAATTGTCTCCTTCCAACTACTTCGAAACACCTAGATGAGATTCACCCGTTCCACTATTTGATGCTCTACGGGATGCATCAGTAGTTAGACTTTGACCCGGTGACTTCGGTCTATTTCTCCATCATCGTCTACAGTATGCAGTCCGCCCAGACAGTCTACATGCCATTTGACCATATCATCACTGCCTGGCTAGAGTCAGTTGGCATTGATGTTTCACAGGGCTGCATTATACCCATGGTTCGACAGGATTGTCGAATTGATCGTCGCATGATGGCCCAATATGGCATTGTTGTCGGATCACGGGGGCTGCGGTAGAAGGTTCGACGACATGAGGGGGAGTTACCGAGAGCATTCCCTGACCAGGAGCCGCCGACTGATGCTGAGGATTATGATGAGTGGGCTCCTGATTTACGCTGGCAGGTTGCGGAGTTAGAGCAGTTGATGTAGCGCGAGCTACACATTTCCGAGCACTGGCACCAGGAGGTCAGCTCGGAGTTTCAGTGTTTCGATCACCGGCTCGACGCTCTCGCATCCGACGTCTCAGATATCAGCTCACTACAGGACACATGGTATGAGGAGTGGTATCATCATACGTTTCCTGATGGTACGTCCCCGTGCAGCCCTCCGCCAGGAGGTGTTATGTATATTGCTGATTCTTTAGACGATGAGCATTGATGGCATTGACTGTTTTGATGACTGTTATATTTGGTTGTGCTCAATTTCTTTTAAGGTGTCTAGACTTTAATGCGATATGCTGCATCTGACACTTTGCATGTATTTTTGACTTATCATGTTTAGGATGTTGGCTTATATGAGTTCACATGATTACTATTTGTTTATATCCCTCATTCTATATTATTATGCATGCTTATGATGCCTTGCCCATATGATACATATGTTTGTATCACCATGCCCTACTCTTATCATATGTGTTCATATGTTTATCAAAAATCAATCAAATCTTTATTATTTTGGGATACCCCTAGGGTTGAGGGGGAGTATGGTTAAACTTAACAGCCCTCTAAACCCTTTTCGGTGTTCGACAAAGGGGGAGAGTGTTGGATGGTTAAGTTTAGGATGATTTTATTGTAGGGGGAGGATCTTGATTCCCCTATGATTCTGAAAGTAGAGAAATTGATTGAGAATCCCTAAACATAAAATCGGATTGTCAAACAACAAAAAGGGGGAGATTGTTGATGCAGTCTGACCCTGATTGTTATTTTGGTGTTGGCATCGTTTTAGTATAGGTTGATGATTATGATGATTATGATTAAGTCCTGATCGGAGATCAGGCATGGTATGGAAAATCCTAGCTTGGAGGGCTAGGTGTTGGAAAATCCTAACCTGGAGGGTTAGGTGTGGAAAATCCTAGCTTGGAGGGCTAGGTGTTGAAAAGTCCTAATTCAGAAGGGTTGGGTGAAAAGTCCTTGCTTGGAGGGCTAGGTGAAAAGTCCTAACTTGGAGGGTTAGGAGAAAAGTCCCAACTTGGAGAGTTAGGTGAAAAAGTCCTGGCTTGGAGGGTCAGGTCCTAGCTTGGAGGGTTAGGTATGGAAAGTTCTAACTCGGAAGGTTGGGTGAAAAGTCCTATGTTGGAGGGCTAGGTGAAAAGTCCTAACTTGGAGGTTTAGGTGAAAAGTCCCAACTGGAGAGTTAGTGGAAAAACCCTGGCTTGGAGGGTCAGGTCCTAGCTTTGAGGGCTAGGTTGGAGCCCCTGGATCGGTCTGGTGACCGATCAGGGAGTTGGCATAGTGCTCCTTCGTGGATCGGTCTGGTGACCGATTCAGCGATGACTGATCAGTCTGATGACCGATCAGGGAGTATGCGTTTCACCCATTGCTTGGCTCCTGATCGGTCTGGTGACCGATCAGGGAGCAAACAGTGAGGTTGAGTTCCCTTGCTGATCTGCTCTTGATCGGTCTGGTGACCGATCAGGATCACTGTGCAGATCATTCTGGAGAACGATCCAGTGTCGCAGGTTCCTCTCTACGATCGATCAGGACGTAGCCTAATCTGTCTGGTCATGACCTGATTGGTCTGGTGACCAATCAGGAGGCTCCCTGATCGGTCTGGTGACCGATCAGGAGGTTTGGATTGCGAAGCTCAGAAATCGCCCGATAATGGGGTGGATCGGTCTGGTGATCGATCTACAACCTGGGATCGGTCTGGTGATCGATCCAGGAGAATCCCAAAGAAATCGCGATTTCTGATTGAGCATTGGGGACTGATCAGGACGAAGCTTGATCGGTCTAGACCCAGCGTGATCGGCCTGGTGACCGATCAAGAGGCTCTCTGATCGGTCCGGTGACTGATCACTTTAATTCAAAATACACTGTCAGACGCTCTGATTGCGTCTGAACATATCCGATTCTCTGCGTTTCTTCTCTGATGCTTGATTTGCTTCTTGATTTGCTGCTTGATATACTGTCCTAATACTCTGATTAAGCTGCAGGTGACAGGGAAGGATTCAAACACTCAAGGAGAGTCAATGGAGACCTTTCCTTGGAGTAGGTTTGTCTGTTTTTCCATCTCAGGTTGCAACGGGCACTGGTGCTGGCTGGAGCTGTTGTCCGGGGCTGGTCTGAGGGAGGCTCAGGGAGTCTAGAGGAGCTCAGAGGTAGCTGGTGGTTGCAGGTGAGCAGCTGGAGGCTGCAGCGAGATGGTGTCACCTGATACTCAGTGGAGGAAAAAAAGGAGCGGAGAATAGTTGGCTGAGAAGAGTTCTGCTGCTTGAGTTCTTGCTGCGACTTTGTGTTCTCCACAACTTGCTTGCGTGTTCTGAAGTTCCATCACTTTGAGCAAGCTACTGCATTCTTGAAGCAACCATCCCTTGCTTGAGCACTTGGTGTTGGGACCAGGTGCATCTTGAGAAGAATACGGGTTCGTAAAATTTTAAATTTTTACGTGCAGCGGAAGAATTAGCATAAAATAATTTCACAAATTATTTTAACCACGTATCTAGCATGCAACCTTATGATGTGTTGACATGGTCATAAATTAAAACTTTGCGGAAAAGTAAACTATTTACTAAGTACCTCGCGTAACTCGAAGTAAGGGACGAGATCCAACCGTAGCGTCCCTTGGAAGCTCGACCTCTATTCGCGTCCACGCCGAGTTCTCTTCGGGATGACTTCGCAAAGTCACGAGTTTTGTGCCGACAAGAACTACTAGAATCTCTAAAGGCACAACTAGAACAACAAGAGAAAAGAATGGAAACTAACCACCAAGAATCAGAATCTAAATTCTGGGAAGGAAGGAGATGCGATCCGCTTCTTCTTCTTCTTCTTCGGCTCCTTCTTGATGGAAGCTTGCGCTGGCCCTAGGAGGAGGAAGCGCCGGCCCTAGGTGGTGGAAGCTTGGGCGCCGGCCCTAGGAGGAGGAAGCTTGGGCGCTGGCCCTAGGAGGAGGAATGTGGGCGCCGGCCCTAAGGGGAAGGGGGAAGGAGAGAATAAGAGAGAGAGAGGGAGAGAATTAATCTCTTGATTACTCTATTAGGAATTAAAGGCTTGCCTTTGGTTCCTTTATATAGTAGCTTCTCCCTTGCCAAGTCTCCCTCTTAACGGAATTTTCATAAGAAATTTATCCTATAAATTCTTTTATTAATTATTCCGTTTAAGCCAAGTTTTATTATAACTAACTTTATAATAAAACAATTACCTTCTCTCCTTTTATTATGGAATAAATTTTATAAGAAATTTATAAATTTTCTTATTATGGAAAAATCAATTCATAATTGATTTTATAAAAATAAACCATTTGATGGATCATTTTAATTTCCATAAAAAGGGAATAAATTTCTATAAATTTATTTCTATAAATTTCTTTATACAAATTTATTTATCCATAATTTATAAAACAAATCGCGCTAGATTTATTTTATTAATTAAACCAAATAAATTGGTTTACCCCTTTGTAGAGGCCGGCCAAACCAAGAGGGTGGACACCCTCTTTGGCCGGCCAATACAAGCTCGATCCCTCGCGAATTAAACTCATTTAATTCGCCAATAAGCCTTCAAAAGACTTAGCCATTTTTAGCTTCCGTTGCGCATCTGATTAATTCAGATTCGACTTATTTCTCTTGATTGGAAAATCCAATTTTCAACTCATTTTAAATCCCTCGGATTACTCGTAGTGCGTGTGACTAAATAGGCTTTCGATTTATGTTGGCCGTCTATAATTAACCAATTATAGAACGGTCATGAGTGGCACCTAGTAGTACATCATGACCCCCAATTAATCGAAAGATCAACGGTTTGACCTCAGAAGTAATTCCGAAACCCTTCAGCAGCTCTAATGAATCGTGCCTCATTCCCTTCACCATCTTATACCCACTTGGTTCAGGACATGGTCTATTTGTGTCAGTCCCCACTAGGCTGACTACGTCACACCTAGCCCAAGTAATGTCTTTCTCGTCCTTTGGATTTCTAATTACTCTCATGTATTTAAGAGACTCGCACTCTAAACATGATATGCTCTGGCCAGAGGGTTTGAGTAACAATCCGACGATAGGCCTGGGTATACATCTCCTCGCAAGGAGTGGTGAATCCTTTGTAGGCTGTTCAAACATCTTCGGGCACTTCGGCTTATACCCAATCATCCTGGGTCCACACCTCCTTGGAGATGCTTGCTTAAGATGTTAAAGTATAAGTCTCCATGTCCAAGATGACTTGAACACCGTAAGTCAAAGGTGTAACGCCCGCCCTTATATCTACCCTAAAGGCGGGGTTACGGGTCCATACATTCATATCATTTATCATGTTAAGCATGTATATCAAGTAGAAACGTAGCATGAGTTATCTAGCCTTAGACACATGCATAAGAAGCATTCATAAGCAACAGGAAATAGGAACTCTATAGCATTTCACTTAGCATGCATACAACAAGAATTAGACATCTAATGATAGTGTCTTCCTCTATATAAAGTTCACATGTATCAGTTAATTTCTAAACTCAACCAAGCATAGAGTTATCTAACATGACATAGGTTCCATATCCCTAACTTTAACAACAGTAGAGTAGTTATAGTCATCACTCAATCAGAGTATAGTAATACAACTTATAATCCTTTAGTGGAAGCAATTTAGATTCTAGACAAAAATGGTAGATAGAATCCTTCTTTCTTTCCCGAACCATCAGCACACACATCTTTTACCTTTCCCTCTGCCTCTTCCTTTAGTTCATGTATTTCTTACCGCTATCTGCAGCATAAGAAAACAACATGAAACTAGTAAGCAAAACATGCTTAGTAAGAATCCGGGCTTACTCGCAAAAATCCATATCGATACATCATATCATGTACACAGTAATCAAGATAGAATTATAAGCATCATAAGCATCACATCAATATTTCTAAATGCTTTACAGAACAAGATCATCACATAATGAGAAAAATGTTTTTCAAAAGGTTCCATAAAGGTAAGTACTTAAAAATATAGTATCATCTAGGGCCCAGTTGTAGTACCACATCATGCGCGTTCCCTAATGAGTTGGGGTAGCGAGCCACCAATCCATTTAGGGCAAGACCCTTCCGTCCTACCAATGCCATGACCTTCAGTTAACATGTACATTGGATTTTGTTTAACGACCCTCTTCCGAGTCGGGTACACAACTTTCAAAGTAAAGTATCTTAACATGCAATTACACATATATGTATATGCTTAAAGGTACTCCTAATAACATCTTAAAGGGACACACCACTCATCAAGGGTGCTCATGATCCCCTAGGGACACACCACACACATAGGGGTGCTCTTGATCCCAATTTCAGTAGAGTATCCTTTTTCAAGCATATTATCAAACACATCATGTTCATGTCATAAGGGTGCCCCATGGGCTATAAGGCATGCTTTTATACCTAACAAGATAGGTCACATCAATTATACACACATCATATAAGTGGTAGCATGCTTCATGGTTTCATTAAGTACTTCCCAACCCTAGAACCATGGTTGGCCGAAAGTCAAGGGTAGGGAATTCTTTGATTTTTCAATCAAGCATTCATTCAAGCATTTCTACAACCACCTCAAGTGCACTTCATGTTAACAATTGAAACATGGTTTATACCTCAAAGTGGGGTTAGCTCTCACTAACCCCTTTTTCTACACCTTGGTCGAAACCCATCCAAGCCCCAAACCCTAGCTTTTGTTATCACAAAATGAAGGGACACATCATATAGGTATACCCTAAGTTCCAAGGGGTCTTCACATGCATCAAAGAGTAACCAAACACTTCCCTTTGGAAGTGGCCGAAACCCTATACAAGGACAAACCCTAAACCTTAGTTGTTGTCATCACAAAATGAAGGGTCACCACATATGAGTATACCCTAAGTCTTAAGGGTTATTTTCATGTATCAAAAAGTAGCCAAACACTTCCCTTAGGAAGTGGCCGAAACCCTCTACAAGGATAAACCCTAGGTTTTGTTCTTGACACCATGAAGAAAAATCCACCTACATGTATACCCTAAGTCTCAAGGTCTTCCCATGCATCAAGGAAAGAACCAAAGCCTCCCTTGAAGGTGTTGGCCGAAACATACAAGAAGGAAAACACCCATTTCAAAATCAATCAAAGCATGGCAATCACACAATAGCGATTACACTGCAGGCGAGAGGACACTTACATCCTTGCGCTGGAATTTCACCTTCTCTTTAAATCGTAGGGTACCCTAGACTTGGAGGGCAAGTGTAAATCCTCTTCTTCAAATTTTCTCTAGGGCTCCTTGGACTTAGTAGAAGCCAAGATCTTGGAGGGTCTTCTTCCTTCCAAATTCCCTAGGGTTAGAACCCTAGGGTGTGTTGTTCTTTTTTTCGAAAATGCAAGGGAGAGGGGAAGAAGAGATTTCGGTGGGAGTGAGTGAGGAAGAAGAAGAGAGGAAGTGTAACTTCCTTTCCCCCTCTCTTATTTATACTCTTCTCATGAAGAGATATGTCTCTTTCCTTCCCTAGCTTTAACAAGCATGTTTCTTATTCCCTCAACAAGAAACATTGCTTGGTTCATTGGTTATGACATGGTGAGTGCAACTAGGAGGTTCAAGGTTCAATCCTTGCCTCCTCCTTTCTATCTCTTCTTTTTATCACAATTTGCACTAATCCATATCAAAGCCCATTAAGCCAAGCCCATCATGAAATTTCATAATATTAATAATATTTTATGAATTCATAATATTTCATAATATTCCAAAAATATTATTTCATAATATTTTTAATATTTCATATTCATGAATATGATATTTCATGCATTCATGACATTTCATAGAATGTGATTGCATGAAATTTACATCATTTCATTATAACCATTTTTTTGTTCATACATCGTCATGATATTACCTTGAAAATTTGGGGTGTTACAAAAGGAACATCGCACTTAAGCTGCAGTAATAACTTCAGTGACATATCTTTATAGATTACCATATGAAGTTTTACAACTAGTCATTCCAATGAACTAGTTCCCTTAACTAGCATCCATGTTTATCTCCGGACATCCCAATGTCACCAGCCAGTGAGAATCAGCTGATTAGAGAATAACCCATGCTAGTCTCAACCGAATTGATAGTGTCCGTTTTTATCAATTCATCGACTAGGGATACTTTCAATACTTCACAATTGCACATGTAGAGATAATCACTAGTTGTGATTGATAACCGCTTTTGTCGTGTTACGGTTTCAAATACAATTAAGATATCGAATTCCTCTAAACTAATGTAGCATAGAGTAACTCGAGTCGTCTCTCAACGAATGTAGTTGGTGCAAGATAAATCTCAGGATCGTATTTTATTGCTTGTGAGTTTTTGATATCAAATTGGGATTTGGTTTGAACGTTAATACTACGAACAGAAATAGAAAAACAAGTATGAAATCTAGTTCTACCGAAGTGAAAGACAGTACAGGTAATGAATCTAACCTCACTAAACTATACTTGCAAGAGAATTAAAAGAAACATAAGGTAAAGTATTTAGGGAACTGAACATGACTGAAACCTAACCTAATTGCATCAAACTGAATCCATTAATGAAAATCTACGATAAGAAAGCAATTAAACTAATGAAGCAATTAATGAAAATCCATCAACTGAACATAAAGCAATTAAACTAATTAAGCATTACAAAAATCTATGATAAGAAAAATTCAAACTAGAATCCATTAATGAAAGAGGCAATTCATCAAACACATGATGAGCATGTATTAAGATAAAATGATTGTATGTCATTCTAACACATAGGAGATCAAACTTGCTACAAGCATTAACATCCAAATTCGAAAATCAACCAGCAAAACATAACTACTCAAATTTTCGAGACTGATCAAACAGAATTGCTGCCAATTAGGTTCTGCCGAAGCTAGGAATTGCTGAAAAGTGGTTGTAAGGGAATTTCTGGAAGGAAGAAATTGAATTGCTGAGCTGATGAAGCTGGAAACAACTGCTGGATCGAAATTGCGGAAAGAAAACTGCATGAAGTAATCTGAGTTTGAATTGGGGAATTCTGAAGTGAACTCTGCTGAAGAAGAACTGTCCAGAAGTGATCGAATTGCTGGAATTCTGCAAGAAGTAATCTACTGGAATGGAACTGATGAAGATAAATTGATGCTCGAATCTGATGAAGGCTGGATGAAGGAATTGCTGCCGGAAGAACTGTGAAGAAGCTGCCGGATGAACTTGAGATGAAGGATTGCTGTAAAGAAACAAACTACTGTAAAGGAAAGCTACGCAAAAAGAAACTGCGGGAATTGAAACGGTGAAGAAACTGTGACGGAAGAAATTGCTGAAGGAAAAGCTGCGATGCTGCGATGCTGCGTTCGGCTAGGGTTCGGAACCCCTGAACCCTAGCTCGTGCGACCGGCGGCGTTGAGGATGACTAGGGTTGGAACCCCTAACCCTAGCTTGCGGCGTGTAGATGGAGGAGAGTGGATGGAATTGATCGGATCGAGTCGGGAACCCCTCAAACTCGTCGATTCAATCTCCGGTCGGCTAGGATTGGAACCCCTAATCCTAGCTTGCGGCGGCGGTGAAGATGGTGGTGATGGAACTCCGCCGGCGGTGAAGGTAGAGAAGATGGTTGAGACGGGAACCCCTCGTCTGCAGCGGCTTCTCCCCGATCGCCCTCGCTTCTGTGGAGAAGGTGGATTCGAGAGGATGACCTAGGTTTGCGTCGGTGTGCCTTTTTGATGTCTTGGATGCGCGTGGGTTCGGTTAGCCAAGCCACTCACAGATCAGCTTGGGTTCAGTCCAGTTCCTTGGTTCGGTCCAGTCAAGCCAAGCCAATCAGTTCGGTTCAGCCCAGCAGTCCGGTTCAGCTCTTGGGTTTAGTCAGCCTTGGTTCAGCCAGCCCAAACCGCAGTTAACCCATCTCAGCCCAGAACTCACAGCTCATTAGTAATGGACGCCTGAGATCGATTCGGCTTCCAACGGTCAGATCTCTTCCGATCTGAACCAAACTTCACAGATCCCAATCAATGGTCCTGATCTACCTGTCCCTAGTTCGGATTAACCAGATCAGTGGCGGATGGTCCAGATCTTCCCTTTTCTTGAATGGATGGTCTAGAACATCTTGAGCTCGATCCAACAGTCAGATCACTTCTGATTTGGCTAAAATTTTCAGATCTTGATCTATACTCATGAGTGATTATATCTTGAACTCGGATTGACCAGAAGTTGACCGATAGCTCAGATCCAGCCGTTCCCTAGAATGGACGGCTCCTAATAATCCGATGCTTGATCCCTTTGATCTGGATCCAATGCTGACTCAAGTCTGACCCAATTTGATCCAGGTCCATGATCAATTGAAACCTACAAAATGATATTCAAATTTAGTGCCAAAAATATCCCAAATATACAAAGATTAGAATTAAAAGTCAAAATGAAGGGAATACATGAAACCTAATAAAATTGCAAACTTAAGCATATAAAATGTGGATCAAACATGGATTTTAGAGCCGAAAATAATCAACAAAATGATGGTTATCAAACTCCCCCACACTTATTCTTGCATGTCTCAGGCAAGTAAACAAAACTAAAAGAAAACAACATATCTCCCAAACATTACATTCCCTATCAATACCTTAAGAAATAATAAAAGAGAGTTACTTAGGATCATCAAGACTCAAGAATCCATGTATTTATGGTTCCAAATCTCACATAAGTCAAAAGCATGGTAATTTCATCAACTTGAATAAACTAAGCATGACAAAGACCTCACAAGATGGATATATGCACTGATGCTCACAAAAATAACAGATATAGAAGTAGAGTTCTCTCAAAACATTCATGACATTGCACTACCATATGCTTGCTTATCTTCTACTTCTCCACTACTATAACATAAGTACACAAATCAAGAGGTCTTTTCAATAAATAATGATGAAATCACTTTCTTAACAAGGGAGCAAGAATGATAGATAACGAAAAGATCATAAAGAGCATGAAAGAAGATCAAAGAGAAGATGGGAGCATTGGGGTAATTAACATGATGATACAATCAAATAATAGTCCAAAGTAAATAACTCAATCAAACCTCCAACACTCAAAATTCTACTTTCACATTCTCAATGCACTACACAACCACAATTTACAGCATCTCTCAAAGTGCATGTAGGGATCAACATAACTCTTGAATTTCTCTAAATAATAATATCAAAAGAGTACACATCAAGAAAATATTCCTTTTTGTTCATCACTAACAAAATCTCGAATGCTTGAGGAATTTTTTTTTTCATATAGAGAGATTTTTTTCTCTTTTTTTCACTTTTTTTTCATCTTTATTATTATTTTTTTCTATCTCTCTTTCTTTTTTCTTTTTTTTTCACATAAAGAGATTTTCTTTTTCTTTTTCTAAAAGAGATTTTTTTTTTCACAAGCATTCGTCCATATATACATGTCTCCCCCCCACACTTAAAATTTGACCGTCTCGGGCAAGATAGTAAAGCATGATAACATTTAAAACTCACAATAATAGAGGCTAATAATAGAGAAATAAAAATATAACTCATCATGCAATCACCTTATGCTCTCATCGCATGCTCCAAGGAAGAATAAAATAATAAAGATATGGCAGTGAAAATGTAATGACAATGAAAAGATCTGATAAAGTAGAGACAATGAAATATGAAGGCAATAGGTGAAATGCCCAGTAGTGACAATAACAAAGGAGAGGAAAACTAAAAGTTCAACAAGAAAGATTGCCTCCATCATATTCATGTAAGCTTATGTTATTGTAATTTCAAAAAGAATCAAAGCAAGTTCTAGAGTGTCAATTATCACAAATGCTATCACACATAAGAGGATTAAGGATAGGCATGGCAATATCCTCACTAGGTGAATAATAAAACTGTCATGCTTAATCTAACAAGATAGAGTCTATCACCACAACAAATGACTAAATGCAATTAATATCCCCAAGCATACCAAGGAAACCAAAACTCGATAATCAGACTTAACTATCTTTTATGATTCTCAAAGCATAATAAAGGAACATGTAAGGAGATACAACTCGAAATCAAACAAGATTTATTCAAAGCCAAACAAAATGCAAAATGAGGAAACAAAGTATAAATGCAAAGTATAAAAGTAAACAAACATGCGAGTATAACATAAAGAAAAACAAGAAAAGTAAAGTAAAGGAACAAACTCCCCTTTATTCTAACGGGCCCGAATATACTAGATTAATTTGTCACGAAATGTATGGGCTCATCAAATTTAAATGTAAATGAATAAATGAAAGCTGGAAACCCTTTTACAAGTAAAACGTATAAGAATGTAGCAAGGGGCCACAGGTCGTATTTTTCTCAGGGACTAGTTGAAGGTTTGTTTGATTCGTACTTGTATTTATGTGTCGTTTGTGAATTTCGGGTTTCAAATAAATATTGGGTCTTTGGGTTGAAATTCGGAATCGAAAACACAATGCAAAGGATCAACCAAAAGGATAGCTTACTATGAATTTTAACAAGGGATAGCCAATTATAACTCAACCAAAAGGATCACTTACCCATCTAAACCCTTAAGCAATTTTTGGAAGCAGACTTTGATTCAAAATGCAGAGCAAGTGCCAACCAATGAAACAACAAAAATCAAACTCAAGACAGTCCAAATGAAACTCAGTTTGATACAAGGTGGAAAAATAGATGCAATCTTGATACAAAGAGAACAAAAAGGTGAAACAACTTTGTACCCTGAGCAAAAGATTAATGTGCCAAAAAGGACTGTTCTTAAGTGCTAAAACTGCGATTTGCCACTCCGAATTAAATTGACTCACTACAACTTGAAAGGCAAAGCTAATAGTGAAGAGCTCATTATTCATTGAGTTTGGAAATCAGAGATGAATGCAGTGAAATTCAGAAATGAACTGAAATTCAGTTTCGATTGCAAACATTCTAAAATGAAGCTTTAACCCATATGAAATCTCAAACAAACCAGCTGAAATGAGTTGCCTTAACCTACAACCAGTTAATTGGCACAAAGTCGGAATTTATCAGCTGCATGGCAGGGAAAACATTGTTTAGCAGAAATAGCAAGCTGATAAGTGCAGCAATGGAACATCAATATTGCAGAAATTTAAGGTTACGCAGGGAATGAAACTTGCAGATTTCGTATGTACAAATTCATATCATGAAGCTGAGATGGGGCTACAATTCAGAAACAAACCATCTTCAAATTAAACTAGATTCAAGCTCCACAATTCATTAAGCAGAAACTTGAATCTGATAAGCAGGACAGAACTGAATTCAGCTCAAATGGTGTGCAGAATTGAATGAATGCAGGGCTGAAATGAAGAACTTCAGAATTTCAGCAACAATTTGAATGCAAATCCAACAAACAAATGGGCCAAAATTGATGCACTAGTCTACAATTCAGAATTGCTAGGCTGTAACTGACACAAAACGAATTGATGTGAAGAAACAAAGAGATGCAGAATTGATTTGCATAAAAACAAAACCTGCAGAATTGAAGTTTATCCAAGAATTGATTCGCTACAACCAATTGCATAAACAAATTGATCAAGTGGAGATCTAATGCAATGGTTGACCAAACAATAACATTTTATTGTGCTGGAATCGAAAACATAGAAGTAAATGGGGAGAATGCAGAAACCAAGCTGGAAATTCAGAAAACAGATTGGGTTTTTCAGACTTGAATTGGCATGCAACAATGGAAATGAGGAGCAGAACTTAAAGCAATTACTATTTTAAACTAAATGCACTATCTATCTAATGCTAAAGCAGGAATTAACAACTAAGGAACACGACATCTAAAACAATTCAGAAACCGAAAGAAGGAAACCAAAACCGAAATAAACTTGGCACGCAAGCAACATAAATTGGCACACAGCACATGAAACTAAAGTGAACTGAAATTTAACTATATTAATCACTAAACAAGTTCCTACATCACTGAACTCGAAGATTAAAGCTAGATTACAGCTGAAACAATGAAATAAACAAAGTTAACCAATCTAAAATTCAAAAACAGTAAGAACTACAGCAGTAATTGAAATTACAGCTAAGCAAACGAATTTAACCAAAGAAATCTAAACTCAATCACTCCCTAAGCTCAAGAACTTCTTGGTCGTCAATCAAGAGCCGGCTTCGAACCCCTAGGCACAGCAAATCAGTGGAAATTCATTTCTGAATTCAAATCTGCTCCAATCTGCGCTTTGTTGGAAATCACAGTCCGATTCACTCCATCTCCATTGGGTGAGCTGCGATGATGATTTGGGAAGCTTCTAAACTCATCTGAGAACCCCTACAAATGGCTCGGAAGCTTTGAAATGGAGTGTGGAAGAGAAGACAGTGGTCGGGCTGAGGAAATGCCGAAACCCTCAAGCAATCCCTGTTCCGGCACAAATTCGAGCTGAATTCTTCAAAGAACGATCGCCAAAGACTCAGAATTTGATCCAAGGAGAGATTGAGTGGTCGCGCCTCGAATTGGAGAAGAAATTTGAGCTAAAACAGTGAAGAAATGAAGAAGAAGATGACTGCGGCGGAGACGCGACAAGGAAAGCTGCGGGCTCATTTCTGATTAAATAGGAAACAGTGGACGGTCCAGATTGCTTTGATGAAATCCAACGGTAGATCTTGGTCTGATTTGAGCCAAACTTTTATGATGATGATCTGGGGTCAGGATCTACCTTGTGGTAGCTCGGATCCTCCAGATTTGCAGTGGATGGTCCAGATCAACTCTATCTGTGAATGGACGCTCTAGAGCCCTCCTTGCTTGATCCAACGGTTGATTGAGCTCTGATTGGGATGAAACCTTCAGATCTTGATCATAGAGCTTGATCAACCCTAACCCTAGCTCGGATTGCTTCAGATCGTCCCGGATGGCTCAGATCTAGCCGCTCTTGAATCGGACGACCCGGATTAATCCAAAACATGATAATTCGATCCAGTTCACATCCGACTCAGGTTTGACCCAGTATGCCCTAAGTCCAGGATCCTTTCTTGCCTACAAAAATATATCAGAAAATTAGTGGCCAAATAATCCAAAAATATGTAATTTTGCAATTAAGTCCAAAATAAGATAAATTTCCAAAACCTAGGGTAAAATCACAAATAAGCAATAAAAACATAGGTCAAACATGGATTTTAACATCTAAAATAATCACAAAAATGGTACTTATCAGTGATCCCATCACAAATTCTCTTATGCTGTGAATTATATTGCGGGCATTCAGTAGATGAGTTTAAGATCCCAATCAAATACACAAACATGTATACTCAAATAGTGAATTATCATTTATTAAAATAAATGTTTACAATCATAAGGCGATTGCCTTAGGACACTTCTCTCATATCACTAACAAACTCTCACTTGGCCTAATGCCAATCGCTACGGTATCCAATACCACAGGCTCTAACATGACCCTCAAACTTGTTTTGAGGTAAGGCCTTAGTTAAAGGATCCGCTAAATTCCTTTCAGTGGGAATTTTCTCAATTTGTATATCATTCCTACTTATAATCTCTCTGATCAGATGATAGCGGCGAAGCACGTGTTTGGATCGCTGATGAGACCTTGGTTCCTTTGCTTGTGCAATAGCTCCATTGTTGTCGCAGTAAACCGGCACTGCTTCATCAATGGTTGGAACCACTCCAAGTTCGGAGACAAACTTCTTGATCCAGACTGCTTCCTTCGCTGCTTCCGAAGCTGCGATATATTCCGCTTCCGTGGTAGAATCCGCTACGATGTCTTGTTTGGAACTTCTCCAACTTACTGCACCTCCATTCAAAGTAAATACGTATCCAGACTGAGATTTGGAGTCATCCTTATCTGTCTGGAAACTGGCATCTTTATACCCACGTATTACCATATCTCCTTCTCCATATATTAGGAACACATCCTTAGTTCTTCTTAAGTACTTAAGGATTGTCTTAACAGCCGCCCAATGATCCATTCCTGGATCCGACTGGTATCTGCTTGTGACGCTCAAAGCATACGATACATCGGGCCTAGTACATAACATAGCATACATGATAGATCCTATCGTGGATGCATAAGGAATCTTATTCATGCAAATCCTCTCGTCTTCTGTGCGCGGACACATAGACTTTGAAAGGTTGATCCCATGCCTGATGGGAAGGTAACCTTTCTTGGATTCCGACATGCTAAACCTTTTTAGCACTCGGTCTATATATGTAGACTGCGAAAGACCAAGCAACCGTTTTGATCTATCTCTATAGATTCTAATCCCAAGGATATAGGTTGCTTCTCCCATGTCTTTCATGGAGAAAGTTTTGGACAACCAAATTTTAACTGTCTATAAGACTGATATATCGTTTCCTATAAGTAATATGTCATCGACATATAATACTAGGAATACAACTGCACTCCCACTAACCTTCTTGTATACACAAGGTTCGTCAGGATTTTGTGAGAAATCAAACTCTTTGATTGTCTCATCAAAACGGATGTTCCAGCTCCTAGATGCTTGCTTCAGTCCATATATGGATCGTCGAAGCTTGCATACTTTGGTTTTGTCAACCGATGTGAAACCTTCAGGTTGTATCATGTATACATCCTCAAACAGGTTTCCATTAAGGAAAGTTGTTTTCACATCCATTTGCCATATCATAATGAGCTGCTATGGCTAGGAGCATCCGAATGGATTTAAGCATAGCTACTGGCGAATAGGTTTCGTCATAATCAATTCCTTGTTTCTGACGATATCCCTTTGCCACTAATCTAGCCTTAAAGGTAACTACATTACCTTCCATGTCGGTTTTCTTCTTGAAAATCCACTTGCACCCTATTGGCTTAATCCCTTCAGGTCGGTTAACCAAGTCCCATACTTGGTTTTCGTACATGGAATCCATTTCCAACTTCATGGCCTCAAGCCATTTGTCCCTTTCTGAACTTTTCAGGACATCTTCATAACTGATAGGTTCGTCATCGCTTATGAGTAACACGTCGTTCGATTCACTTACGAGAAATCCGTATCTCTCTGGAATATTGCGTGTCCTATCAGACCTACGAAGATGTGGTGTTGTTTTAGGTTCAACTGATAGCTCATCATTATGAGTTATTGGTTGTGGGTCTAGACTAGGTATCTCTGTAATGTCTATTGGAGTTTGTTGAACTTCATCAAGTACAATGCCACTCCCACTGTTTTCTTGTAAAAGAAATTCTTTTTCCAGAAATACAGCATGCCTTGAAACAAACACCTTTTGTTCCAAGGGATGATAGAATTGGTAACCCTTCGTTTCCTTAGGGTATCCAATAAATAGACATTTATCAGACTTAGCATCTAATTTGTCTGATACAATCCGCTTCACATAAGCAGGACAACCCCATATCTTAAGGTGAGTTAAGTGGGGTTTCTTACTGTTCCATGTCTCATATGGAGTAGTAGAGACTACCTTGGTCGGGACTCTGTTTAGCAAGTAAACAGCTGTCATAAGTGCATAGCCCCAAGAGGATTTTGGAAGAGTTGCATGATTCATCATCGACCTAACCATGTCCATCAAGGTTCGGTTGCGCCTCTCAGATACACCATTATGCTGTGGTGTATATGGCGGAGTCCATTGGGATAATATCCCATTGTCCCTAAGATAATCTTGAAACTCTTGACTCAAGTATTCACCACCCCGATCGGATCGAAGTATCTTAATACTTTTGCCAAGCTGTTTCTCTACTTCATTTCTGAACTCTTTGAATTTCTCAAAGGCTTCAGATTTGTGTTTCATCAAGAACACATACCCGAATCGTGAGTGATCATCGATAAAGGTGATGAAGTAGCTATAGCCTCCTTGTGCAAGAGTTGACATTGGTCCACATACATCAGTATGTATTAGACCAAGCAATTCTCCCACTGGATTACATTTTCCGGAAAAGGGTAATTTGGTCATCTTTCCTTTTAAGCATGATTCGCATGTATCAAATGAACCGGGTTCAAATGATTCTAAAATTCCACATCGGTGTAATTCGGTCATGCGTTTCTTACTTACATGGCTAAGACGACAATGCCAAGTGTAAGAGTCTATTCGATTATCTATTCGAGCACGTTTGTTGCTAACTTCGATATTGAAAACGTCACTGGATAAATCTAACGTGTAGATGCCATTGCACATAATTCCATTCCCATAAAGAATGTCATTTAAAGTTATGTAACAACAATTGTTACTAAAAGTTAAATGATAACCCTTTTCATTCAAACATGAAATAGATACAATGTTCTTTATTAACGAAGGAACAAAATAACAATTATCCAATTCTAAGACACGTCCAGTCGGGAGCTTTAGCAAATATGTTCCGATGGCAACAGCAGCAATCTTTGCTTCATTTCCAACTCGCAAATCCGCTTCTCCCTTGACGAGTCTTCTTCTATTCCTTAGCCCCTGTATGTCATTACATATATGTGAGCTACACCCAGTATCAAGTACCCAGGTATTTGAGGAAATAGAGTGACATTCAATAACGAAGATACCTGAAGAGGATGGGGCATCGGATGTCTTATTCTTCAAGGACTCAAGATAAACCTTGCAGTTTCTTCGCTAGTGACCCTCCTTGCCACAATGATGGCAAGTTCCTTTTGGTTTCTTTTCAGTTTTTTTGGCCTTTTTCTTCTTTCCTTTATTCTGTTCTTTGGCCTTCCTCTTAACCTTTCTTCGAGGAACCAACTAACAGTACCGCCTTTTGATCCGGCTTTACAGAAGGCTCTACAGTCTTCAGCAGGTTGAGCAACTCAGGAATGGTAGTCTCTAGTTTGTTCATCCGATAGTTCATCACAAATTGTGAATAACTTTTGGGCAAACAACTCAGAATTAAGTCAATACTTAGTTCATGATCCATTGCAAAACCGAGTGTGTTCAGTCGCTCAATGTACCCCAACATCTTTAACACAAACTGCGAGGCAGAAGTGCCTTCCTGCATCTTAGTGGTGAAGAGGAGTATGGAGACTTCGAACCTTTCGGATCTCGCCTGCTCTTCAAACAACTCATGAAGATGGAAGATGATGGTATAAGCATCCATATGCTCATGCTGCTTTTGCAGCTCAGGTATCATTGAGGCTAGCATGATGCAACTCGCAAGTTGAGAATCGGTCACATGTTTCTGATAGGCCATTAACTGGTCTG
Organism: Boesenbergia rotunda; assembly: GCA_024364735.1. Taxonomy (NCBI): domain Eukaryota; kingdom Viridiplantae; phylum Streptophyta; class Magnoliopsida; order Zingiberales; family Zingiberaceae; genus Boesenbergia; species Boesenbergia rotunda. Next base: position 274,687 of record JAGFNQ010000438.1, on the reverse strand, counting down.
GAGTTGCAACCTCTGGAGGATGGTTAGGAAGTTGATCTTCAAGGACATAAGCAAGCTTCTCTGCCTTGAGGACAATCCTCAGGTTTCGAAGCCAGTCCATGAAGTTAGGCCCGGTCAGTTTATTGGTGTCCAAGATGGAACGCAAATTCAGAGAAAACATGATCGAGTGATTAACCTAGAAATACAAATTGAGCTTATGTGAGAAGAATGATTAAAGAATGTATCAACATACATAAATAAAATCCTATTTATTTTTCAAATTGAATAACCCTTTTTATCAATTCGGGAGATCGTAGTAACATCTCCAAATAGGTTGATATCCAACCATAGATAAGAACCACCATGGCTGTGGCCATCAAGTCATTCTTAGCTATGAAGGTAGGTAATTATACCGATTACACATCACATATATGTAACTATCACTTTATGCTATCAACTAATTGAATGTTTGCATAAATCATTGGGTTGTTAACTCATTAACAAGTACGCAACATTATACATAGCACCCAATTGCACCTCTCTTTACATCGACCTTGGCTGTGGCACAACAAATCGATGTTCCAAGCTTAAGGCTGACCCATAATCAAGAAATAGTTTTAATATGGTTGGAGCTCATTCAACCGTTTAGTCAGACTTGGATGTGTCCAACAACCAAAACTAAGGATTGACCTCTGACTCCTACTATATTATTCATAAACTAATTTCATGGTTTAAACATGTTGAGGTTCAAGCCGGGCATGGATGTGTCCATCAACCCAAACGAGAAACAAAACTCCGATTCTAACCATATTAATGGAAGGTGTTGGCCTTAATATTTTGTAAGGGGTTTTGGGTCTCATCCTTTCTTTTCTAAGCACATTCATGACATAGAATTATGTCATGACTAACAATTTCCTTAATAAAGTATGTATGTGACTTAATTTATCAAGTCTCATTATTTGAATTAGGAACCGGATTTCCTAATTCTAATTTCATACTTTATTTAAGGAATTATTTTGGGAAATAATTTCCTAAATTGTCATAATTAATTTCGAAAATAATATGTTTTAAGACTTTGATTTCTCTAAATCAAATCTTATTAAATTAAGAGAAAAATCCCTTAATTCAACCACATATTATTTTCATGAAAATCTCATTTAAGAAAACTCTATAGGAAACCATTTTCCTAATTAATTTTGGAGATAACAATATGTAAGAGCATCACCTCTTAAATCATATTTTATTCATGGATTTAATTAATTACAACAAATCGTTTTCTAAGGGTGGCTCTCCGAGGCTCAGATACCCAAAGAAGAGTAATTTGTCGTAAATCCAATTTGGTCCGCTTCGGAAGCGCAACCAAATTAAACATGACAATTTCATTTAAAATTAGGAAATTAAATTACAACAACTAACTTTAAATTGGACGGCTCCCCGAGGCTCAATCCAAAATAAAGAATTTTGTTGTCAATTTAAAACCCAATTCAAATTTAATTGTCAATTAATTGTCCATAAATTTGTCTAGACTTTCTTGAAAGAAAGTGCCCAAAATTGCGAGATTTTATAATAGGTTTTCAGAATAATTGTAAGTTTCCGGTACAAAGAAAACTTACATATTTCCAAAATTAGAAAATTTCTAAAATAGAAAAATTTTCAAAATTGGAAAGTTTCCAAAGATGGGAAGTTTTCACAATTATTATAAAATTTCAGAAACTAGAAAATTTCAAAAGTTTGCGAAATTTCATGAGGATTTCCAAACTTAGAAATTCCTAAATCTAAATTTTATTATAATTTGAAAGTTTCCATAATTGAAAATTTTTTCCAAAATTGAGATCATGACAAAGTTTTCCGCAAAACAATTATATGATTATGTCGAACATTAACCGGCTCTGATACCACTGTTGGGACCGGGTGCATGTTGACAAGAATACGGGTTCGTAAAATTTTAAATTTTTACGTGAAGCGGAAGAATTAGCATAAAATAATTTCACAAATTATTTTAACCACGTATCTAGCATGCAACCTTATGATGTGTTGACATGGTCATAAATTAAAACTTTACGGAAAAGTAAACTAATTTACTAAGTACCTCGCGTAACTCGAAGTAAGGGACGAGATCCAACCGTAGCGTCCCTTGGAGCTCTGCCTCTATTCGCGTCCACGCCGAGTTCTCTTCGGGATGACTTCGCAAAGTCACTAGTTTTGTGCCGACGAGAACTACTAGATTCTTTAAAGGCACAACTAGAACAACAAGAGAAAAGAATAGAAACTAACCACCAAGAATCGGAATCTAAATTCCGGGAAGGAAGGAGATGCGATCCACTTCTTCTTCTTCTTCGGCTCCTTCTTGATGGAAGCTTGCGCCGGCCCTAGGAGGAGGAAGCGCCGGCCCTAGGTGGAGGAAGCTTGGGCGCCGGCCCTAGGAGGAGGGATGTGGGCGCCGGCCCTAAGGGGAAGGGGGAAGGAGAGAATAAGAGAGAGAGAGGGAGAAAATTAATCTCTTGATTACTCTATTAGGAATTAAAGGCTTGCCTTTGGTTCCTTTATATGGTAGCTTCTCCCTTGCCAAGTCTCCCTCTTAACGGAATTTTCATAAGAAATTTATCCTATAAATTCTCTTATTAATTATTCCGTTTAAGCCAAGTTTTATTATAACTAACTTTATAATAAAACAATTACCTTCTCTCCGTTTATTATGGAATAAATTTTATAAGAAATTTATAAATTTTCTTATTATGGAAAAATCAATTCATAATTGATTTTATAAAAATAAACCATTCGATGGATCATTTTAATTTCCATAAAAAGGGAATAAATTTCTTTATACAAATTTATTTATCCATAATTTATAAAACAAATTGCGCTAGATTTATTTTATTAATTAAACGAAATAAATTGGTTTACCCCTTTGTAGTGGCCGGCCAAACCAAGAGGGTGGACACCGTCTTTGGCCGGCCAATACAAGCTCGATCCCTCGCGAATTAAACTCATTTAATTCGCCCAATAAGCCTTCAAAAGACTTAGCCATTTTTAGCTTCCGTTGCGCATCTGATTAATTCAGATTCGATTTATTTCTCTTGATTGGAAAATCCAATTTTCAACTCGTTTTAAATCCCTCGGATTACTCATAGTGCGTGTGACTAAATAGGCTTTCGATTTATGTTGGCTGTCTATAATTAACCAATTATAGAACAGTCATGAGTCGCACCTAGTAGTACATCATGACCCCCAATTAATCGAAAGATCAACGGTTTGACCTCAGAAGTAATTCCGAAACCCTTCAGCAACACTAATGAATCGTGCCTCATTCCTTCACCATCTTATACCCACTTGGTTCAGGACATGGTCTATTTGTGTCAGTCCCCACTAGGCTGACTACGTCACACCTAGCCCAAGTAATGTCTTTCTCATCCTTTGGATTTCTAATTACTCTCATGTATTTAAGAGACTCGCACTCTAAACATGATATGCTCTGGACAGAGGCTTTGAGTAACAATCCGACGATAGGCCTGGGTATACATCTCCTCGCAAGGAGTGGTGAATCCTTTGTAGGCTGTTCAAACATCTTCGGGCACTTCGGCTTATACCCAATCATCCTGGGTCCACACCTCCTTGGAGATGCTTGCTTAAGATGTTAAAGTATAAGTCTCCATGACCAAGATGACTTGAACACCGCAAGTCAAAGGAACATCGCACTTAAGCTGCAACAATAACTTCAGTGACATATCTTTATAGATTACCATATGAAGTTTTATAGCTAGTCACTCCAATGAACAAGTTCCCTTAACTAGCATCCATGTTTATCTCCGGACATTCCAGTGTCACCAGCCAGTGAGAATCAGCTGATTAGAGAATAACCCATGCTAGTCTCAACCGAATTGATAGTGTCCGTTTTTATCAATTCATCGACTAGGGATACTTTCAATACTTCACAATTGCACATGTAGAGATAATCACTAGTTGTGATCCCATCACAAATTCTCTTATGCTGTGAATTATATTGCGGACATTCAGTAGATGAGTTTAAGATCCCAATCAAATACACAAACATGTATACTCAAATAGTGAATTATCATTTATTAAAATAAATGTTTACAATCATAAGGCGATTGCCTTAGGACACTTCTCTCATATCACTAACACTTGGAGGAAAGAACAAGAGGCTTCGAGTCCAACAGCGAGAAGACACGGGGAAAGGGTTCTTGCGTGAGATCATCGCTGGGTGGAGCTCAGGTGGAAGCTTGCTGTGTTCTTGTCTTTGCTAGTGCTAAGTAAGATCTTTCTTGTGTTTCATTGTGCTTAAACCTATATCTATGATTGAAACGCTGTGGAGAGGTTTCTCCACCGAGAAGGAGGTTGCTTTCTATCCGGTGTTCACGGGGCTTGATCTGCCGACTATCAAGGGATCGCCCACCTTACGGGCACGCCAAGGAGTAGGGGCAAGTTATCCCCGAACCTTGTAAACCCTCCTTGTTAGCGATCTTGCTAGTTGTGTTAGTTTGCTTTCGTTTTCTGTTTTTCTGCATACTCTGTGTTTGCTAGTTCCGCTGTGCTACTAACAAATCTAAGTGTAGAACTTTGAAAAGCTTAAAGACCAAGTGTTTGGCTATATTCACCCCCCCCCCCCCGCTCTAGCCATCCGGTTCCAACATGATGCATATACGTTGTTGCCATGATACATTTATGGTATATGCCTTTTATATGTAATTCAAAAGTTTATCTTTGATTATTTTGGGTTTGGGGAGAGACCCGTGTTTGAGAGGGAGGTATGTTTAAACTTAATAACCATACCCTTTTTGATGTTTGACAAAGGGGGAGAGAATGTTTGATTAAGTTTGAGGTTATTATAGGGGGAGGATCTTGATTCCCTTATGAAAATTGAATGGACTTCAATTGATCTAATACCTAAACTTAAATCAGGATTGTCAAACAACAAAAAGGGGGAGATTGTTGATGCAGTCTGGCCCGATCGTTGTTTTGATGTTGACAACGATTTAAGTTTGGTTGAGCGAATTTGGGTTAAGTCCTGGTCGGGGACTGGGCATGAAACCCTGGTGAGTGAAGCCAGGTCCTAGCTTGGGAAGCTAGGTGATGAAAATCCTTGTGAGTGAAGCCAAGTCCTAGCTTGGGAAGCTAGGTTGGATGAAACCCTGGTGAGTGAAGCCAGGTCCTAGCTTGGGTAGCTAGGTGATGGAAATCTCGGTGAGTGAAGCCGGGTCCTGGTGAGTGAAGCCAGGTGATTGAAATCCTAGTGAGTGAAGCTAGGTTGAAATCTCGGTGAGTGAAGCCGGGTCCTGGTGAGTGAAGCCGGTGTTGGGAACGAGATGGCTATAGAGGGGGGGTGAATATAGACAATCGCTTTCGCCTTGCTAACTTATCGCGATTTCTGCAACTCAAATATCAGTAGCATAGCGGAAAGAGTGGAAAACAGAGTATGCAGAAAAACTAAACGAAAGCAAAACAAACACAACTAGCAAGATCGCTAACAAGGAGGGTTTAAAAGGTTCAGGGATAACTTGCCCCTACTCCTTGGCGTGCCCTTGAGGTGGGCGATCCCTTGATCGTCGGCAGATCAAGCCCCGGTTGACACCGGATATGAAGCAACCTCCTTCTCGGTGGAGAAACCTCTCCACAGCGTGTTTCAAACAATGATATATAATGAGCACAATGAAACAACAACAAGAAGGATCTTACTCAAGCTCTTAGCAAGAACAAAACACAGCAACCTTCCCTGAGCTCCACCCAGTGGCGATCTCACGCAGACCCCTGTCTGCTTCGTGTCTTCCCACTGTCGGACTCCAAGCTTCTTGTTTTCTCCTTCAAGCGCTCAAGTATGATGATTGCTCCTTTATAGCTTGCTTAGAATGGTTGAAGAACTCAAGAACAGCAAGCTTGTTTTTGGCAGAACGCAAGAACACGAAGAACTTTTCAAACTGAATCGCACCCCCAAAATCTACTGCAGCCTCGTCTTCTCGCGTTTCCTTTTGTTTCTCCGCCAAGCGACAAGTGACCACATCTCTGTAGCTCCCAGCTACTCATCTGCCAATGCCAGCCTCTACTGAGCTATCTCTGGACTCACTGAGCTTCTCAGCCAAGCTCCAGTCTCAGCTTCAGTCTTCAGCTCGCCGTTGCAACCTGAGATGTGAAAAGGGACAAACCTGCTCCAAGGAAAGCACGCTTTGACTTCTCCTTGAGTGTTTGAATCCTCCCCTGTCACCTGAAACTCAATTAGAGCATTAGAGCAGAAGATCACGCAGCATATCATATATCAGAAACATACATCAGCAAATCCGATACGATCAGACGCTCTGACCGCGTCTGACAGTGAAATTTGAATTAAAGTGATCGGTCACCGGACCGATCCAGGGTGTGTGGATCGATCACTAGATCGATCCACTGCTTTGCTGGAATTCCCAGCTCTCACAACTATACACATCTGATCGGTCACCAGACCGATCAGATTGGATCCTGATCGGTCACCCAGATCGATCAGGGCAGATGAACAGTAACTTTTTAATCAAATCCAAGATCCCTGATCGGTCACCAGACGCTCCAAGACTTTGATCAGCAAGGGAACTCACTCACTGTTTGCTCCTTGATCGGTCACCAGACCGATCAGGATCAAGACAGCAAGGAAGCAGCCTGCTCCCTGATCGGTCACCGGTCCGATCAGGAGCCACACAGTAGATTCTCAATCTCACTGTGTGCTCCCTGATCGGTCACCAGTCCGATCAGACATAGCTGGATCGGTCACCAGACCGATCCACTAAGGAGCGGCGTGCCAATGTCCCTGATCGGTCACCAGACCGATCCAGTGACTCAACCCTAGCCCTCCAAGCTAGGAATTCATCCACCTTAGCCCTCCAAGCTAAGGATTTTTCCATCTAACTCTCCAAGTTGGGAATTTGCACCTAACCCTCCAAGTTAGGACTTTTCACCTAGCCCTCCAAGCTAGGACTTTTCACCTAGCCCTCCAAGCTAGGACATTTCACCCAACTCTTCCGAGTTAGAACATCATCCAACCTAGCCCTCCAAGCTAGGCACCTGACCCTCCAAGCCAGGACATTTTCACCTAATTCTCCAGGATGGGAATTTGCACCTAACCCTCCAAGTTAGGACTTTTCACCTAGCCCTCCAAGCTAGGACTTTTCACCCAACCCTTCCGAATTATGACTTTCCAACACCTAGCCCTCCAAGCTAGGATTTTCCACACCTAACCTCCCAGGTTAGGATTTTCCATATCATGCCTAATCCTCGATCAGGACTTAATCATAAACATAATAATCAACACACCTAACCTCCCAGGTTAGGAATTTCCAAATCAAGCCTAATCATCGATCAGGACTTAATCATAATCCACCTAACCTCCAAGATTAGGATTTTCCATATCATAATCATCCTCCTAAACCAAAATCGTTGTCAACACCAAAACAACAATCAGGGCCAGACTGCATCAACAGCCGGGTCCTGGTGAGTGAAGCCAGGTGATTGAAATCCTAGTGAGTGAAGCTAGGTTGAAATCCCGGGGAGTGAAGCTGGGTCCTGGTGAGTGAAGCCAGGTGATTGAAATCCTAGTGAGAGAAGCTAGGTTGAAATCCCGGTGAGTGAAGTCGGGTCCTGGTGAGTGAAGCCAGGTTATTGAAATCCTAGTGAGTGAAGCTAGGTTGAAATCCCGGTGAGTGAAGCTGGGTCCTGGTGAGTGAAGCCAGGTGTTTGAAATCTCGGTGAGTGAAGCCGGGTCCCGGTGAGTGATGTCTGATGGATCGTTTATGGTGTGCTAGAGGGGGGGGTGAATAACATTTTTTCGGATCGTTTCGATTTCTACAGGATTGTTAGCGCAGTGGAAACAGTAATATGCAAAGTAAATAAGAAATAACAATGCTAACAATACCAGATTAACTTGGTATCCACCCCGGTCGGGTGACTAATCCAAGAATCCTTCAGTGGATCAACCCCCGGATAACCTCCGGCTAGATCTGTCACTCCTTGTGGGTGGAGAAACCTCGCCACAACACGTAGGATGCTCTCTGATCACAATAGACTACTAACTCACTTTACCCAAGCGAGTTTCGTCAAGGAAGATAGTAGGAAACGAGCCCCTTCAAATAGGGCTCGAATTTGAGAACAGACGCTACCAGTCGACTGCCCCTTGGGCAGTCGACTGGTCCCACTCAAATCCGACCGTTACACCACAACGTTCGAATCTGCCAGCTGTTCCAGTCAACACCAGTCGACTGCCCCTGGGCCAGTCGACTGGGACACACCTAAGCCTAGGGTTTCACTCCCGAGTACAAGTCTCTCTCCCACTCAAACCCTCCCGGCTTAGCCACTGAGTACAAGCACTCATACTCAGCCTCTCTCAACCTAGTTGACTCTTCACTAGCAGTCTTGACTGTTGCCTTTACGCCCTCTTCATCTTTGGCCCTCGTCCCTCGGATGCGCACGCAAGCCTCTAGCTTGCCTCCATGCCACCCTTCACGTACGCCTCGAAGTCCGCATCCCTCGGCTCATCATCTCTGGTATCAATGGTCCCTCGGATGCGCACGTAAGCCTCCAGCTTACCTCCATGCCATCCTTCACCTGAAGACATCAACTAAGTCCATGCGTACCTGTACACCTGCACACTCATGTACACATGTGAGAACAACACAAATCCTAACTTAACCATATTGCCCACTCATCAAAATATCATGATCCTCCAGATCATCTCAGGGCCGATTGCCCCAACAATCTCCCCCTTTTTGATGTGTGACAATATGTTAAGTTAGGTAAACATATAGCAATAACACTAGCAAAAGCAATTAAAATTCAAGCATAGCATACAAGAGACAACCTCCCCCTTAACCTATGCTTTCTCCCAAATTTCAACCCTTAATGCTAATCCCAAGTTTAGTTTTCCCAACTTAACTCTAAAGCACAACCAAGCCAAAGTTTAAGTTCCAACCCAAATCTAACTTAACACTCAAGTTCTCCTCCTTTGACACCATCAAAAGATTGCCCCAGGCAACCCAACTCTTGGTGCCAAATGGAAATTAACTATATTTCTGAAAAACCCTTCAGAAATCACCAAAAGCCCATTCTGCCCACATTACCAGTCGACTGCCCCCAGGGCAGTCGACTGATACGACAGATTTCAAAATTTCAGCCAAAATTCAGAAACTAATAAAAAATTTCAGAAAATCTGGAAAAATGTGAAACTTTACAATCACAGTTGTTAAGGTATTCCCTACCCTAGAAAAATTTGGTTCATGAAAAACACCAACCGTGCTTGACTTTTGGTACAAACTCTAAAATTCTCAAATTATCTAAACTTTGTATCAAAGTTGACCTCTTCTCATGATATCCTATACTTGTCAATTTCTAGCAACTCCATTTGGCATTCGTAATGATTCCCAAACTCCCCTTTTTCATATATAAGTGTATTTATTTTGTCAACAACTCTTCCCTATTCGCTGTTGAGTCTAAATGATGATCCATTTTTATACACAATATATTTATGTGATTTCAAACAAACCATGTTAGATGATATAGAATATAAAATTTTAGATCACATCATGAACACATATATATATATAAAGGAGACCAAACTGTTTTAGCAATATACTAGCACTTAAAATCCAACACATTATCAAAATAAACCATAACCTTAATAATATAGCATAAGACCAGTGCATAATACATATAGTCATAATTCAATAAATAAACATCACAATAATACCTAGGGCCAACAGGCCGGAAGTCATCCGAATCAGTACACCAGGAAATAAAGCGTTTGAGAGATATACAAAATATCAAGCCAAAACACTCTCAACACTAACACCCAACAACTATATCATCTGATCAGAAGTACATGTGGTCATCACCATCTAGGGGAGGAGGAGGAGGAGGAGGACCCTGGTATGCTAAATCCCATCGCTGCATCATCGCATACATGTCCTCCTGCCTGGTCATAAAGCCCTGGCAGAAGTCTGTGAGGCCTTGTACCTCCCTCTGAGTCGCCGCCTGACCCTGCTGGAGGCTCTGAATATCCCCCTGGATGGTGTGGACATCCGCACGGAGCCCATGAACATCCTCACGGTACTGAGTAAACTCTGCGCGGGTGACCAGCTCTGTGGGCTCCTCATCTGCACCAGCGGTCTCTAGGCGCTCCCTCCAAGCAAATGCCCCTGTCTAAACTCAATCTCTGCCAAGGATAATTGGCGGGTGCCAATTTGATCATACTCCTTGGACAGGTGTTTGACCTGACCACCGATGACACGAATGCCAAATCGTAGCTGGAAGAACTCAGTCAACATGTGGCAAAAGAGCATATAAATTTTTCCATTAACACTCTGAGAAAAATGACAAATGGAGGCAAACACATGCAATGACACATCTATGTCCAATCGTCTCTCAAGAGCATACATCATCACTAAGTGAGGCAGTCTAATCCTTGCCCTCCCCTTAGTAACAATGGGTAGGATGCACTCTACCACAATCTTATATAGAACATGGCTAAATGGACGCATGTGCTTAGCATCAAAGGTACGCTCAGATTCATGCCAATGTCATCTAAAGTAGTGTAGATGAATCTGATCAATGGTATACAAATAGATTTACAATTGCAGTATAGTAAACACAAAAAGGAAATTGCACTTCGTTACCGACATCCGGTGTGGAATGTTTCTCGGAGCAAAGGGACGTCGTCGGCGCTTGTATCTCGAGTCGGGAGGTTTCTAGAGCAGAGCGCGGGAGCAGAAGAGCGTGGTTGCGTTGAATGAATTGAGTGTTGAATCCTTGGGGTCGAGGGCCCTTTTTATAGCACCTGGGGGCACCCGGAACGTCGGGGGCGCCCCCCAACGTGTCAGCCGATCCGAGTTCTTCTCGGTCAGCTTTGATCCCTTCAAACTCGGGATCAGATCTTGACTGGGGGCGCCCAGGACGCTGGGGGCGCCCGGATTATCCAATAAGGCTACGGCCAAAGAAGGCCTAGTGCCTCGCCAAGACCTGGAAGCCAATTTTTGAAATTCAAATTCAAATTATTCTTTGTCAAATTCAAATCTAACACAAATTTTCAGTTACTTGTAGATTTAAAATGTCTTTTCAAAATAAATTCATTATTTTCAAAATTAATTTAGATTTTCAAAATAAATCATGATTTTTGAATATTCATTTATCAAAACCTGTGTCACAAAACCTATAAGGCTAACGTGATTGGAAACCCTAGATTTGGGTGAAACAGACTAGGCAGTGAAAATCAATTTAAGCTATTCCTGACTCTAATTGGATCCAAATCAATAAAACTCTTTATGTGTAGGAACATAAAGATTTGGGCCAATGGATGTTGGATAGCGGTTGCTCCAGACACATGACTGGAGATAAATTGAAATTCACCAAACTCAAGTTCAAGAACCTAGGCTCAGTGGCATTTGGCAACAATGCTACCCTAAAGGTAATTGGGTCAGGTAATATTGAACTTAAATCTGACTTTGTTATTAAGAAAGTTCTTTTGGTTGAAAACTTCAATTTTAACTTGCTTAGTATAAGTCAGTTATGTGATTCTGGTTATATAGTCACATTCAACAATTCTAACTGCCTGATTAGAAATGTACAAGACTCAGAAATCATGCTTAAGTGCACTAGAAAAAATAATGTTTATACTATAAACCTTCCCCTTGTACCCAAATGTATGTTAACTCAGTTAGAATAATCAAATCTCTGGCATAGGAGACTAGGTCACACTAATCTGAGAACTATCTCAAAAGTCACCCAACTTGGCTTAATCAAAGGTATCCCCAAAATTAAAAACAATGAAAACCTAATATGTGAATCATGTAATCAAGGTAAACAAACCAAATCTAATCAAAAACTAATCCAATCTGACCTAACTCAAACCACACTTGAGCTCCTGCACCTTGACCTATTTGATTCACATGGAGCCAAGTCACTAAGCGGGAACCGATACTGCTTAGTAATAGTTGATGATTACTCTAGGTTTACCTGGGTTAGGTTTCTAAAAATCAAAGATGAAACCCTAAACCTATTTAATGAATTCTGTAAATTAATTGAAAATCAAAACGATACTAAAATTAAAAAAACTTAGGAGTGACCACGGGGGAGAATTTGAAAATCAACGGTTCGAGGAATTCTATAAGGTAAATGGGTATTTACATGAATTTTCATGTCCTAGAATCTCCCAACAAAATGGGATAGTCGAAAGAAGAAATAGAACATTACAGGAAGCCGCTAGGGCTATGCTCAACGAATTTAACTTAGCAAATCAATATTGGGCAGAAGCGATTAGTACGGCTTGTTACATCCAAAATAGGGTTCTAATTAATAAGCGACAGAACAAAACACCCTATGAACTGTACTACCATAGACTCCCAAATCTACACTACCTAAGGGTCTTTAGATGCAAAGTCCATATCCTAAACACCAAAGACTATTTAGGGAAATTTCAGTCCAAGTCAACCCCAGGTATCTTCCTAGTATACTCAACCACAAGTAGAGCCTATAGAGTTTACAACAAACAAACTAAGAAAATTGAAGAAACAACAAACTTAATATTTGATGAAGAAAACAACTCAACAATTGAAAATTTAGACCTAACTTCATCAAATTCTGATCAAGAAAATAATGAACAAATTATTGAACCCTTAATTGAACCCTTAAACGAACTAACTATTGAACCAATTAATGAGTTAACTGAACTAATTATCGAACCAACAAATGAACCAGCTCAAAGAGTCGAATCAAATAGTGAACCAAACCGACCAGCCGGACCTGAGGCTGAACCAAGTTCTAGAAGAACCAAGAAACCCAGACTTAGTCACCCAACCGATCAAATTGTGGGTGATCCAACTCTAGGAGTCAGGACTAGATCCTCCTATAGAAACCTTAGTCAAATAGCTATGATATCAAAAATTGAACCCAAAACTATAGAGGAAGCCCTACCTGATCCTGATTGGATCATAGCTATGCAAGAAGAGCTAGCTCAATTTGAGAGAAACCAAGTCTGGGAATTAGTACCTAAACCTGAGGGCAAATCCGTCATTGACACTAAGTGGGTTTTTAGGAATAAGTTGAATGATCAAGGAGAAATAGTCAGAAATAAAGCCCGCTTAGTAGCAAAGGATTTCAGCCAAGTAGAAGGATTAGATTATGATGAAACATATGCCCCAGTAGCTAGACTTGAGTCCATTAGGATGTTACTGGCCTTTGCATCCCATAAAGGATTTAAGCTATACCAAATGGATGTAAAGTCAGCTTTTCTAAATGGATTCATTAATGAAAAAGTTTATGTAGGACAACTCCCTGGGTTTGAGGACTTAGAAAGACCTAACCACGTTTACAAACTTACTAAAGCACTATATGGGCTAAAACAAGCACCTAGGGCCTGGTATGAACGTTTATCAACTTACTTAATCTCTAAAGAATTTAAACAAGGACAAATTGACTCAACCTTATTTATTAAAACCCTAGGAAAGATATATTTATTGCCCAAATTTACGTAGATGACATAATCTTTGGGCCCACCAACTCGAAATTTCTAAAAGAATTTGTTAAAATAATGGAAAATGAATTTGAAATGAGCCTAGTTGGTGAACTTAACTTTTTCCAAGGCTTACAAATTAAACAAACTAGGGATGGAAACTATGTCCATCAATCCAAATATGCTAAAGAGTTAATAAGGAAATTTAAAATGGATAACTCTAAAAGCATAAGTACCCCCATGGCCACTAATGTAAAAATAGATAGTGACCCTGATGGTAAACCAGTGGACCTTAAACTCTATAGAAGTATGATAGGTAGTCTACTGTACCTTACAGCCAGCAGACCTGACATTCTTTTTGCTGTAGGGATGTGTGCTAGATACCAAACCAGTGCTAAGAAAACGCACTTAGCAGCCCTAAAAAGAATACTATGATATGTAAAGGGCACCCTAAATGTAGGGATTTGGTATCCCAGGACTTCAACTTTTGATTTGTCAGGATACTCGGATTCTGACTACGCTGGTTGTAAATTAGATAGAAAGAGCACAAGTAGAAGCTGCCAACTGTTAGGAAATAGTCTAGTAAGTTGGTGCAGCAAAAAACAACACTGTGTAGCTCTATCCACAACTGAAGCTGAGTATGTAGCCTTAGGAGAGTGTGTAGCACAACTTTTATGGATGATGCACACTCTTAAGGACTTCCAGCTCAACTACACCCAAACTCAGGTTTTCATTGACAACATAAGCTCAATTAATCTAACTAAAAATCCAATTCAACATTCCAGAACTAAACACATAGAAGTTAAACATCACTTTGTAAGAGACCATGTAGCCAGGGGTGAGATAGTCCTTAAACATGTAGATTCTAAATCTAACTTAGCTGACATACTAACAAAACCCTTACCTGAGTCTGAGTTCAGCTCACTAAGAAGGCAGTTAGGATTGTGTTCTGTAGAATAGGTTAACTCTACTTTTGATTTTCTTACTGCTTTACTTGATTTAAAAATCAGTTTCTAAAAGAATTTAAAAAACTGTTTTACTTAATTTCAAAATCAGTTTTTTTTTTAAAAAAAAAATTTACTTAGTTTTATTTCAAAACTACCCCTTTCAAAACTAGAGTTTTTTCGCAAATGGACTTAGCCTAGGCTCTAACCCTAGAACTGCATGCACCTATAGATTTAGAAGCCAGCATCTCACAAGCACCTTAGGGTACTTTTTGATTGATAACCTAGAATGGGTTGAGATGCTTAGGTCTTTGCCTTAATTCAAGATGCTTTAAGTCAGTGCATCTGCAGTAATTGGGGCACTACATACAACTTACACAGCAATCAAGTTAAGTGTCAAGTCTAGAAAATCTAACTTGAACAAAAACACTTAACTTGACTAACCCTAGCAAAAACTACTGTTTATAACAGTTAGTAAGTAGCTAATTGGGTTAGACAGGTCCCTACAAGAGAAAATTAACTGATTTGGTTTAAGTCTTATCATGAATTGGTTCAGTACAGCAAAATCATGCAAATATTTTCCTTTATGAAAAGTTATTTCCTTATGCAATTTAATTTCTGCTATATTTATCTGTTTTTGATATATGGCAAAGGGGGAGAGATGGGAAAGGAGAGATAGGAAAAGAGAGAGTTTAAAATTTTCTAGCTCAAAATTTTTTTCTCTATCCTTTATTCAAAAAGTGCTAAGTTTCTTAAAGCACTTAAGTTTTCAAAAGGTTACTAAAGTACATAAGCTTTTCAAAATTTTTTTGAGTACTTAAGCTTTTCAAAACTTGTCTAAGTACTTAAGCTTTTCAAAGAATTTTCTATGTACTTATGTTTTTCAAATCAAACTCTATCTTTAATTCAGAAAGTACTAAGTTACTAAGTACTAAAGTTCTCAAGTTTTCAAAATCTTACTAAGTACTTAAATTTTCAAAATTCTACTAAGTACTTAAGCTTTCAAAATTTTACTGAGCTCTTAAAGTTTCAAAATCTTATTATGTACTTAAGTTTTTAAGTTTTTCAAAAAAAGTGCTAAGTACTTTAAACTAACGGTTCTTAAAAGTTTCCTAAGTACTTAAAACTGAAGTTTTTCAAACTCTAAGTACCTAAAATTAAACTGTTCAAATTTAACCAAGTACTTTAAAACTTAAAGTTTTCAAAACTTTGGAGTACTTTAAACTTAAGGCGTCAAAATTTTCGGTACTCAAGTTTTCAAAACTCTTCTTAAAGTTTTCAAAATTTGTCAAAGTGGTTAAATTCATTCCAAAGTACACAACGAAAATCATTTTGGAAAATATAAACTTTAAAGCTTAAAATTTTTTTTAACCATCTTCAGACTTAAAACCTATTTTCAAAAAACCCCACGAATTTTTGAAAAATCTAGGGGGAGATTCCTTCCAGGGGGAGGGAACAAAAGGTAATTTTTATATGCGTTGATTAAACTTATCTTTTTGAACCAGGGTTGCCATAAATCAAAAAGGGGGAGATTATTGGTGCAGAAAGCACCCAAGTCGAACCTGAGTTTTGATAATGGCAACAGGGCTCAAAAGTTAAGTCTTACTTGTGATCTAACATATTACTCAAGTGTGCAAGAAAAGTCCTAGCGAAGGACTGCTAGGCACTGGCGATGGAATGCCAGGGGACTAAAGTCCTAGCGAAGGACTGCTAGGCACTGTCGAAGGAATGCCAGGGTACTGAAGCCCTAGCGAAGGACTGCTAGGCACCAGGCGAAGGACAGCTTGGGACTGAAGACCTAGCGAAGGACTGCTAGGCACCGGGCGAAGGACAGCTCGGTATCCAAGACCTAGCAAAGGACCGCTAGGCAAAAGTCCAACCGGAGGAGCCGGTTGGCATCAGGTACATTCTCCCGAGAGGAGTAGGTGAGGATGCGTTCCCCGTCGAGGGAACAGTAGGCGTCGGTTCGACCTAGGGCTCCATTTTGGAGGCCCAAAGTCAGAACCAAGACAGCTAAGGTTGTATAAACTAACATCCTATTGCTTTATGATGTTTTGGACTAACCCTGGATGCAGGACCAAAGGAACGAGTGTCTGCAGCTCAGAGAGCCTCAAAGGAGTGAGGCAACAGCTGACCAGGGTGCCCGAAGTGTCCCGGGCGCCCCCAAGGTGAACACAAAACACGTAATGCAAAAGAAGGCTTCGATAGTTCATGTTCGGGGCGCCCCCGTGCTCCCGGGCGCCCCCGCTACTCCCGGGCGCCCCCAGCGCTCGGGGTGCCCCCAGGTCAAGCAGTCGAAGCAGACCCAGCGAAGCCAAGAGGATAACATTCTGACCCGGTCAATCCGGGCGCCCCCAGCGTTCAGGGCGCCCCAGTCAAAGCTTGATCCCGAGTTGTAAGGGATCAGAGCTGACCGAGAAGGAAGTGGATCGACCGACACGTGGGGGGGTGCCCCCGACGTCTCGGGTGCCCCTAGGTGCTATAAAAGGACCCTCGAACCAAGGCTTCAAGACAACAATTCATTCAACGCTTCTACGCTCTTCTGCTCTCGCGCTCTGCTCTGGAAACCTCCCGACTCGAGACTCAAGCGACGACGACGTCCTGCTGCTCCGGAAAAAGACAACCTACATCGGACGTCGGTAAAAGAAGAGCTTTCGTTTTAAAAGTTTACTTTGCTATATTTGTAATTGAATACTGTAAACTGATTTGCGAACTTATAGAATTGCCCGCAGAAAACGGTCAACGACCGTGGGCCTTGGAGTAGGAGTCGACCTTGGCTCCGAACCAAGTAAAACTATCTGTGTTTGAGTTTGATTGTTTTATTCCACTACGCAATTTCTCTAATCCCAAAATCCGAACGTTTTTCGATATTCACCCCCCTCTATCGGTTCTCTCGATCCAACATATTTGTCTTCTACCTCTTTCTTGAATGAATGTACTCCAATTTTATATGGAATATATGAATGTATTTGTCTTCTACCTCACTTTCTTTTTATCTTCCGTGCTTTGTGGAATATATTCCAAATATAATCTTCACCTTCAAATATATTTATCTTATGTACCTTATTGCTCCAAATGTGTAAGCTAAAAATTTTGAATAAATATTTTCATCTTCTATACCATTGCCTTTTATCTTGTCTCATGAATCGCCGTATACTGTGTGTCGCTCCCTGCCCCTTCTCCCGTATAGACTCCTCAACTTGTGTGAAGTCTAACATCAAGGAAAAGACAAGGACTTAGTGTGTTGCTACTCGCTTGCACGGGCAAGGACAGGACTTGGCCTGTTCAACACCTCGTCCAGGATAATATATATTGGGTGTTGTCAGCACCTCCAAATGGTATAGGTTCGGATTATTCCCGACAGTGTTCCTTAGTATCATGCCCCGGTCTACTTATCTCGGGCATCCTCGGTGCCACGAGATGGTAGGGACTTAAGCTACTCCAGGTCGGGCATCCTCGGCACCACGACCAGGTATACACATTTTGGGCATCCTCGGCACCATGAGATGGTATGATCTTCGCCTGCTCCTAGCCGGGCATCCTCGGCACCATTGTCAGGTCTACTCGTCACGGGCATCCTCAGCACCATGAGATGGTAAAGGTTTAGGCTACTCCTAGTCGGGCATCTTCGGCACCACGACCAGGTCTATACATCTCGGGCATCCTCGGCACCACAGCTAAGTCTACTCGTCTCGGGCATCCTCGGTACCACGAGATGCTAGAGGTTTAGGCTACTCTTGGTCGGGCATCCTCGGCACCACAAGATGGTAAGCTCTTCTCCTGCTCTTGGCCGAACATCCTCAACACCACGATCAGGTCTACTCATCTCGGGCATCCTCAACACCACAACCAGGTCTACACATCTCGGGCATCTCGGCACCACGAGATGATAAGATTTTCGCCTGTTCCTGGTCGGGTATCCTCGGCACCATGACCAGGTCTACACATCTCGGGCATCCTTGACACCACGAGATGCTAAGAGCTTCACCTGCTCATATCCAAGCATACTCAGCACCACAGCTAAGTCTACTCATCTCGGGCATCCTCGACACTACGAGATAGTAGAGGCTTAGGCTACTCCTGGTCGGGCATCCTCGGCACCACGACCAGGTCTATACATCTCGGGCATTCTCGACACCACGAGATAGTAAGATCTTCTCCTGCTCCTGGCCGGGCTTCCTCGGCACGATGACCAGGTCTACATCTCAGGCATTGTCGGCACCACGAGATGGTAGGGGTTTAGGCTATCATGGTCGGGCATCCTCGGTACCACGACCTGGTCTACATATCTCGGGCATCCTCGGCACCACGAGATGGTAAGTGTTGGGACCTTGACGTATGGCTAGAGGGGGATGAATAGTCGTTCACCCACTTCGATCGCGATTTCTTCCTACACGTGTTAGCAAGCGCAAGCGGAAAACTTAACTACAAACTAAAACAATGCTAACACCAAACTTTTACGTGGTTCGAAGATGATACTCCTACTCCACGGCTGTCCGTAAGGTGGACGATTCCGATCCGTTGGTGGATGACTCTCCGGAACACCTCCAGCTAGCTCTTGTCACTCCTTGTGGGTGGAGAAACTTCGCCACAAACTTTGGACATATTCTGAGCACTTTTAGGCTACTAACAAGCTTTACCCAAGCTTATTTCGCCAACCTTTTTCCAGCTAAACCGAGCTCTCTTAAATAGAGCTCAAGGCTGAAAATAGTCATTACCAGTCGACTGGTGCTGGCACCAGTCGACTGGTCCACTTGGATTCGAACGTTACAACTCAACGTTCGAATTCCAACCGACACCAGTCGACTGCACCTAAGATCAGTCGACTGACCTTTCTGTGCACCTCATCAGTCGACTGATCCAAGCATTAGTCGACTGCTCTACCCCTAAACCTAGGGTTTCCCTTTCCGAGTACAATTCTCTCAGCACTCAGACCCTCACGACTTAGCTGACCCTTCCAGCAGCCTCGACCTGTTGCCTTCAAGTCTTCTTCGACTTTGGCTTTCGTTACTTGGATGCATACGAACCCGCGGTTCGTTCTCATGCCATCCTTCGTGTATACCTCGAAGTTCGCTTCCCTCGGCTCACCGTTCCTGTTTTATCCACGGTCTCTCGATCCAGCAGCCTCGACCTGTTGCCTTCAAGCCTTCTTCATCTTTGGCTCTCGTCCCTCAAATGCATACGAACCCGCGACTCATTCTCATGTTATCCTTCGCATATGCCTCGAAGTTCGCTTCCCTCAGCTCATCGTTCCTGCTTTGTCCACGGTC
Organism: Boesenbergia rotunda; assembly: GCA_024364735.1. Classification (NCBI taxonomy): domain Eukaryota; kingdom Viridiplantae; phylum Streptophyta; class Magnoliopsida; order Zingiberales; family Zingiberaceae; genus Boesenbergia; species Boesenbergia rotunda. Next base: position 255,020 of record JAGFNQ010000438.1, on the reverse strand, counting down.
CCTCGGATGCATACAAGCCCCATCCTTCATCAGACCCGAAGCCGTCCAGCTAAGTCCATGTGTATCCTGCAAACCTGCACACTCAAATACACATATCAAATACAAGGGTGAACCTAACTTAAACCCTTTGCCCAAACATCAAAACATATGGTCACTCCGGACCATAGATTGCTCTAACAGTAAGATCTCCGCCTGCTCCTAATCGGGCATCCTCAGCATCACAGCCAGGTCTACACATCTCGGGCATCCTCGACACCATGAGATGCTAGGGTTTAGAGTACTCCTGGTCGGGCATCCTCGGCATCATAACTAGGTCTACATATCTCGGGTATCCTTGGCACAACGAGATGGTAAAATCTTCGCCTGCTCCTAGCCGGGCATCCTCAGCACCACGACCAGGTATACTCATCTTGGACGTCTTCGACACCACGAGATGGTAGAGGCTTAGGCTACTCCTAGTCGGGCATCCTCGGCACCACGAGATGGTAAGATCTTCGCATACTCCTGACCGGGCATCCTCGGCACCACGACCAGTTCTACATATCTCCAGCATCCTCGACACCACGAGATGGTAGGGGGTTAGACTACTGCTGATCGGGCATCCTTGGCACCACGACTAGGTATACCCATCTCGGACATCCTCGGCACCACGAGATGGTAAGATCTGTTGGGGTCGTTTGTCTACGCTAGAGGGGGGTGAATAGCGTTTCTTTGATTCTTTAAACCTACGTTGTTATTTTGCACAGCGGAAATACAAGATAATAAAGCTAACAACAAAGAACAAATGCTAACAAACCGTATTTAGTTGGTATCCACCCCGACCGGGTGACTAATCCAACAATCCTTCGGCGGATCACTCCCCGGATAACCTCCGGCTATCTCGTGTTGCTCCTTGTGGGTGGAGAAACCTCGCCACAACACCTTGGACACAATCTGAGAATGTAAGACTACTAACTTGCCCTATCCAAGCAAGTTTCGTCAAGAAGCTAAGCCACCACGAAGTCCTCTTTAAATAGGATTCGGGGCTGATTTCTCGCTACCAGTCGACTGCTCACATACCAGTCGACTGGTAGGCTTCAACGGCTACAAAATATGCAATGAATGCCTCAGCCGCCTTCGCAACGGTCGACCTCCAGTCGACTGGTACAAGACCAGTCGACTGGAGCCAATTCCAGTCGACTGGTAGTCGACTGGTCGACCCTCCTTGGGTCGACCCGATTCTCTGTGTGTTGTGGTCCCAGTCGACTGACACAATGGCAGTCGACTGCCCTACTCACACACCTAAGGTTTCCCCTCCTGAGTACATTCCACTCCGCACTCAAACCCTAGGATTTCCCGAGTACAATCACACTGCACTCGTACCCTCACGACTCGACTGACTCCTCCTCCGCAGCCTCGACTGTTGCCTTCGCGCCCTCTTCATCTTCGGCCCTCGTCCCTCGGATGCGCACGCAAGCCTCCAGCTTGCATCCATGCCACCCTTCACGTACGCCTCGAAGTCCGCGCCCATCAGCTCATCGTCCCTGCACTCCAAGGTTCCTCAGATGCGCACACAAGCCTCCAGCTTGCCTCCATGCCATCCTTCACCGTACTGAGGCCGTCCAGTCAAGTCCATATGCGTACCTGTACAACCTGCACACTCAACATACGCATATCAAATACACAAGGGTAAACCTAACTTAAACCCTTTGCCCAAACATCAAAACCCATGGTCACACCGGACCATCTTAGGGTCGATTGCTCCAACAATCTCCCCCTTTTTGATGTTTGGCAATCCGTTTAAGTTAGGGAAAGCAAGATAGTAGTAAATAGCAAAAACCATGCTAAATGAATGCATATGCAATGCATAACTAGATCCTATCCGAAGGCATCCCACACCTAACCCTCCAAGTTAGGATTTTCTACCAAACCGGGCTTTTTAAAGCTTCTCCCAAGCTCCCCCTATATTGGACATACAAAGGCTTTTTAAGAACCTCTCCAAGGTTCCCCTTACGCCAAGAATGGAGCAACCATGCTCCCCCTCAAACTTAGCTCCCCCTAAACATAGGGTTTCTAGCAAAGGTATGTTTGGTTTCCCACTTAAATCCAACATCTCTCCCCCTTTGCCATACATCAAAAAAAACCCAAAAATTACCCAATTATTGGTTCTTAACATCCCCAATGATCCTAAACATAGTGTACTAAACCCCCATACACTTGTTCCTTATCATTTGGATCTCAAGTCAGCTGCCAATACCCAAGTCAGCCCTGACCAGTCGACTGCCCCCAGGGCAGTCGACTGATACTCTGATAATCAGTTTTCTGGCCGAATTTCAGAAACGCGCCAGAAATTCCATAAATCTCCAAAAATTCCCAAATTTCGTGGAGAACTTTGTGGTACCCATACCTACTTGGGAAAAATACATCTACCCATGTATCTATCACCATTCCTAAGTTTGATACAAAACCCAAAAGTTTTCTTATGAAAATTAAGGCAAATAGGAGACAACCTCCCCCTTAACCCATGCCTTCTCCCAATTCTCATTTTTCCCAGGTCAAGTTCTACCCACCTTAACCTCCTAGCACCAAGTTAGGTTCTTCCCAACCTAACACCCGAGTTCTTTTCCCTTTGAACACCATTAAAGGCTTGCTCCCCAAGCATCCTTATCCCTATTGTCAATAAGAACTCAACAATCATCTAAAAACTCTAACGTTTGCAAGCACACTTGCTAGGATATACCCTATCCTAGAAAAATATGATATCATGAAAATATCAAGTGTGCTTGACTTTTGGTACACATTTAAGTTTCTTAAGGATTTTGCATTAAGTATCAACTCTCAAATTCATTTCTAATTCTATGTGTTTGTCAAACCTACCCATCATAATTCGACACATGGAATTGTCCTCAATGTTCCCTGTTTAACCTCTAAATCTTAGATACCTAGGGAACCTTATCAATCCTTCTTGATTTTCATAAACTCCAATAAATTCTTATCAAATCATGGGATAACACTTTATACAATGAATATGAAATCATAAACATCAACTTTAATCCAAAATCATATCCCATAATTCAAACTTGCACTCTCTTATTGACCAAACTGCCCCTTTTATATAGAAAATCGCCAGTCCAGTCGACTGGGATGGTCCCAGTCGACTGGCTCCAGTCGACTGGGGTATTCCCAGTCGACTTCCCTTCAGTTTTTTTGCGTACAGAGATCCCGGTCGACCTCCCAGTCGACCCCCAGTCGCCTGCCACCAGTCGACTGGTATCTGAGCCAGTCGTCTGGTGGCTGAATTTCAGCCCTCTTTGGTGAATTTCAGAAATCCCTAACTAATTCTACAAATCTCCAAAAATTATCAAATTTTGTGGGGAGATTTGTGAAGCCCATATCTACTTGGGAAAAATACGTTTCCAAATAAATGTACTCCGGATCCCAAGATTGGCACAAAACTCTACTTCTTCCAAAGTGTATCAAATAACCTCATCCTAGAAGTTCTAATTCTCACTTCTCTTCAATGCATTCTCTTCTCCTTGATCATAACTCATTTTTGTTATTGAGTTACATGGTATTCCACTATTAAACCTCAATTTTGTCAATTATAGCCCTATTTTCACCTTTTCTCCCTAAAATTCACCTTTTGATGTGCCAAAATCTAGGATTAAGACTTACCCAAGTCTTCCAATCCTTTTTGACACATTTCACCTAATTTCCTAAGGGATAACCTTTTGAGATCCATCTACCATGGACCCCAAAGGCTCCTAGAGCTCCCCCTTGAGCTCTGAGCCCTAGCCACCTCCCTAGGTGACTCAGTAAATGCTAAACCACACCGGTGAACCTTCGATGACTCTTGGCCTACAAAATTGACCTTTTTAACCTTGGACACCTTGTCCTTGGTTAGGTCACTCTCTTTACCCTTGGATGGCATCCCCTTGCCACCCTTGGACCTTCCCTCCTTACTAAGATTGTATGTTTTCCCAACATACTTCTTTCCATTGCCCTTGGAGGTCTTAGATCGGTACCCCAATCCCGATCTATCATAGTTGGGTTTGATGCTACCCAACACCATGTCTAAGCCCTTAGATCCAACCGTGAATCTTTCTAGGGCATTTTCTAAAGTATCAAGTCTTGCCCTCAAGGCTTGATTTTCCCTTTCTAGGACTTGAACCCTAGAGTCCACATGTCCACTTTGGACATTTCTAGGTCTACCCATTTTCTTAGACATTTGTTTCCCTTCCTTGTGATTAATGTCTTTAGCCTTGGATACATAGGTCTTAGGCCTATCATGATGCATGCTTTTTCTAGAGTAGTGATCTACCTTGTTATCCTTATTCCTATCATTGTACTTAAATCCAAGGTTATGCACCATTAGACATTTTTCATTAACACTAGCATGCATGGATGGATAATTAACATGATTCTTGAAATGTGAAGAACTTGAAATCGAATTTCTTTTTAAACTAGGGTTAGAGGGTACCTCCCTTACCCTTGTAGTCCTTCTTTGTTGTGAGTTTTGCTTTCTTCTCTCTTCTTTCTCCCATCTTCTTAGATGCTCCATTTTCTTGAGCTTTCCACTCATTGGGCATCTTGTGTGGTAGTGTCCTAGATCTCCACACGTGAAGCATCTAATTTTCTTCTTTTTCTTTTCTTGGGCTTCTCCATTCCTACAATTTATGTTAGATTTACATTGAATGGAATTAGGTTTAGATTTTACCTCTATTTTACCTTTCGGGCACTTATCCTTGTAATGCCCCTTTTCGTTGCACCCAAAGCATACAATGTGGTCTTTAGTCTTTGCTTTGGTGGAGGTTGAGGCTTGGTTGACTTCCTCTTGATCATGTGTAGGTGAGGGTCTCTCCTCCCCCTCAATCCTTGAGGTGGTGACCTCTTCTTCTTCTTCTCTTGAGGAGGTCGATGATCTTTCACTTAGCTCCTCCTCCTCACTTGAAGAAGTTGACACTTCTTCCTCCTCGTGAGCTATTGAGCCCATTTCCTTGGGCTCTTCCACCACTTGACCTTGTGTAGGGTTTTTATGAAATTCCACCAACTTGGTCCATAATTCATGTGCATTCTTATAATTCCCTACAACACTCAAAATATTGTTAGGCAAAAGATTTATTAATATACTTATTACCTTCTCATTTGCCTTTGATTGCGCTTGTTGTTCTTGAGTCCAATATCTTGGGCGGAGCTTCTTCCCATGCTTATCTCTTGGAATTTCAAATGGTTCTTCAAGCACCATCATGTACTCCCACTCCATCGCGAACCACGTCTCCATCCGTGACTTCCAATACCCGAAGTCTTCATGGTCGTAGGCCGGCGGAGCGTAGATGTTGTCCCCAAGTTTGTCTTCCATCATTCTTCTCCTCTAGCGTGTACTCTCTCGGCGGTTAGTCCGATCAAGAGCAGTCCTTGCTCTGATACCAATTGTTGGGGTCGTTTGTCTACGCTAGAGGGGGGTGAATAGCGTTTCTTTGATTCTTTCAACCTACGTTGTTAGTTTGCACAGCGGAAATACAAGATAATAAAGCTAACAACAAAGAACAAACGCTAACAAACCGTATTTAGTTGGTATCCACCCCGGCCGGGTGACTAATCCAACAATCCTTCGGCGGATCACTCCCCGGATAACCTCCGGCTATCTCGTGTTGCTCCTTGTGGGTGGAGAAACATCGCCACAACACCTTGGACACAATCTGAGAATGTAAGACTACTAACTTGCCCTATCCAAGCAAGTTTCGTCAAGAAGCTCAGCCACCACGAAGTCCTCTTTAAATAGGATTCGGGGCTGATTTCTCGCTACCAGTCGACTGCTCACTTACCAGTCGACTGGTAGGCTTCAACGGCTACAAAATATGCAATGAATGCCTCAGCCGCCTTCGCAACGGTCGACCTCCAGTCGACTGGTACAGGACCAGTCGACTGGAGCCAGTCGACTGGAGCCAATTCCAGTCGACTGGCAGTCGACTGGTCGACCCTCCTTGGGTCGACCCGATTCTCTGTGTGTTGTGGTCCCAGTCGACTGACACAATGGCAGTCGACTGCCCTACTCACACACCTAAGGTTTCCCCTCCAGAGTACATTCCACTCCGCACTCAAATCCTAGGATTTCCTGAGTACAATCACACTGCACTCGTACCCTCACGACTCGACTGACTCCTCCTCCGTAGCCTCGACTGTTGCCTTCGCGCCCTCTTTATCTTCGGCCCTCGTCCCTCGGATGCGCACGCAAGCCTCCAGCTTGCATCCATGCCACCCTTCATGTACGCCTCGAAGTCCGCGCCCATCAGCTCATCGTCCCTGCACTCCAAGGTTCCTCAGATGCGCACACAAGCCTCCAGCTTGCCTCCATGCCATCCTTCACCGTACTGAGGCCGTCCAGTCAAGTCCATATGCGTACCTGTACAACCTGCACACTCAACATACGCATATCAAATACACAAGGGTAAACCTAACTTAAATCCTTTGCCCAAACATCAAAACTCATGGTCACACCGGACCATCTTAGGGCCGATTGCTCCAACAAGATCTTCGTCTGGTCCTGGCCGGGCATCCTCAGCACCACAACCAGGTCTACTCATCTCGGGCATCCTCGCTACCATGAGATGGTAGAGGCTTCAAGCTCTTGCATTAGGTCTTGATGGGGCATTGCCTTTGTTTCTTTAATTATTCAAACTGCAAAGAAGTATAACTACGCATACAAATACATGTATTGCTCACATGACTTACCGAGTACGATACGGCCAGAGGTGATTTGCATGCCATGGCCTCTCCAGCCTTTTACCTCAGCGTGTTGCAAATAATAGCTACCTCCGGTGAGCTTTTTGATGACGATGTAAGCCCACTCCATTGCGGCTCGAGCTTTCCGGGGTCGCCGACTGGCTTGATTCTTTTTCTAGACCTTATTGCCGGCTTGAAAAGTCCGAGTGATCACTCAGCAATTGTACACGTGCTAGATACGCTGCCGATATGCAACTAGTCGTGTAGCTGCTTTGTCTTGCACTTATGTGACCAGGTCTAGGTCGATTAGCCATTCCTAATCATTATCTTCTTTGTTGTAGTGTTGTCGTCGGATTGACTCATCACCTATCTCCACAGGAATCACCAACAACCATAGGATGCTCGGGAGTTTCTCGACCCAACTGCCTCCGATGTGGTCTAACTTTGTCTTGAGCCCTCTAATAATCTCCCGGTTGACCACTGCTGCTTGGCCATTGTCTTGGGGATATGTAACTAAAGTGAAGGCTTGGTGAATACCTAGTCCTTCATCCACTCCCTGAGTTTGCACCCTACAAACTGTCTGCCATTATCCGACACCAACATATAAGGAATGTTATACCTGCAGACTATATCCTTCCATAGGATCTTCATCATCGCAACCTTAGTGATGTGCGCTAGCGGCTCAGCCTCGACCCAATTGGAGAAGTAGTCAACCAATACTAAAAGGAACTTCTTTTGCTGATGTCCAATCGGGAAAGGACCCACAATATCCTTTCCCCATTGATCGAAGGGCATGAGACAGTGGAGGCTCGAAGTATTTCGGTCGAGTGATGAGTGATATATTGATGCTTTTGACAGGTTCACACCCGATAATAAATTTGATAGCATATGCTAGTAGCCTGGGCCAAAAATATCCAACTAGAATAATCTTTCTAGCCATGGATATTTCCCCAATATAGCTTCCACATATGCCTTCATAAACCTTCCATGATGTAGTCGACCTCTCCTAGACCAATACACTTCAGCAAAGGTCGGGCAAAACCTCTTTTATATAATTGCTCCCCACCAGTGTAAACCTGGCAGCCCTACGACAGAAAAGCCGAGCTTCCTTATCACCTACCAACACGGCTCCACTGTGTAAGAACTCCACATAGGGTTCTCTCCAGTCGGGTAACACAGTGTCAGCAACTGTTGGGACCGGGTGCATGTTGACATGGATACGAGTTCGTAATTTTTTAAATTTAATTACGTGCAGCGGAAGGTTTAGCATAAATAATTTCTCAAATTATTTTAACCACGTATTTAGCATGCAACCTTATATTGTGTAGACATGATCATAAATTAAAATTTTGCAGAAAGTAAACTAATTTACTTGATACCTCGCGTAACTCGAAGTAAGGGATGAGATCCAACCGTAGCGTCCCTTGGAAGCTTCGCCTCTATTCGCGTCCACGCCGAGTTTTCTTCGGGATGACTTCGCAAAGCCACGAGTTTCATGCCGACAAGAACTACTAGATTCTCCAAAGGCATGACAAGAATATCAAGAGAGAGAGATGAAAGCTAACCACCAAACGAAGAACGGAATCCGGATTCCGGGAGGAAGGAAGGAGTTGCATCCGCTTCTTCTTCTTCTTCGGCTTCTTCTTGGTGGAGGTGGCTCACGGCAACAAGAAGCCCTTCTAGGGCCGCGCCCACTTGAGGAGGGAGAGGGAGAGAAGGAGAGGAAAAGAGGATAGGCAAGAATCCTTGATCACTTGAATTAATTTCCAAGCCTTACCTTTGCACTTTTATATAGTTGCCTCTTTATCGCCAAGTCTCCTTTTTAACGGAATAAATTTTTCATAAGAAATTTATCTTATAAATTTTTCTATGAATTATTCCATTATGCCAAGTTTTTATTATAACTTAATTTATAATAAAAACAACCATGTCTCCCCTTTTATTATGAAATAAAATTTTACAAGAAATTTAATATACAAATTTTTCTTATCATGGAAAAATCAATTCATAATTGATTTTATAAAATACAATAAACCAATCCATGGTTCATTTTAATTTCCATAAAAAAGAATAAATTTCTTTATATAAATTTCTTTATCCATAATTTTATAAAACAAATCACGCTTAATTTATTTTATAATTTAAACCAAAAACTTGGTTCTCCCTTTTATTGTGGCCGGCCAAACAAAAGAGGGTGGGAAACCTCTTTGGCCGGCCAAACCCTTGCGAAAACCCATACGAATTAAACTCATTTAATTCGTCCAATAAGCCTTCAAAAGACTTAGCCATTTTAAGCTTCCGATGCGTCTCTGATAAATTCAGATTCGACTTATCTCTCTTGATCAAAAAATCCAATTTTCAACTCATTTTAAATCCCTCGGATTACTCGTAGTGCGTGTGACTAAATAGGCTTTCGATTTATGTTGGCCGTCTATAATCAACCAATTATAGAACGATCATGTGTGGCACCTAGTAGTACATCATGACCCCCAATTAATCGAAAGATCAACGGTTGACCTCAGATATAATTCTGAAACCCTTCAGCAGCTTTAATGAGTCGTGTCTCATTCCCTTGACCATCTTATACCCACATGGTTCAGGACACGGTCTATGTGTGTCAGTCCCCACTAGGCTAACTACGGCACACCCAGCCCAAGTAATGTCTTTCTCGTCCAATAGATTCTAATTACTCTCAAGTATTACAGAGACTCATACTCTGAACATGTCATGCTCTGGCCAGAGGCTTTGAGTAACAATCCGACGATAGGCCTTGGGTATACATCCCCTCGCAATGAGTGGTGAATCCTTTGTAGGATGTTCAAACATCTTCGGGCACTTCGGCTTATACCCAATCATCCTGGGTCCACACCTCCTTGGAGATGCTTGCTTAAGATGTCAAAGTATAAGTCTTTATGACCAAGATGACTTGAACACCGCAAGTCAAAGGATCATCGCACTTAAGCTGCAGCAAGAACTTCATTGACATATCTATATGTAGATTACCATATGAAGTTTTACAGCTAGTCACTCCAATGAACTAGTTCCCTTAACTAGCATTCATGTTTATCTCCGGACATCCCAATGTCACCAGCCAGTGAGAATCAGCTGATTAGAGAATAACCCATGCTAGTCTCAACAGAATTGATAGTGTCCGTATTTATCAATTCATCGACTAGGGATAATTTCAATACTTCACAATTGCACATGTAGAGATAATCACTAGTTGTGAATTCATCACAAATTCTCTCATGCTGTGAATTGTATTACGGACATTCAGTAAATGAGTTTAAGATCTCAATCAAATACACGAACATGTATACTCAAATAGTGAATATTTATTTATTAAAATAAATAATTACAATAATAAGGCGATTGCAATAGGACACTTCTCTCATATTACTAACAAACTCCCACTTGGCCTAATGCCAATTGCTCCGGTATCCAATACCACAGGCTCTAACATGACCCTCAAACTTACTTTGAGGCAAGGCCTTAGTTAAAGGATCCGCTAAATTCCTTTCAGTGGGAATTTTCTCAATTTGTATATCATTCCTACTTATAATCTCTCTGATCAGATGATAGCGGCGAAACACATGTTTGGATCGCTGATGAGACCTTGGTTCCTTTGCTTGTGCAATAGCTCCATTGTTGTCGCAGTAAACCGGCACTGTTTCATCAATGGTTGGAACCACACCAAGTTCGGAGACAAACTTCTTGATCCAGACTGCTTCCTTTGCTGCTTCCGAAGCTGCGATATATTCAGCATCCGTGGTAGAATCCGCTACGGTGTCTTGTTTGGAACTCTTCCAACTTATTGCGCCTCCATTCAAAGTAAATACATATCCAAACTGAGATTTGGAGTCATCCTTATCTGTCTGGAAACTAGCATCAGTATACCCACGTATTACCATATCTCCTTCTCCATATATTAGGAACACATCCTTAGTTCTTCTTAAGTACTTAAGGATTGTCATGACAGCCGCCCAATAATCCATTCCTGGATCAGACTGGTATCTGCTCGTGACGCTCAGAGCATACGATACATCGGGCCTAGTACATAACATAGCATACATGATAGATCCTATCGCGGATGCATAAGGAATCTTATTCATGCAAATCCTTTCATCTTCTGCGCGCGGACACATAGACTTTGAAAGGTTGATCCCATGCCTGATGGGAAGGTAACCTTTCTTGGATTCCGACATGCTAAACCTTTTTAGCACTCAGTCTATATATGTAGACTGCGAAAGACCAAGCAACCGTTTTGATCTATCTCTATAGATTCTAATCCCAAGGATATAGGTTGCTTCTCCCAGGTCTTTCATGGAGAAAGTTTCGGACAACCAAATTTTAACCGACTGTAATACTGATATATCGTTTCCTATGAGTAATATGTCATCGACATATAATACTAGGAATACGCCTGCACTCCCACTAACCTTCTTATACACACAAGGTTCGTCAAGATTTTGTGAGAAATCAAACTCTTTGATTGTCTCATCAAAACGGATGTTCCAGCTCCTGGATGCTTGCTTCAGTCCATATATGGATCGTCGAAGCTTGCATACTTTGGTTTTATCAACCGATGTGAAACCTTCAGGTTGTATCATGTATACATCCTCAAGCAGGTTTCCATTAAGGAAAGCTGTTTTCACATCCATTTGCCATATCTCATAATCATAATGAGCTTCTATGGCTAGGAGCATCCGAATGGATTTAAGCATAGCTACTAGCGAATAGGTTTCGTCATAATCAATTCCTTGTTTCTGACGATATCCTTTTGCCACTAATCTAGCCTTAAAGGTAACAACATTACCTTCTATGTCGGTTTTCTTCTTGAAAACCCACTTGCACCCTATGGGTTTAATCCCTTCAGGTAGGTTAACCAAGTCCCATACTTGGTTTTCGTACATGGAATCCATTTCCGACTTCATGGCTTCAAGCCATTTATCCCTTTCTGAACTTTTCAGAACATCTTCATAACTGATAGGTTCGTCATCGCTTATGAGTAACACGTCGTTCGATTCACTTATGAGAAATCCGTATCTCTCTGGAATATTGCGTGTCCTATCAGACTTACGAAGAGGTGGTGTTGTTTTAGGTTCAACTGATAGCTCATCATTATGAGTTATTGGTTGTGGGTCTAGACTAGTGTCTCTGTAATGTCTATTGGAGTTTCTTGAACTTCATCAAGTTCAATGTCACTCCCACTGTTTTCTTATAAAAGAAATTCTTTTTCCAGAAATACAGCATGCCTTGAAACAAACACCTTTTGTTCCAAGGGATGATAGAATTGGTAACCCTTTGTTTCCTTAGGGTATCCAATAAATAGACATTTATCAGACTTAGCATCCAATTTGTCTGATACAGTCCGCTTCATATAAGCAGGACAACCCCATATCTTAAGGTCAGTTAAGTGAGGTTTCTTACTATTCCACGTCTCATATGGAGTAGTAGAGACTACCTTGGTCGGGACTCTGTTTAGCAAGTAAACAGCTGTCTTATGTGCATAGCCCCAAAAGGATTTTGGAAGAGTTGCATGATTCATCATGGATCTAACCATGTCCATCAAGGTTCGATTGCGCCTCTCAGATACACCATTATGCTGTGGTGTATATGGCGGAGTCCATTGAGATAATATCCCATTGTCCCTAAGATAATCTTGAAACTCTTGACTTAAGTATTCACCACCCGATCGGATCGAAGTATCTTAATACTTTTTTCAAGCTGTTTCTTTACTTCATTTTTGAACTCTTTGAATTTCTCAAAAGCTTCAGATTTGTGTTTCATCAAGAACACATACCCGAATCGTGAGTGATCATCGATAAAGGTAATGAAGTTGCTATAGCCTCCTTGTGCAAGAGTTGACATTGGTCCACATACATCAGTATGTATTAGACCAAGCAATTCTCCCACTGGTTTACCTTTTCCGGAAAAGGTTAATTTTGCCATCTTGCCTTTTAAGCATGATTCACATGTATCAAATGAACCGGGTTCAAATGATTCCAGAATTTCACATCGGTGTAATTTGGTCATGCGTTTCTTACTTACATGGCCAAGACGACAATGCCACGTATAGGAGTCTATTCGATTATCTATTTGAGCACGTTTGTTGCTTACTTCGATATTGAAAACGTCACCAGATAAATCTAACGTATAGATACCATTGCATAATGCTCCGGTTCCATAAAGAACACCATTTAAAGTTATGTAACAACAATTGTTACTAAAAGTTAAATGGTAACCCTTTTCTTTCAAGCATGAAATGGATACAATGTTCTTTATTAACGAAGGAACAAAATAACAATCATCCAATTCTAAGACAAGTCCTGTAGGGAGCTTTAGCAAATATGTTCCGATGGAAATAGCAGCAATCTTTGCTCCATTTCCATCTCGCAAATTCGCTTCTCCCTTGACGAGTCTTCTTCTATTCCTTAGCCCCTGTATGTCATTACATATATGTGAGCTACACCCAGTATCAAGTACCCAGGTGTTTGAGGAAATAGAGTGGCATTCAATAACGAAGATGCCTGAAGAGGATGGGGCATCGGATGCCTTCTTCTTCAAGGACTCAAGATAAACCTTGCAGTTTCTTCGCCAGTGGCCCTCCTTGCCACAGTGATGGCAAGTGCCTTTTGGTGCCTTTTCAATCCTTTTGTCCTTAGTTAACTTATTGGTGTCCAAAATGGAACGCAAATTCAGAGAAGACATGATCGAGTGATTATCCTAGAAATACAAATTGAGCTTATGTGAGAAGAATGATAAAGATGCATCAATATACATTAATAAAATCCTATTTATTTTTCGAATTGAATAACCCTTTTTATCAATTCGGGAGATCGTAGGAACATCTCCAAATAGGTTGATATCCAACCATAGATAAGAACAACCATGGCTGTGGCCATCAAGTTATTCTTAGCTATGAAGGTAGGTAATTATACCGATTACACATCACATATATGTAACTATCACTTTATGCTATCAACTAATTGAATGTTTGCATAAATCATTGGGTTGTTAACTCATTAACAAGTATGCAACAATATACATAGCACCCAACTGCACCTCTCTTTACATCGACCTTAGCTGTGGCACAACAAATCGATGCTCCAAGCTTAAGGCTGACCCATTATTCAAGAAATAGTTTTAGTATGGTTGGAGCTCATTCAACCGTTTAGTCAGGCTTGGATGTGTCCAACAACCAAAACTAAGGATTGACCTCTGACTCCAACTATATTAATCCTAAACTAATTCTATGGTTTGAACATGTTGAGGTTCAAGCCGGGCATGGATGTGTCCATCAACCCAAACGAGAAACAAAACTCCGGTTCTAACCATATTAATGGAAGGTGTTGGCCTTAATATTTTGTAAGGGGTCTTGGGTCTCATCCTTTCTTTTCTAAGCACATTCATGACATATAATTATGTCATGTACTAACGATTTCCTTAATAAAGTATGTATGTGACTTAATTTATCAAGTCTCATTAATTGAATTAGGAACCGGATTTCCTAATTCTAATTTCATACTTTATTCAAGGAATTGTTTTGGGAAACAATTTCCTAAATTGTCATAATCAATTTCGGAAATAATATGTTTAAGACTTTGATTTCTCTAAATCAAATCTTATTAAATTAAGAGACAGATTTCCTTAATTCAACCACATATTATTTTCATGAAAATCTTATTTAAGAAAACTCTATAGGAAACCATTTTCCTAATTAATTTTGGAGACAACAATATGTAAGAGCATCACCTCTTAAATCAAATAAGGAAAATATCGTTTGAGAATCACCTCAAAATTTTCAAGATTTGATTATATATTTTATTTATGGATTTATTAATTTCAACAAATTATTTTCTTTGGGTGGCTCCCCGAGGCTCAGATACCCAAAAAAAAGGAATTTGTTGTAAATCTAATTTGGTCCGCTCCCCGAGGCGTAACCAAATTAAACATGACAATTTTATTCAAAAATAGGAAATTAAATTACAACAACTAACTTTAAATTAGACGGCTCCCCGAGGCTCAATCCAAAATAAAGAATTTTGTTAATAATTTAAAACCAATTCGAATTTAATTGTCAATTAATAATCCATAAATTTGTCTAGACTTTCTTGAAAGAAAGTGCCCAAAATTGTGAGATTTCATAATAGGTTTTCAGAATAATTGTAAGATTCTGGTACAAAGAAAACTTACATATTTCCAAAATTGTAAAATTTCCAAAATAGGAAATTTCCAAAATTAGAAAGTTTCCAAAATAGGGAAGTTTTCACAATTATCATAAAATTTCAGAAACTAGGATATTTCAAAAGTTTGCGAAATTTCATGAGGATTTCTAAACTTTGAAATTCCTAAATCTAAAATTTTTCATAATTGGAAAGTTTCCATAATTGGAAAATTTTCCAAAATTGAGATCATGACAAAGTTTTTCGCAAAACAATTATATGATTATGTCGAACACTAACCGGCTCTGATACCACTGTTGGGACAGGGTGCATGTTGACATGGATAGGGGTTCGTAATTTTTTAAATTTAATTACGTGCAGCGGAAGGTTTAGCATAAATAATTTCTCAAATTATTTTAACCATGTATCTAGCATGCAACCTTATATTGTGTAGACATGATCATAAATTAAAATTTTACAGAAAGTAAACTAATTTACTTGATACCTCGCGTAACTCGAAGTAAGGGACGAGATCCAACCGTAGCGTCCCTTGGAAGCTCCGCCTCTATTCGCGTCCACGCCGAGTTTTCTTCGGGATGACTTCGCAAAGCCACGAGTTTTGTGCCGACAAGAACTACTAGATTCTCTAAAGGCACGACAAGAATATCAAGAGAGAGAGATGAAACCTAACCACCAAACGAAGAACGGAATCCGGATTCCGGGAAGAAGGAAGGAGTTGCGTCCGCTTCTTCTTCTTCTTCGGCTTCTTCTTGGTGGAGGTGGCTCACGACAACAAGAAGCCCTTCTAGGGCCGGCACCCACTTGAGGAGGGAGAGGGAGAGTAGGAGAGGAAAAGAGGCTAGGCAAGAATCCTTGATCACATGAATTAATTTCCAAGCCTTGCCTTTGCACCTTTATATAGTTGCCTCTTTATCGCCAAGTCTCCTTTTTAACGGAATAAATTTTTCATAAGAAATTTATCTTATAAATTTTTCTATGAATTATTCCGTTATGCCAAGTTTTTATTATAACTTAATTTATAATAAAAATAACCATGTCTCCCCTTTTATTATGGAATAAAATTTTACAAGAAATTTAATATACAAATTTTTCTTATCATGGAAAAATTAATTCATAATTGATTTTATAAAATAAAATAAACCAATCCATGGTTCATTTTAATTTCCATAAAAAGAATAAATTTCTATATAAATTTCTTTATATAAATTTCTTTATCCATAATTTTATAAAACAAATCACGCTTGATTTATTTTATAATTTAAACCAAAAACTTGGTTCTCCCTTTTATTGTGGCCGGCCAAACCAAAGAGGGTGGGAACCTCTGTGGCCAGCGAAACCCTTGCCAAAACCCATATGAATTAAACTCATTTAATTCGTCCAATAAACCTTCAAAGACTTAGCCATTTTAAGCTTCCGATGCATCTCTGATAAATTCATATTCGACTTATCTCTCTTGATCGGAAAATCCAATTTTCAACTCGTTTTAAATCCCTCGGATTACTCGTAGTACGTGTGACTAAATAGGCTTTCGATTTATGTTGGCCTTCTATAATCAACCAATTATAGAACGATCATGAGTGGCACCTAGTAGTACATCATGACCCCCAATTAATCGAAAGATCAACGGTTGACCTCAGATATAATTCTGAAACCCTTCAGCAGCTCTAATGAGTCGTGCCTCATTCCCTTCACCATCTTATACCCACTTGGTTCAGGACACGGTCTATGTGTGTCAGTCCCCACTAGGCTGACTACGTCACACCTAGCCCAAGTAATGTCTTTCTCGTCCAATGGATTCTAATTACTCTCATGTATTTCAGAGACTCATACTCTGAACATGTCATGCTCTGGCCAGAGGCTTTGAGTAACAATCCGACGATAGGCCTTGGGTATACATCCCCTCGCAAGGAGTGGTGAATCCTTTGTAGGTTGTTCAAACATCTTCCGGCACTTCGGCTTATACCCAATCATCCTGAGTCCACACCTCCTTGGAGATGCTTCCTTAAGATGTCAAAGTATAAGTCTTTATGACCAAGATGACTTGAACACCGCAAGTCAAAGGAACATCGCACTTAAGTTGCAGTAAGAACTTCATTGACATATCTATATGTAGATTACCATATGAAGTTTTACAGCTAGTCACTCCAATAAACTAGTTCCCTTAACTAGCATTCATGTTTATCTCTGGACATCTCAATGTCACCAGCCAGTGAGAATCAGCTGATTAGAGAATAACCCATGCTAGTCTCAACAGAATTGATAATGTCTGTATTTATTAATTCATCGACTAGGGACAATTTCAATACTTCACAATTGCACATGTAGAGATAATCACTAGTTGTGAATTCATCACAATTTCTCTCATGCTGTGAATTGTATTGCGGACATTCAATAAATGAGTTTAAGATCTCAATCAAATACACGAACATGTATACTCAAATAGTGAATATTTATTTATTAAAATAAATGATTACAATAATAAGGCGATTGTCTTAGACACTTCTCTCATATTACTAACAAACTCCCACTTGGCCTAATGCCAATCGCTACGGTATCCAATACCACAGGCTCTAACATGACCCTCAAACTTACTTTGAGGCAAGGCCTTAGTTAAAGGATCCGCTAAATTCCTTTCAGTGGGAATTTTCTCAATTTGTATACCATTCCTACTTATAATCTCTCTGATCAGATGATAGCGGCGAAGCACATGTTTGGATCGCTGATGAGACCTTGGTTCCTTTGCTTGTGCAATAGCTCCATTGTTGTCGCAGTAAAACGGCACTGTTTCATCAATGGTTGGAACCACACCAAGTTCGGAGACAAACTTCTTGATCTAGACTGCTTCCTTTGCTGCTTCCGAAGCTGCGATATATTCCGCTTCCGTGGTAGAATCCGCTACGGTGTCTTGTTTGGAACTCTTCCAACTTATTGCGCATCCATTCAAAGTAAATACATATCCAAACTGAGATTTGGAGTCATCCTTATCTGTCTGTAAACTAGCATCAGTATACCCACGTATTACCATATCTCCTTCTCCATATATTAGGAACACATCCTTTGTTCTTCTTAAGTACTTAAGGATTGTCATGACAGCCGCCCAATGATCCATTCCTGGATCAGACTGGTATCTGCTCGTGACGCTCAGAGCATACGATACATCGGGCCTAGTACATAACATAGCATACATGATAGATCCTATCGCGGATGTATAAGGAATCTTATTCATGCAAATCCTCTCGTCTTCTGTGCGCGGACACATAGACTTTGAATGGTTGATCCCATGCCTGATGGGAAGGTAACCTTTCTTGGATTCCGACATGCTATACCTTTTTAGCACTCGGTCTATATATGTAGACTGCGAAAGACCAAGCAACAGTTTTGATCTATCTCTATAGATTCTAATCCCATTGATATAGGTTGCTTCTCCCAGGTCTTTCATGGTGAAAGATTTGGACAACCAAATTTTAACCGAATGTAAGACTGATATATCGTTTCCTATGAGTAATATGTCATCGACATATAATACTAAGAATACGACTGCACTCCCACTAACCTTCTTATTCACACAAGGTTCGTCAGGATTTTGTGAGAAATCAAACTCTTTGATTGTCTCATCAAAACGGATGTTCCAGCTCCTGGATGCTTGCTTCAGTCCATATATGGATCGTCGAAGCTTGCATACTTTGATTTTATCAACCGATGTGAAACCTTCAGGTTGTATCATGTATACATCCTCAAGCAGGTTTCCATTAAGGAAAGCTGTTTTCACATCCATTTGTCATATCTCATAATCATAATGAGCTGCTATTGCTAGGAGCATCCGAATGGATTTAAGCATAGCTACTGGCGAATAGGTTTCGTCATAATCAATTCCTTGTTTCTAACGATATCCTTTTGCCACTAATCTAGCCTTAAAGGTAACAACATTACCTTCCATGTTAGTTTTCTTCTTGAAAACCCACTTGCACCCTATGGGTTTAATCCCTTCAGGTGGGTTAACCAAGTCCCATACTTGGTTTTCGTACATGGAATCCATTTTCGACTTCATGCCTTCATGCCATTTGTCCATTTCTGAACTTTTCAGTACATCTTCATAACTGATAGGTTCGTCATCGCTTATGAGTAACACGTCGTTCGATTCACTTATAAGAAATCTGTATCTCTCTGGAATATTGCGTGTCCTATCAGACTTACGAAGGAGTGCATTTTTGCAGCCGAGGCCCCTCAATGGAGTGTAGCGCCTCTCTGGGACTAGGCACTCGGATGGACACGGGCGCCCCAGGTCAAGGCCAAAATAGAAGCAACAAAGCGAAGCCACTAAATCAAGCCAGCTCAGGCGCCCGGGACCATACCAAGCGCCCCAGTGAAGATGGATAAGCGCTGACCAAGCCTGCGGATAAGGGATCGCGTAGGGAAGGCCATGTGTAGGCGCCCCCATCGACACAGGCGCCCCAGTGAAGATGGATAAGCGCTGACCAAGCCTGCGGATAAGGGATCACGTAGGGAAAGCCATGTGTAGGCGCCCCCATCGACACAGGCGCCCCTATGGGTGCTATAAAAGGGGGTTCACCCCCAAGGCTTCGAACAACATCGCTCTCAACGCTCCAAACACTTTCGTTCAAGCGCTACGCTCTGACAAGCTTCGACTTCAAGATTCCAGTGTCGACGATGACCCTCTGCTCCAAACTTCGATCCACCTCGGGCGTCGGTAAAATTATTTTACGAAAAGTGTTGCAATTTAAATTCCAATTCTATTCTTGTACTCGATTTGTAAAATTCTTCTTGCGATTATAGAATTGCCCAAAGTAAACGGTCAAGGACCGTGGGCCTTGGAGTAGGAGCCGACCGCGACTCCGAACCAAGTGAAACCGACTTGTGTTCGCATGTGTTCTATTATTTTCTGCTGCGTAACTGCTCTGTTTTCTCTGAAAAAATTTATATCGATATTCACCCCCCCTCTATCTATTTCTCTGATCCAACAAGTGATATCAGAGCGGGTGGCTCAAATTTGGTGCAACCACCAATTTGAGAGTTTTTTTTGGATTTATGGAATTATTTTAATTTTTTTAATCATTCTCGTTAATCGAGGTTGGTGCAACACCACTCGATCATCTTTTCATTTCTATTAATTTTCTTCCGCACTACTAATCCAAGACTAAGTCTTGGAACAAGTTTTCTTTATGTTTATTTTTTTTCATAATATATTATGGTCATGCAAGAGAGATTTAGCACAGCCAGACAATCGCTCTTCAGTGGAGAAGATTTTTCCTACTGGAAAAGCAGGATGGAAGTCCACCTGAAAACTCAGGTAGACATGTGGATAATTATCCAATCTGGCCTGGAGATTCCCAAGAATGCAGAAGGAGTGCCACAACACTACTCTGAATGGGACGTCTCGTCAAAGAAGAAGATCGAGGCTGATGCAAATTAAAGCAACTCATGTTGGATCGAGAAACATAATAGAGGGGGGGTGAATATCGTGAAAATGTTTCGGATAAGATTGAGAGAAATTACGCAGCAGAAATAAAAACAAACACACAAGAAGAACACAAGTACTTTTACTTGGTTCGGAGTCGCGGTCGGCTCCTACTCCAAGGCCCACGGTCCTTGACCGTTTACTGCGAGGAATTCTATATTTATGCAAATGATTACAGAGTTCGATACAGAATTATTTGCAGTAATTAAACAAGTATGCTTTTCGTTACCGACGCTCGGTGTAGATTGTACTTCGGAGCAGAGGATCGCCGTCGCCGCTAGAATCTCGAGATCGGAGTTTGCCGGAGCGGAGTGCTTGAACGAGAAGCGTAGAGACGTTGGAAAGTTGATGTTTGAAGCCTTAGGGGTCAAGCCCCTTTTATAGTGCTCCTGGGGGCGCCCTGGACGTCGGAGGCGCCTGACACGTGCCTTCGGATCCGAGAAACCTCATCCGAAGCTCGGTCAGCGCTTATCCCTCCACAATCGGCCTCGGAGCTGACGGGGCGCCCGGGACACTAGGGGCGCCCTCCTTGACTTGGCCTGCTGGCTTCTGGTTACTTTGCTTCGATTGCTTTGATCTTGGGCGCCCGGGGCCTCCGGGGCGCCCTGCTTACTGCAGTTTTGAAGCAACTCTTGCTTCCTTGTTTTGCCTTGACCTTGGGGGCACCCGGGACCTCCAGGGCGCCCTGCCCAGCTGTCTACCCCTCTCCTTTGGGGCGTTCTGAGCTGCAGAAACACATTCCTTCGGTCCTGCATTCAAGATTAGATCCAAAACAGCAAAGCATGAGTATTAGATAATTTTTTACAGTCGTAGCTGTCTTGATTTTGACTTCGGGTCTCCCAAATGGAACCCTAGGCCGAACCGACGCCTACAGTTCTCTCGACGGGGAACACGTCCTCACCTACTCCTCTTAGGAGAGTTTACATTTTGGCAACCGGCTCCTCCGGTTGGACTTTTGCCCGATGCACCTGACCAGGTCTTCGTGCCCACCTTAAGAGCAGGTCTTCGGTGCCCAGCTCCTTGCCAGGGCTTCATGCCCAGTCCTCTACCAGGACTTCGTGCCCACCTTCCGAGCAGGTCATCAGTGCCCAGCTCCTTGCCAGGACTTCGTGCCCAGTCCTCGACCAGGACTTCGTGCCCACCTTCCGAGCAGGTCTTCGGTGCCCAGCTCCTTACCAGGGCTTCGTGCCTAGTCCTCGACCAGGACTTCGTGCCTAGTGTACCTAGGACTTCTTTCCTGCACACTTAGTGAACACATTAGATCACAAATAGTACTTAACTTTGAATCCTTTGCTAATATCAAAACAAGGATCGATATGGTGCTTCCTGCACCAACAATTTCTCCCTTTTTGATTTATGGCAACACAATTCAAAGTTAAGTAAAAATTATAACAGATTAAGCAATAAGGTTAAGTCCAATTAAATATAGCAATTTTGAACAGTATAAAGTCTAAGACCAATGTAATTTTGAACAGAAAAAATAAAAATTTTCTCATACTCCCCCTGAATAATTGTGTTATAAAACACATAAAACACTTAACTTTGACCTTTCCTCCCCTTTGACATATATCAAAAATATTCATGGGTGAACAAGGTTTCGGATAGAGAGTTTTGAGTTTTTTGTAAAACTTCTAAGTTTTTGACAAAGTGTTTTTTTTAAAAAAAAGCATTTGCATAAACAACTTTTTACACTTAGACAATTTTCCATTTTGAAAAGCAAGCCTAAGTTTTGTTTTAAAAAAACTTTTGCTTACAAGGCTTTACACAAAGAAATTTTACTTAGGCAAAATTTTGAAGTCAAATTTCCCAAAAAGAGTTCAACTTTGAGAATTGGGAAAATTTTGTTTTAAATGAATTTGCACACTTAGAAGAATTTGCTTGGAAATACTTTGTGTATTTAGAAAAACAAAATCTTTAAGAAATTTCTAGACAAGTTTTTCACAACAAACTTTACTTAGAAACATTTGCCAAAATTTTCAAAAAGTTTTTGCTCAGACAAATTTTGTTTACTAAGAAAAATTTTACTTAAAAAAAACATGCACTTAACAAATTTGAAACACTTAGAAATACTTAGAAAATTTTGAATCACTAGAAATACTTGAAAGCACTTGAAGTAGTTTGGAATTTTAACAGCACTTAGCACTTAAAAACAATTTGAAGTACTTAGAAATTTTTGCTTTGCTTTTTGAAAAGAGATAAAAGTTAAATATAGAAAAATTCCTTTCTCTCTTTCTTGCTCTCCCCCTTGGCTATATATCAATAAAGAAATATATTTTGAAATAAGTTTTTTTTAAAAAAAATTGTGTATCAGAGCTTATGAGTTTTGAAAACATAAAAATACTTAGTATAACTTTGAAGGCATTGCAAAAAGCTTTAAATTGCACCAACAAAACTCCACTTTGAAAAGTATTAAAAAAATATTTTGTATTTGTAGGTAAGTCTTTGAGAAAATTCACGCACTTAGAACATTATTGCCTTGAAAAGGATTAGTACTTTTTGAAAACATATAATTTTGAAAATGCTCAATAATTCTTTTAATTTGATCTCCCCCTAAACTTGACCCAGTCCTAGGAAGCTTGTTGACTACAAGTACTCTTCCTCTGAGTTTTAAGGTTTTATCCAAATTATAAGAATTATCTAATAATTTTGAAACATAATTGTCAGAAATTATTTCTTTCGATTTAGACTCCCCCTAAATTTCACACTTCCTAGGAGTCCTTGTAGATCATGATGAAGACTTCCTCTGTGTCCTTAGGGTTTGTCAAAATCAAAAGGGACTCAAGCACAATTCATAAAATGAACTTTAAAATATTAACATTTCGAAAAAATGAATATTTGAAAGATATATTTTGAAATGATAGCATAGTTTTCGAAAAACATGAGTAATAGTTTGAAAACATAGTATGTTTAAATTTCTTTTTTTTTAAAATTTGAACTCCCCCTAAACCTGACACAGCCCTAGGAGGCTTGTTGACCACAAGTTGATTCTCCTTTGAGTCTTAGGGTTCGATTCAAATAGAAAGAACTTCAACAAAAAATGCAAAGTTTTTTCAAAAAACTTTAGAAGACTATTTTGTTTTAATGATTTGAAAAGCAATTTCTTTATTTTCTCCCTCCTTTTGAAAATGGTAAAGAATTGCAACAGGGAGATTCTATGTTTAAAATGATTTTGAATAATACCAGAGGAGACATAAGTATAGGAGAAATTTTGAAAAATACTTAAGTCAAATATATATATATATATATATATATATATATATATATATATAATATATATATATATATATATATATATATCAAAAGCCTGGACTGTAGACATTTTTCTAAGTGAAAATGAAAAAGAATTCTGAGTAAACCCCGAGCTGACTTTTCGCGAGATTTATTTCTGCAAAAACAAATTGATTGTCTAAAGGAATTTCTTTGTATAAAAATGTTTGTAAAAATTAAGTAATTCTTAGGTAGATGAGCAAAAGAAACCTAAGTGAGTAATTTTAAGTATATGATTTGAAACATTAAAATGATTTTTGAGGATTTTGAAATTAATTAGAAATTTAACTTTGAATTTTAATATTTGTTAAGTTGAATTTTGAGAATAATTAAGTTAAATTTTAAGAGTTGTTCAGTTGAATTAAATTTGAAAGTTGTTCAGTTGAATTTGAATTTTGAAAGCATTTATTAAAGTTTGAATTTTGAAATTTGAAATCAATTCAGTTTGTAAGGTTGGTTGGGTTGGACTAAACTTTTTAAGTTCTAAGCATCTCACCCATTTCTAAGTGACAAGACAAGGTATCCTTAATTGTTTTGTGAGATGCATTAATTTTATCTTTGATTTTATGTTAACACTATGATTTAATTGAAGCTTGTGTCATATTCAAGTTTAACAAAGAATAATTTAAAAGTGAGTTTCGATAATTAACTTCCAGGTCTTGGTGAGGCACAGAGGTCTGTTGGAACCTGGATGGCTAGAGAGGGGGGGTGAATATAGCCAAACACTTTGACCTTTGGCACTTATCAAATTTCTGCACTCAGAGTTGTTAGTAGCACAACGGAAGTAGCAGGAACAGAGTATGCAGAAAAACAGAAAACAAAGACAAATCAACACAACTAGCAAGATCGCTAACAAGGAGGGTTTACAAGGTTCGGGGATAACTTGCCCCTACTCCTTGGCGCGCCCTTAAGGTGGGCGATCCCTTGATCGTCGGCAGATCAAGCCCCGATTATCACCGAATAGAAAGCAACCTCCTTCTCGGTGGAGAAACTCTCCACAGCGTTTCAATCACATATTTAAGTTTAAGCACAATGAAACAACAAGAAAGATCATACTTAGCACTTAGCAAAGACAAGAACTCAGCAAGCTCTCTATGAGCTCCACCCAGCGACGATCTCACGCAAGAACTCTTTCCCCGTGTCTTCTCGCTGTTGAACTCGGAGCTTCTAGTTCCTTCCTCCAAATGCTCAAGCAAGGGCTGGTTGCTTCTCAGATCTCAATGGCTTGCTCAAGGTATGATGGAACCGCAAGAACACAAGCACGTCACAAGCCAAAGACTTAGCAGCAATACTGATTAGGAGCCTTGTTGAAGACTTCTCGCAACCGGCGCTTAAGTCTTCTCCACACAGCTCTAGGTCACCATCCCACAGCAGCCTCTAGCTACTCTCCTACAACCACCAGCCACCACTGAGCCCTTCTGGACCACCTGAGCTCCCCTCAGACCAGCCCCAGATAGCAGCTCCAGCTAGCGCCAGCGCTCGTTGCAACCTGGGATGGAAAACAGACAAACCTGCTCCAAGGAAAGGCCACCATTGACACTCCTTGAGTGTTTGAATCCTTCCCTGTCACCTGCAGCTTAATCAGAGTGTTAGAGTAGCATATCAAACAGCAAATCATATATCAGATGTTAACCGCAGAGAATCGGATATGTTCAGACGCAATCAGAGCGTCTAACAGTGGATTTTGAATTAAAGTGATCGGTCACCGGACCGATCAGAGAGCCTCCTGATCGGTCACCAGACCGATCAGGCTGGGTCCAGACCGATCAGGCTCCGTCCTGATCGGTCCCCAACGCTCAATTAGAAATCGCGATTTCTTTGGGATTCTCCTGGATCGATCACCAGACCGATCCACCCCTTTATCGGGCAATTTCTGATCTTCGCAGTCCAAACCTCCTGATCGATCACCGGACCGATCAGGAAACCTCCTGATCGGTCACCAGACCAATCAGGTCGTGACTAGACCGATCAGGCTCCGTCCTGATCGATCATAGTGTGGAACCTGCGACGCTGGATCGTTCTCCAGAACGATCTTCACAGTGATCCTGATCGATCACCAGACTGATCAGGAGCAGTTCAGCAAGAGAACTCAACCTCACTGTTTGATCCCTGATCGGTCACCAGACCGATCAGAAGCCAAGCAATGGGTGAAACGCATACTCCCTGATCGGTCACCAGACCGATCAGTAATCGCTGGATCGGTCACCAGACCGATCCACGAAGGAGCACCGTGTCAACTCCCTGATCGGTCACCAGACTGATCCAGGGGCTCCAACCTAGCCCTCCAAGCTAGGGTTTCATCCACCTTAGCCCTCCAAGCTAAGGATTTTTCACCTAACCCTCCAAGTTGGGAATTTGCACCTAACCCTCCAAGTTAGGACTTTTCACCTAGCCCTCCAAGCTAGGACTTTTCACCCAACTCTTCAGGATTAGGACATTCCAAACCTAGCCCTCCAAGCTAGGACCTGACCCTCCAAGCCAGGACTTTTTCACCTAACTCTCGAAGATGGGACTTTTCACCTAACCCTCCAAGTTATGACTTTTCACCTAGCCCTCCAAGCTTGGACTTTTCACCCACCTCTTCCGAATTAGGCCTTTTCACACACCTAGCCCTCCAAGCTAGGATTTTTAACACCTAACCCTCCAGGTTAGGATTTTCCAACATCTAGCCCTCCAAGCTAGTATTTTCCATACCATGCCTGATCCCCGACCAGGACTTAATCTTAATCATCATAATCAACCTAAACTAAAATCGATGTCAACACCAAAACAACAATCAGGGTCAGACTGCATCAACAATCTCCCCCTTTTTGTTGTTTGACAATCCGATATTAAGTTTAGGGATTCTCATTCAATTTCTCAACTTCCAGAATCATAGGGGAATCAAGATCCTCCCCCTACAATATAATCATCCTAAACTTAACCAACCAACACTCTCCCCCTTTGTCGAACACCGAAAAAGGGGTCTAGAAGGGCTGCTATGTTTAAACCATACTCCCCCTCAACCCTAGGGGCATCCCAAAACAACAACAATTTGATTGATATTTGATAAGCATATCAACACATATGACAAACAAATATAGACATGGCAAAACAAGCATATGTATCATATGAGCATGACATCATAAGCATGAACATAGCTATGTATCAAATATGCGGATAGTACAGCATAGCATCAACAATAAGCATACGCAAGTAAAATAGGCATGCAAGGCAAATTCAAAAAAGTCAAATCATAACACATCCAGCCAAATATCAAGATGCAAGACACATGCATCAAAGTCAAAATACGTGTGGCACAAGGCCACAACAGATAAGTCATGGGGCATACATCCCAAAAGTCACACAACTAAACTGGTAAATACACTGATCACCAGGAGAGGCAACGAACATCCAAACTCAATCGTCAGCGCGGGGGGGGGGGGGGGTCATCATCGCGTATGAGATCATCCATCGTGGCATCAGCAGACCCTGGTGCAACACTGCCTGAAGGAGCATCCCCTGGAAATGTATGGCGGCGCCACTCTGCGTACCAAGTCTACTGCAATGCCTAGACCCCAAAGACAGTAGACTCTACGCCGGTCAATCGGCGATCAAAGGAACGGAAATCCGAGCGGGTCTCCTCTCAATGGAGCTCTCTCAAATGAATATCCTCCTGGAGGATTCGATCCAGCTCGGAGATCTGCCATCGTAGATCTGGGTCAGGCTCATAGTCGTACTCAGCGTCAGCAGCAGGAGCCTCATGAAGTGCAGCAGCCTCGGATGGTGCCTGAAAATGTGGTGCTCCCCCTGGTAGGTCACCGAGTCCTCTCCCATCCTTCCAAATCAAGGCCCCATCGCGCTCTCGAATAATAATGCCAGACTTGGCAAAAGCACGCCGACCCAGCCGACAATCCTGCTTGACCATGGGCACAGTCCTGCCCTTGGTGACATCAACACCAACTGACATAAGCCAGACAGTGATGACATGACCAAATGGCATGTAGACTGTGCGGCGACTGGGCTCTCTATAAGACAGAATGGACTGAAAGATGCTTTCCATGATATCAAAATCCATTCGGCGGTGCATGCCGTAGAGCATAAGACAGTGATAGGGTCGAATCTCGCTCAAAGGCTTTGAGGTGATTGGAAGAATACAATTTGTGATAATCTTGAATAAGATGTAATCAACAGGAGACAGACGTAGAGCTGCAAAGGTAGGAAAATCAGGACCCAATTCATCAAGACCGGCCGGGCGGGGATGACCAAAGAAGTGCTGATAGATATCATCAGGAGTAGTGCCCGCAAAAGGGGCCAGAAAGGATCAAGAAGCTCAGG
Organism: Boesenbergia rotunda; assembly: GCA_024364735.1. Lineage (NCBI taxonomy): Eukaryota > Viridiplantae > Streptophyta > Magnoliopsida > Zingiberales > Zingiberaceae > Boesenbergia > Boesenbergia rotunda. The sequence continues at coordinate 227,072 of JAGFNQ010000438.1, read as the reverse complement.
GTAGATCGAATACAGATTCGGTGATCGTCGACCACCCAAATACTCTGCCAAAATCTCGTAAGAAAAATCAAGGTTCCTCTTGGCGACTCGAGTGGTGAACTCGAAGCCCCTTGAGGTCCCTACTGAAGGTTGTTATAGAGCTCGGATACTAGGTCGTAATTGATAGTCCGTTCCAAGGAAAGAAGGAAGCCCAGGTTGTAAAAAGTGACAATCTCCATGACGGAGGGGCAGTACTCAGTTAGGAAAGGGACATCAATGGATCGGTAGGTTAATACTTTGAAGGTCCTCGATTGGAAGGCCTATTCACAGGCCGCATTTGGAAACCGGGAGCTTGAAGAGGGCTGAGGCCTTCTGGAAGGTGCAGATGAAGAAGGGGCTTTCCCCTTCGAACTGCCCTCAGCGGCTTCCTTGCCCTTGGAAGATTTTCTAGAGATTGGAATTGGTCATAATAGAGGATTTGATCAAGTGATTCGAATCATAATATAAGTTAAAATTTGATCAAGATGTAATCAAGGACCCAATTAGAGAACGTGATCAAGACACCATGATTGAGAAAACACAGTTCAATCAGAGACACAAGGTAAACATGATCATAAGAACACAATTTAAGCATGAGGTAGAATTGATCAAGGGTAAGATATGGCATAGATGGGTCACGGCCAACACACGAAGGTCACGGCACAACACAAAACATGGTTAGCAGGAAAACATAATCTATGAACTAATTTGAAGGGAAAACTGAGACAAAAACTTACTTAGGTGCCATTGGTGAGGTTCTTGAAATCTGAAAGGGGAAACGGGTTGCGCAGAAGAAGCTTTCGACGCAAGAGATGAAACGCAAACCCCTTTAGCGAGAGAGAAACTCATAGGAGGAAGAAGAATGCACTGGGAAAGCTCTCGCACGAAGTAAAGGTCGTGCAAGTGGGAGGTTTCGGCGCTAGGGTTCGGCAATGAGAGGTTTTTCGCGAAGTTATTTAGTTGGTGGATCGGTCCACCAACCAGACTTAAATGTGATTGAATGGATCACCGTTCGATCTGATAGCGCCCAGACCGATCAGGCTTTAGCCTGATCGGACTGACCTGGGACTGATCGGTCGGGTGACCGATCAGGCGCGCTCCTGATCGATCGGCTGATCGATCAGGACACGAATAATAGGGTTCGAAGAGAAACCTGAGAGTCCCCTGATCGGTCTGTGGACCGATCACCATAGGGTGCCAGATCGGTCCGGGGACCGATCCAGGCTGGCTCAGTAAGGTTGATCAGAATTTTGTAAAGTCACTGATGCCTCTCTGATCGGTCTGTGGACCGATCACCACAGGAGAAACCCAGATCGGTCCGGGGACCGATCAGCCTTATACCTGATCGGTCCAATGACCGATCAGGGTTCCTGAAACTTTCAGATACGACCTGAAACTTTCAGTTTCAGATTTTTACATGATTTCCAAAGGGATATGGTGAAGGATATCGATCTTGGAGGCAGTCCCTCGTCTATAATTTGATCCCCAATCAAGGATCAAAGGTCCTTAGGGTTTGAACAAGTCACTTTGCTCCACCAAAGTGAAGTCAAACTCAACAACAATCATTCAAACAATTTGTGCCAAATCCAAGGTTCCAATCAAGTTTCCTTGATTGGAATGTCCAAGTATGATCATAGAGCCAAATACACATATGTTATGCATTGGTTTTTCCCATACTTGGTCACCAAAGTAATTATTATCTCGTCAACTTAATTTCTCAAGGGATGCATTGACATTTTGAGAAATTGAGTTGATCCTAACATCTCACCCCATTTCTAGCAAACAAAAATGTTTTGGTAAATCTTATAGTTTGTGTGAGATGTCCCCAAAGTTACTCCAATTGTTTCCCAACAATTTCAAAATAATCATGAAGGGTTTTGAATGCATTGAGAAATTCAAGAAGCACGACACATTCCCAACTCCCTTCTTAGGAAACTAAATTCATTTTCGGGGAGTGGTTTAGTGAAAATGTCAGCTAGGTTTGATTTGGACTCTACATGTGAGAGTACAATTTCTCCCCTAGCCACATGATCTCTAACGAAGTGGTGTCGCACTTCAATATGTTTGGTCCTATAATGATGGATTGGATTCTTGGTTAGGTTAGTTGTGCTAATGTTATCACATAACACTTGCACACCCTTGTAACTCAATCCATAGTCCTCTAGAGTGTGAATCATCCACAACAATTGTGATACGCTCTCTCCCATAGCAATATACTCTGCCTCGGTCATGGAGAGAGCAACACAATATTGCTTCCGACTTGACCAACTTACTAAGGACGAACCTAAGAATTGGCAACCCCCACTTGTGCTCTTCCGGTCTAACTTACATCCAGCGTAGTCGGAATCCGTATAGCCAATTAAATCAAATGATTCGGTACGGGGGTACCATAGACCGACTCCAATTGTGCTTTTGAGATATCTCAAAATTCGCTTAACAGCGATCAAGTGAGATTCCTTGGCACACACTTGATACCTAGCGCACATACCCACAGCAAATAGGATATCCGGTCGACTAGATGTGAGGTATAGCAAACTACCTATCATGCTTCGATATTGGGTCAAATCAATGGGTTTACCACTCTCATCATTGTCTAATCTTGTGTTTGTGGCCATGAGAGTGGTTACCTCTTTTGACTCACTCATATTGAATTTCTGAAGCATTTCTAGTGTATACTTTGATTGGTGCACATGGATACCATCGCGAGTTTGCTTGATTTCAAGTCCAAGGAAGAAAGTCAACTCTCCCACTAGACTCATTTCAAATTCACTCTCCATGTGTCCAATGAACTCATTTAAATAGCCCTTATTGTTTGAGCCACAAATTATGTCATCGACATACACTTGGGCTACAAAGATATTGTCACCATCTCTCCGTAAAAATAGTGTAGGGTCTATTTGGCCTCTAACGAAGCCCTTCTCAATTAGGAATGTCGACAACTGCTCATACCAGGCCCGGGGTGCTTGTTTAAGGGCATAAAGTGTCTTTTTAAGCTTGAACACGTGGTTTGGAAATTCAAATTCTCAAACCCCGGTGGTTGTTCGACGTAGACCACTTCTCTTATTAGACCATTTAGCAAAGCCGATTTGACGTCCATTTGATATAATTTGAAACCACGATGTGCTGCAAATGCTAGCATCAATCAGATGGACTCTAATCGTGCCACGGGAGCATAGGTCTCATCATAATCAAGGCCTTCAACTTGACTGTAGCCCTTGGCTACTAAGCGTGCCTTGTTTCTAATGATTTCTCCCTTATGGTTCAATTTGTTTTTGAAGACCCATTTGGTTCCAATGATGGTGGTCTTCTTAGGTCTAGGGACTAAGTCCCAAACTTGACTCCTTTCGAGTTGACCTAGTTCATCTTGCATTGTAATGATCCAATCGGGATCATTTAATGCTTCATCAATTTTTCTAGGTTCAATTTCAGAAATTAGGGCAACTTCATTAGCCTCATTCCTAAAGAATGATCTAGTTCTAACCCCATGATGGATGTCTCCAAGGGGATGACTAGAGGCTAATCTAGTTTGCCTTGGTGTTGGTGGTGCTTCTAGAATGGGTTCACTAGACACAATTTCAGCCTCAGGATCCGGCTGATCTATGGATTGTCTAGGCTCACCATCATCAGATTCATAACCATCAACAACATTTGGACTCTCATTCAAACTTAGTCTCCTAAGTTCGAATTGGGCTTCATCTTTTGGTTGACCATTGACTTTTGGATTTTCTTCAAAGACAACATCAGAAGACTCTTCAACTAATCTAGACTTCTTGTTGTAGACTCGGTAGGCTTTGCTAATGAGGGAATACCCGACTAGTATCCCTTCATCATCCTTTGCCATGAACTTTTCAAGATGGTCCTTGGTGTTTAGGATGAACTCCTTACAACCAAACACCCTAACGTGTTTAACCATAGGTGGTTTCCCAATCCAAAGCTCATGGGGAGTCTTTCCTAAAAACCTATGAATGAGGACTGACGGACCCGGTTTAGCTAATTAAAGTTGTCACGAAATGTGTGGATCCATTAGAATTTAGAATTTATAAAATGCTGGAAACCCTTTTTGCAATCAAAATATGAAAACGTAGTAAAGGGGCCACAGGTCGTATTTTTCCTCGGGACTAGTTGATGTTGTGTGATTCGAGCTTGCGTTTATGTGTCGTTGAGAATTTTCGGGTTTCGAATGTGAATCTGGGTTTGGATTGCAATTGAGAATGAAAATGAAATGAAAATGAAGGAAAATTAGCAATGAAACTTAACAAGTGATAGCAAGTTATTAGCTCAACCAAAGGAACTAAATCGAAATTAAAAGGGAACACAATGGATGTCAAATGCAATCATGATGCTAAGCAAATGAATAAATACAGTGATGGCAGATTTTGGAAACAAACAAGCTTGATACAAATAAAAGCATGCGTAATTCAGAAATTCAACAAGCACCAACTTCAACTCAATTTAGCTACAAGTTTTAGAAGCTAACAAATGCAAACAAAATTTGGAAATGGATGAATGCAGTACCAGTTGATTTCAGACAATATAGCACACTAAAAATACCCTATAACTTGGTGCCAATCACTGCCTAAACATGAACTTGATACAAAGTGCCAAATTTCAGCAAATTGGCACGCAAGAGAAGGAAAACTGCTTCACAATTTTTGCTGCCTTTGCAGAAAATTGCCAGCTCAGAATTCAGAGTTGAAGCTGGTCAATTGAGCTTAGAAAGCAAGACTATTAGTGAACAAATTTGCAAGAGTTGAAGGAAGAACTTTAGCATCCAAATGCAGCTCCATATCAAACACGTTAAGGCAGCACAATGTGCTGAATTGCATGTACAATTCAGCTGCAGGACAAACAATCAAGGTAAGCTGAAAGTAATTGCTCAAACTAGCGTTCAAATAGGATTTAGAAGAGCTAACTTTCCATTTATGCAGCTTTAAAAATAATGAACCGAAACCTTTCAAACAACAAGCCAGAAACTGTCAAATACAGTAATGATTTAGAAATTCAGAAACTGATACTCAAAATTTGATTCCAAATGCTAATGAAATGAACCAAGCTCCAATGAAAGTTCAGAAGAAAACCAAGGTTAGATGATTCTCAATTCAGATACTATCAGTTGATACTCAAAACAGGAACTGATTTGCAGGAAATTGAAACTAAATTTCAGCAACTCTGGATGCGCAAACATGGGAAACTGAAAACAGGGAAACTGATACGTTACAACCAAATGCATAAACAAATTTATCAAGTGGAGATCTAATGCAATGGTTCACCAAACAATAACCTCTTCATGTGCTGGAATCGAAAACATAGAAATAAATTGGGAGAATGCAGCAATAACAGTGGAGAATACAGAAATGGAACTAGAATTTCAGACATAGGGTTTGATATGCAGAGGCTGAGCTAAAAGTTGAAAAATAGAACTGAATGGAAAACAAACTCAACTCTAATGCATTGACATACCAATTGTGATTTTCAATTGCAGGGAATAAACGAAACATAAACTGAATTGGAACTCAGTTGAAAAATTCAGAAACTAAAAGTAATCTGCAAAAACAGGGCTAATACGGGCTGCACAAACTGATACGGAAGTAGGAAATTGCAAAGCAATTGAAATTAAATGAAGTATTAACTAGATAAGCTAGCTAACTACTAAAGGAAACAAATTCGAACCAATATTTAGGCAGAAACAATTCAAAACTGAACCTAAGGTAGCTGACACAAAAATTCAGAAACAAACACTGCAGAATTTGAAAATTACAGCTAATTGCAATGGAATTTAACTAAGCAAAGCCTCAATCTCTCATCTCAACTCAAGAACCCTTGCTGTCACTCAAGGATTAGCCTCGAATTGGGAAAGAAACAATCCATACAAGTAAATTACAGCAGCTGAATAAAATGTTCAGAAATGAAATGGCACGCATTCAGAAATGAAAATTACATCTAAAGCTGGAAAATTAAATGAGAAAACTATCCTCAATCACTCTATTAGGTCAAGAACTTCTTGGTCGTCAAGCAAGAGTGAGCCTCGAACCCGTAAGCTCAGCAACCCATTGAAAAACAGCTCAACAATTCAAATCCAGCTCTCACTCTGAACCAATCTGAATTCCAAATCGATTTCCTCAATCTGGCATTGTCCAATTGCGCGGATGGTGTGGGGATGAACCAATGCACTCCAGGGAACCCCTTTGAACTGCTCGGGTGGATGAAGGATGGAGAAAAACCGAGATTGAAGCAATAAATGACAAAGCTGCGGAGACCTCACAACAACTCTGTTTTGGCCAATTCGGAGCTGAAATTTCATCGAGAACCTTCCCAATAGCCTAGCAATTGATCTAGTAGAAGAATTGAGGGGTCGCGCCCCTTGGATTGATGAAAACTAGCTAAGAAATTGAAGAACGCGAAGAAGAAAGCAACTGTAGTGGAGACGCGACAAGGAGAAGCTGCGCAGGATTTTTGATTAAATACTTAAGCATGGACGGCCTAGATTGATTTGAGGAAATCCAATGGCTAATCTTGCTCTGATTTGAGCCAAACATTGAGGATGATGATCTAGGGTTAGGATCTACCTCGTGGTAGCTCGGATCCTCCAGATTTACAACGGATGGTCCAGATCAACTTAATCTTTGAATGGACGATCTAGAGCCCTCCAAGCTTTATCCAACGGTTGATTGAGCTCTGATTGGGATGAAACCTTCAGATCTTGATCAGAGTGCTTGATCAACCCTAACCCTAGCTCGGATTGCTTCCGATGGTCCCGGATGGCTCAGTCTAGCCGCTTTTGAATCGGATGGCCCAGATTTAATCCTAATCTTGATAACTCGATCCGCGTCACTTCCGACTCAAGTTTGACCTAGTATGCCCTAGGTCCAGGATTCTTTCATGCCTACAAAAATATATCAGAAAATTAGTGGCCAAATAATCCAAAAATGTGTAAATTTGCAATTAAGTCCAAATTAAGAGGAAATCCTAAAACCTAGGGCAATTTCACAATTAAGCAATAAAAACATAGGTCAAACATGGATTTTAGCAATTAAAATAATCAACAAAATGGTATCTATCAACTCCCCCACACTTAACCTTGAGCGTCTCGCGAAAACAGTAAGTATGTATCCCTTAGATTTACTTAAGCATAATTAGAAGCAAATGAAAAGAAATTACCTAAGGTTGTCAATTCTCAAAAATCTAAGCTCTATGGATTAGTATCTTGTCCTTAAATCAACAACTTAGCCTTTTCATCCATCATGAGTCATTGAGATGAATTTAAATCACTAGCCTTTCAAGGGAAATTTTTGGTGGCTCTCTCCTTAAGTTCTAAGTTGATGATGGAAGTGGAGCTTACTCAAACACATATGCTTCTTGCACTACCATAGGCTTGCTTATTATCTAATCTCCACCATTATTCATGATTAGGATCAATATCTACAAAAACAAATGAAAACATGGAAAATGGTAAGAAATGGAGTAAAAATCAAGGAAATGGAAAAATTGATAAAGTGGAAGACTTGAGTGCTCAAGTATGTTTCCAATGTACTTTGCCCCATCTTTACAATCCTCTAGTGATATCAAAAGTATGGTGGAGTGAAACTTGAATAAATTCCTTTGATTTGGATGAAAAACCCTTCCTTGATTTCCTTGTGCCAAGTTTAGTCTATTGCGTGCCAACTTGCTTCTTCTTTTTCCTTTTCTGATTTTTTTTTAATGAAATCAGAATGATGATGGAACAATTCTTCAACGTGGATAAGATTATCTTCACTAGTATCATAATGCCAACAACTCATTGTGTGCCCACTTTGTTCTTCTTCTTCTCTTTTTTTTTTCAAACTGCTTCTAATGGATCACTTCAGATCAGGAACACAATTTCCTATTTCAGATTACAACTCCACATTCCAATCTGATTCGTGACAGCAGGTTGCATCAAATGGAAATGGCAGATTTAAATGCTTCAATTCCTGTTTTGATTCCATCCACGCTGATTTTTCTTCCTTGCGAATTCACAGCAGTTCTTCAATAGATTCAGCAGCCACGCAATCCATTCTAAGAATCTAGAATTGTCAGGCTCTTCATCCTTTCATCCTCTACTTCCCTGCACGAAAATTTTCTGTTTTGGCACAAAAATTTCTGCTTTGGCACATTTCGATTGCACACTGAAAATTCTGCACAGCTTCAACTCACAAATTTTCCTGTTATTTTCATATCTATCTAGCTCAGATTTTGTTCAGCTGCAGTTCCAAAACAAACTGACCAAAAATAGCTGCAATTTCCTTTCTAACAAAGTGGCCGAAACATCCTCTATTAGCTGCAAATTCAGCTGCTTGCAAGTGGAGTTCTTTTAGCACAAATTTTCTGCATTGATCCCAGCTTCAAAAAGCTTCAATTCAGCCTCCATTCAACTTTTTCTCAGCTTCATTTTAGACTTAACAGCTGGAGTTCAGCTTGTTTCAGCTCAAAAAAATTTTTTTTTTCTTTTTGGCACTGACTGCTTTTCTCTTCTTCTTTTTTTTTAAGTCCACAGAAATTTTCCTTCAACCGGATTCAATGATGGTTGAAATGAGAGAAACACTTCTCCTCCCATTCATAACTGAATTCTTCATTTGCTCTTAATACCAGGCTCCACTCAATTTGGCAAAAAAAAAAATTTTTTTTTTCCGAAATGAAGTGCATCCTTGATGAAAATTCATTCCAAATCACCAATCACTCCCCCACACTTAAATCTTTGTCCGTCTCGGGCAAAATAGCATTAAGAAACAACTCAAACAACAAGTCCAAAGAAAAGTGAGGATAAGAGTAGGATATAAGTAAAAAAAATGGAATGAACATGATTATTGCTAAAAATTGATGTGGAAAGGAAACAAATGGATTAGCCTCTATAGATGTGATCCAATCATTAAAAAATGGTTTTGAAAGAACCTAAGCAAGTTCTAGAGCACAATGACATATGTGTATCACAAAAGTAAGGCTAATTCTCACTAGGCAAAAATAATTCATCTCAAATCCTCAATTAAGAATTTAAAGCAAAGTAGTACTCAAGCATCCAAGATTTCATCCATGAGTTCAAACCCTAAGTTTTGACAAACAAATTTAATTTATTTTCAAAAGACTCTAACATGCTATGGAGATAACCTAGAGGGATACATTTATTCCTAGTCATGCAAGAAAAAGTGCGAAAAGAAATAACATGCATTTATTGACACGGACTCAGTTTAAAAGAAAAATTCTACTTCTAGAAAGCATAAAAAATGAAGGAAAATGCAAAATGGAACAAACTCCCCTTTATTTCTGGTGGACGGAGTCGATCCAGAAGTAGCCTCCATCGTGGTAGTGGAGGGACATAAGTGGCTGGGAGAATTAGGACTCCCCCACACTTGAACTTTGCAGAAAAATGCTCCGGTGGCCGAAGGCGATTTAGGTTCAAAATCCATTGAAGGAATGGAGTGCTTCGAATTAAAGTAAAATCATCTCCTCCTTCTTTATACCTTTTAGAAGTCCTTCCAGGAGGTTGAAGTCTGTTCAGTTGGAGCACCCACTCCTGAAGTCTTCTAGACCCTGCAAAATAATGTAATACCTCTCTCAAGCGTGCAGGGTCAAAAAGAAATAAAATAATATCAGTATCTGCATGAAATGAATCCAAAACTGCATCACGTCCAATAAAATCAATTCTTGGTGTCTCAATAAATTTTTCACAATTATTTCCTACAAAATTTGTATCCAAAAACTCATCACAAATAATAAAATCAATCTTTGGCATTTCAATAGAAATTTCACAATTATTTTCTACCACGGATGTATCAAGCAATGTATCACAACCTATGAAATCGACTTTAGGTGCCTCAATGAATTTTTCACAATTATTTCCAGCATAAGATATGTCATGTAACGCCCGCCCTTATATCTACCCTAAAGGCGGGGTTACGGGTCCATACATTCATATCATTTACCATGTTAAGCATGTATATCAAGTAGAAACGTAGCATGAGTTATCTAGCCTTAGACACATGCATAAGAAGCATTCATAAGCAACAGGAAATAGGAACTCTATAGCATTTCACTTAGCATGCATACAACAAGAATTAGACATCTAATGATAGTGTCTTCCTCTATATAAAGTTCACATGTATCAGTTAAATTCTAAACTCAACCAAGCATAGAGTTATCTAACATGACATAGGTTCCATATCCCTAACTTTAACAACAGTAGAGTAGTTATAGTCATCACACAATCAGAGTATAGTAATACAACTTATAATCCTTTAGTGGAAGCAATTTAGATTCTAGACAAAAATGGTAGATAAGAATCCTTCTTTCTTTCCCGAACCATCACCACACACATCTTTAGCTTTCCCTCTGCCTCTTCCTTTAGTTCAAGTATTTCTTACCGCTATCTGCAGCATAAGAAAACAACATGAAACTAGTAAGCAAAACATGCTTAGTAAGAATCCGGGCTTACTCGCAAAAATCCATATCGATACATCATATCATGTACACAGTAATCAAGATAGAATTATAAGCATCATAAGCATCACATCAAATATTTCTAAGTGCTTTACAGAACAAGATCATCACATAATGAGAAAATGCTTTTCAAAAGGTTCCATAAAGGTAAGTACTTAAAAATATAGTATCATCTAGGGCCCAGTTGTAGTACCACATCAAGCGCGTTCCCTAATGAGTTGGGGTAGCGAGCCACCAATCCATTTAGGGCAGGACCCTTCCGTCCTACCAATGCCATGACCTTCAGTTAACATGTACATTGGATTTTGTTTAACGACCCCCTTCCGAGTCGGGTACACAACTTTCAAAGTAAAGTATCTTAACATGCAATTACACATATATGTATATGCTTAAAGGTACTCCTAATAACATCTTAAAGGGACACACCACTCATCAAGGGTGCTCATGATCCCCTAGGGACACACCACACATTTAGGGGTGCTCTTGATCCCAATTTCAGTAGAGTATCCTTTTTCAAGCATATTATCAAACACATCATGTTCATGTCATAAGGGTGCCCCATGGGCTATAAGGCATGCTTTTATACCTAACAAGATAGGTCACATAAATTATACACACATCATATAAGTGGTAGCATGCTTCATGGTTTCATTAAGTACTTCCCAACCCTAGAACCATGGTTGGCCGAAAGTCAAGGGTAGGGAATTATTTTGGTTTTTCAATCAAGCATTCATTCATGCATTTCTACAAACACCTCAAGTGCACTTCATGTTAACAATTGAAACATGGTTTATACCTCAAAGTGGGGTTAACTCTCACTAACCCCTTTTTCTATACCTTGGCCGAAACCCATCCAAGCCCTAAACCCTAGCTTTTGTTATCACAAAATGAAGGGACACATCATATAGGTATACCCTAAGTTCCAAGGGGTCTTCACATGCATCAAAAAGTAACCAAACACTTCCCTTTGGAAGTGGCCGAAACCCTATACAAGGACAACCCTAAACCTTAGTTGTTGTCATCACAAAATGAAGGGTCACCACATATGAGTATACCCTAAGTCTTAAGGGTTATTTTCATGTATCAAAAAGTAGCCAAACACTTCCCTTAGGAAGTGGCCGAAACCCTCTACAAGGACAAACCCTAGGTTTTGTTCTTGACACCATGAAGAAAAATCCACCTACATGTATACACTAAGTCTCAAGGTCTTCCCATGCATCAAGGAAAGAACCAAAGCCTCCCTTGAAGGTGTTGGCCGAAACTTACAAGAAGGAAAACACCCATTTCAAAATCAATCAAAGCATGGCAATCACACAATAGCGATTACACTGCAGGCGAGAGGACACTTACATCCTTGCGCTGGAATTTCACCTTCTCTTTAAATCGTAGGGTACCCTAGACTTGGAGGGCAAGTGAAAATCCTCTTCTTCAAATTTTCTCTAGGGCTCCTTGGACTTAGTAGAAGCCAAGATCTTGGAGGGTCTTCTTCCTTCCAAATTCCCTAGGGTTAGAACCCTAGGGTGTGTTGTTTTTTTTTCGAAAATGCAAGGGAGAGGGGAAGGGATTTCGGTGGGAGTGAGTGAGGAAGAAGAAGAGAGGAAGTGTAACTTCCTTTCCCCCTCTCTTATTTATACTCTTCTCATGAAGAGACATGTCTCTTCCCTTCCCTAGCTTTAACAAGCATGTTTCTTATTCTCTCAACAAGAAACATTGCTTGGTTCATTGGTTATGACATGGTGAGTGCAACTAGGAGGTTCAAGGTTCAATCCTTGCTCCTCCTTTCTATCTCTTCTTTTTATCACAATTTGCACTAATCCATATCAAAGCCCATTAAGCCAAGCCCATCATGAAATTTCATAATATTAATAATATTTTATGAATTCATAATATTTCATAATATTCCAAAAATATTATTTCATAATATTTTTAATATTTCATATTCATGAATATGATATTTCATGCATTCATGACATTTCATAGAATGTGATTGCATGAAATTTACATCATTTCATTATAACCATTTTTCATACATCGTCATGATATTACATTGAAAATTTGGGGTGTTACAATCCTCCTCCCCTTATAGAAAGTTCGTCCCGAACTTAAAACAGTTCCGGGTACTTTGATCGCATCGTATCTTCCTGTTCCCAGGTGGCTTCTTCGAACTGCTTGTTCCGCCACAGAACCTTCACTAAGGGTACTTCCTTGTTCCTTAGCCTTTTGACTTCCCGATCGAGGATCTGGATCGGGCGGCGTTCGGAACTAAGACTCTCCCGTTCTTGCACTGGTGGGGGTTCCATCATTTGACTCGCATCAGGGGTACACTTCTTGAGCATCGACACATGGAAGACGTTGTGGATAGCCGCCATTTCTGGCGGTAGCTCCAGCTCGTAGGCCACCTTGCCTACTCGTCTCAAAATCTGATAGGGTCCCACGTATCGCGGACTCAGCTTCCCCTTCTTTCCGAATCTCATCACCCCTTTCATAGGGGTGACCTTCAGGAATACCGAATCCCCAACCTCGAACTCGAGTGGTCGACGTCGTTTGTCAGCGTAGCTCTTCTGCCGACTCTGAGCAGTCTCTATCCTCTGGCGGATATTCTTTATAGCCTGAGTGGTCTCATCAATAATATCGGTCTGGAGTCCCATCTCCCTCTTTTCACCACTCTCATGCCAGCATAAAGGAGACCTGCATTTTCTGCCGTACAGAGCTTCATACGGTGTCATCCCGATAGTAGCCTGATAACTGTTGTTATAAGCAAACTCTGCCAGGCTCAGGTATCGACACCAGCTTCTCTTGAAATCCAAGGCGCAAGCTCGTAACATATCTTCTAGTATCTGGTTTACTCGTTCAGTCTGCCCGTCAGTCTGGGGGTGAAAGGCAGTGCTGAATTTCAGTTTCGTACCGAGATTCTTCTGTACGTGTCCCCAAAAATCTGAGATGAATCGACCATCCCTATCAGAGATGATGGTCTTGGGAACCCCGTGCAGTCGGATAATTTCCTTGACATACAGTTGAGCCAACTGCTCTACTGAATAGGTCATCTTGATAGCCAGAAAATGGGCGGACTTGGTCAGTCGGTCCACAATAACCCATATACTATCATATCCATTCGTAGTCCGAGGCAGCCCTGATATGAAATCCATAGATATGTCCTCCCATTTCCACTCGGGAATAGGTAGAGGCTGCAGAACTCCCCCAGGTCTCTGGTGTTCTGCTTTGACCCTCTGGCAGGTCAAACACATGCTGATATAATGGGCTACATCTTTCTTCATGCCGGACCACCAAAATTTGCCCTTCAGATCTTGATACATCTTGGTAGACCCAGGATGCATCGCATAAGGTGTGCCGTGAGCTTCCTCGAGTATCCTCGTCCGTAAGTCGGAGTCGTCGGGAACGCATAATCGATCCCGGAGATATAAGACTCCGCTATCGGAAATCCGGAATCCCTCGTCCTTGCCTTCAAGAACCTCTTGCTTGATTCTCTGAAGACTCGGATCTTGATTCTGCTTTTCCAGAATATCACCGAACAATGTCGGCGCAATCATCAGGGTGGACAACTGTCCTGATATCATTTCAATCCCGAAATTCATAATTTCTTCCCCTAAGGGTTGTGACAACGCCGACAAGGACATTAAAGCAGCACATGATTTTCTACTGAGAGCATCGGCTACCTTGTTGGCTTTTCCCAGATGGTACAAGATCTCACAGTCGTAGTCCTTGACCAACTCGAGCCATCGGCGTTGTCACATATTCAGGTCTTTCTGGGTGAAGAAATACCGCAGACTCTGGTGATCAATAAAGACCTTGCACTGAGTGCCATACAAATAATGCCTCCATATTTTCAGCGCAAAGACCACCGCTGCTAATTCCAAATCATGGGTAGGATAGTTCTTTTTATGTTCCTTTAATTGTCTAGAGGCGTAGGCAATCACCTTCCCATTCTGCATAAGCACAGCTCCGAGTCCCAGTTTGGATGCGTCGCTGTACATATCGAAACCCGTATCCCTTTCGGGAAGAGTCAATATAGGGGCGCTAGTCAGCCTCCTTTTCAGTTCAGAGAAGCTCTTCTCACATTCGTCGGTCCAGATATATTTCCTGTCTTTCTTAGTCAGAGCTGTCATAGGAGCTGCAATCCGAGAGAAGTTCTCTACGAATTTTCTGTAATATCCTACTAGCCCCAGAAAACTTCTGACCTCGCTGGCATTCTTGGGTCTGGACCAGTTTCTTACGGCCTCAATTTTGATTGGGTCAACCATCACTCCTTCCTTGGAGATAAATGTCCCAAGAATGATACTTGGTTCAGCCAGAACTCACATTTCGAAAATTTAGCATACAGTTGTTCCTTCTGAAGAATCTTAATACTATACTCAGGTGCTCCGCATGCTCTTCGGAAGTCCTCGAATAAATAAGGATGTCGTCGATGAAGACGATCACAAATCTGTCGAGAAATGCCGAGAAAATCCGATTCATAAGGTCCATGAATATTGCCGGAGCATTAGTAACTCCAAACGGCATCACTACGAACTCATAATGTCCGTATCTCGTCCGGAAAGCAGTTTTGGGTATATCCTCATTTTTCACCCGGACTTGGTGATAACCAGACCTCAGATCGATCTTAGAGAAAATCGTAGCTCCCTTTAACTGATCGAACAGGTCATCTATCCTGGGTAGAGGGTACCTGTTCTTTATGGTCACATTGTTTAATGCCCGATAGTCGATACACATACGCATCGACCCGTCCTTCTTCTTGACGAACAGTACGGGAGCTCCCCAGGGGGAATGACTAGGGCGGATAAGTCCCTTGTCGAGTAGCTCTTGTAGCTGTCCTTGCAATTCTTTCAATTCGGTCGGCGCCATTCGGTATGGTGCTTTCGAGATGGGGTTAGTACCAGGAATCAAATCAATAGCAAATTCAACATCTCTTTCAGGTGCTAACCCAGGTAAGTCGTCAGGAAATACCTCTGGATAGTTGCATACGACTTTGACGTCTTCTAGCTTCGGGTCCTCTGTAGGACGAGTATCAACCACATGAGCTAGAAATCCAGAACATCCATTCTCTAACATTTTCCTTGCTTTCAGAGCCGATAAGAATTTGCCAGTCTTCTTCTTCGGCTCGCCGATAAATTCAAAGAGAATTCCCGTCTCGGGTCGGAAGATAACCCTTCGTTTACGGCACTCGATAGAAGCGCCGTATTTATTCAAGAAATCCATGCCCAATATCAGATCATAATCGGCCATATTAAGCACTATTAGATCGCAGTAGAGCTCCCTATCTGCGATGCTAATCGGTGCGGCCCGCAACAATTGGGTAGAGGGCATCACCTCTCCCGAGGGCAACGTGGTCAAAAACTTGCAATCTAGTTCTTGCAGGGGCATATCATATCTCGTGGCATATAGCATAGAAATAAAGGAATGTGTTGCCCCAGTGTCAAATAATACAGTAGCAGGATGACTGTAAATAACTATCTGACCTGTGACAACGGTAGAGGCAGTCGCCACATCTTCCTTGGTAAGCGAGAAAACCCGGGCATTTGTTATAGCAGGCGGGGCTTCTAACCGCCCCTGATAAATAGGAGTACCCTCAATAGCAGCCTGCATATGGTGAAGCTGGGGAGCAGCACCTTTGTGCTGAATATACTGCTGCTGAGGTGCCTTAGCGGCAGTAGGACACTCTCTGGCGAAATGTCCTTCCTTCCCGCAAGTGAAACATCTCTTGGCACCCAATAAGCATGTCCCTAGGTGCATCTTCCCACAGGTGGCACAAGGAGGGTACTTAGGCTTCTTGCCTTTCGAATCACCAGTAGACTTGTTCCATGACTTTCTTTTTCCATTTTGATTCTTTTTCTAGTGGGGGTTAGTGTTCTGAGTCCTTTGATTTTCCGACTGACTCTGATTCTGTGTACTGGCTGGGGCCTGCTTCTGCTGGCTGATATTCTTCAGATAGTGCTCAGCATTCAGGGCGCCGCTGACTAGCTCCTCTGCAGTCTGTGGCCTATGAACGCCACCGGCTACACTCAGAGCGATGTCGGGCCTGAGCATTCTCAGCATTAATCTGACCCTTTCCCTTTCAGTACTGACCAGCTCCGGACATAATCGTGCCAGTCGGTTAAATTTCTGGACGGCCTCGTTGACAGAGAGATTCCCCTGTCGAAATTCGGTGAACTCATCAAAATGTCTGTTGGTCACCCTCATATGAAAGAACTCCTCCAGAAATTCAGACTCGAAATCCTTCCATTTCATCTGGTCCACTGATCTTCTGGCCTTCACCCGTTCCCACCACATCCGAGCATCACCGGAGAGGCAGAACGAGACACACTTGACCTTCTCGTGTTCCGGCCAGTCAAGAAGTTCCACGGTGCTTTCCACCGTTTTGAGCCAGGACTGGGCGTCCCACGGCTCGCAGGTGCCGGAGAACTTATCCGGCTTCAGTCGCTGCCACTGTATCAAATAGGCTTCCTGTCGGACTGCTCTGGCCGTAGTGTCCGAGGGCGCCTGTGCAGTCGGAGGCTCAGTGGTTATGGCGTTCTGACTTCCCGCAGGGGTGGCAGTGTTAGTCTGCTGGGTCATCAGAGTGTTTATCATCTGCTGCTGCTCAGTGACCTGACGCTGCAGCTCAGTGATCACCTGCATCAGATCAGGTGGGGGTGCTGTCTCGTTACCCCTAGTACTACGCCTTCTAGCCATATCTATTATACAGACAGTAAATGACTACATAAGCATTAATTCTACCTTCACTTGTTATACAAGTATTACTCATCTCCATATAGTTGTACTGTACATGAAATAAATAAAGTAAGGCGAGTTAGGATTTCTTACTTGGATGCGGCAGGAGGAAGCTTGATGTGTGTGTGGTGGAGGGGAAACTTGCTCTGATACCAACTTGTAACGCCCGCCCTTATATCTACCCTAAAGGCGGGGTTACGGGTCCATACATTTATATCATTTACCATGTTAAGCATGTATATCAAGTAGAAACGTAGCATGAGTTATCTAGCCTTAGACACATGCATAAGAAGCATTCATAAGCAACAGAAAAGAAGAAACTCTATAGCATTTCACTTAGCATGCATACAACAAGAATTAGACATCTAATGATAGTGTCTTCCTCTATATAAAGTTCACATGTATCAGTTAAATTCTAAACTCAACCAAGCATAGAGTTATCTAACATGACATAGGTTCCATATCCCTAACTTTAACAACAGTAGAGTAGTTATAGTCATCACACAATCAGAGTATAGTAATACAACTTATAATCCTTTAGTGGAAGCAATTTAGATTCTAGACAAAAATGGTAGATAAGAATCCTTCTTTCTTTCCTGAACCATCATCACACACATCTTTAGCTTTCCCTCTGCCTCTTCCTTTAGTTCAAGTATTTCTTACCGCTATCTGCAGCATAAGAAAACAACATGAAACTAGTAAGCAAAACTTGCTTAGTAAGAATCCGGGCTTACTCGCAAGAATCTATATCGATACATCATATCATGTACACAGTAATCAAGATAGAGTTATAAGCATCATAAGCATCACATCAATTATTTCTAAGTGCTTTACAGAACAAGATCATCACATAATGAGAAAATGTTTTTCAAAAGGTTCCATAAAGGTAAGTACTTAAAAATATAGTATCATCTAGGGCCCAGTTGTAGTACCACATCATGCGCGTTCCCTAATGAGTTGGGGTAGCGAGCCACCAATCCATTTAGGGCAGGACCCTTCCGTCCTACCAATGCCATGACCTTCAGTTAACATGTACATTGGATTTTGTTTAACGACCCCCTTCCGAGTCGGGTACACAACTTTCAAAGTAAAGTATCTTAACATGCAATTACACATATATGTATATGCTTAAAGGTACTCCTAATAACATCTTAAAGGGACACACCACTCATCAAGGGTGCTCATGATCCCCTAGGGACACACCACACACTTAGGGGTGCTCTTGATCTCAATTTCAGTAGAGTATCCTTTTTCAAGCATATTATCAAACACATCATGTTCATGTCATAAGGGTGCCCCATGGGCTATAAGGCATGCTTTTATACCAACAAGATAGGTCACATCAATTATACACACATCATATAAGTGGTAGCATGCTTCATGGTTTCATTAAGTACTTCCCAACCCTAGAACCATGGTTGGCCGAAAGTCAAGGGTAGGGAATTCTTTGATTTTTCAATCAAGCATTCATTCAAGCATTTCTACAAACACCTCAAGTGCACTTCATGTTAGCAATTAAAACATGGTTTATACCTCAAAGTGGGGTTAACTCTCACTAACCCCTTTTTCTACACCTTGGCCGAAACCCATCCAACCCCCAAACCCTAGCTTTTGTTATCACAAAATGAAGGGACACATCATATAGGTATACCCTAAGTTCCAAGGGGTCTTCACATGCATCAAAGAGTAACCAAACACTTCCCTTTGGAAGTGGCCGAAACCCTATACAAGGACAAACCCTAAACCTTAGTTGTTGTCATCACAAAATGAAGGGTCACCACATATGAGTATACCCTAAGTCTTAAGGGTTATTTTCATGTATCAAAAAGTAGCCAAACACTTCCCTTAGGAAGTGGCCGAAACCCTCTACAAGGACAAACCCTAGGTTTTGTTCTTGACACCATGAAGAAAAATCCACCTACATGTATACCCTAAGTCTCAAGGTCTTCCCATGCATCAAGGAAAGAACCAAAGCCTCCCTTGAAGGTGTTGGCCGAAACATACAAGAAGGAAAACACCCATTTCAAAATCAATCAAAGCATGGCAATCACACAATAGCGATTACACTGCAGGCGAGAGGACACTTACATCCTTGCGCTGGAATTTCACCTTCTCTTTAAATCGTAGGGTACCCTAGACTTGGAGGGCAAGTGAAAATCCTCTTCTTCAAATTTTCTCTAGGGCTCCTTGGACTTAGTAGAAGCCAAGATCTTGGAGGGTCTTCTTCCTTCCAAATTCCCTAGGGTTAGAACCCTAGGGCGTGTTGTTCTTTTTTTCGAAAATGCAAGGGAGAGGGGAAGAAGATATTTCGGTGGGAGTGAGTGAGGAAGAAGAAGAGAGGAAGTGTAACTTCCTTTCCCCCTCTCTTATTTATACTCTTCTCATGAAGAGACATGTCTCTTCCCTTCCCTAGCTTTAACAAGCATGTTTCTTATTCCCTCAACATGAAACATTGCTTGGTTCATTGGTTATGACATGGTGAGTGCAATTAGGTGGTTTAAGGTTCAATCCTTGCCTCCTCTTTTCTATCTCTTCTTTTTATCACAATTTGCACTAATCCATATCAAAGCCCATTAAGCCAAGCCCATCATGAAATTTCATAATATTAATAATATTTTATGAATTCATAATATTTCGTAATATTCCAAAAATATTATTTCATTATATTTTTAATATTTCATATTCATGAATATGATATTTCATGCATTCATGACATTTCATAGAATGTGATTGCATGAAATTTACATCATTTCATTATAACCATTTTTTTGTTCATACATCGTCATGATATTACCTTGAAAATTTGGGGTGTTACATGTCAAAAGACTCATCACAACAATCAACATCAAGTCTAGGCACCTCTAAAAATTTTTCACATTCAGCATTTTCATGATATGTATCACCACATGCTTCAAATTCAACAACTTTAACACTAGGTGCCTCTAGGGATTTTTCACAATCATTTTTTACATGAGATGCATCCCTAAATATATCACAAACAATAAAATCAGTTTGAGGTACCTCTATGAAATTTTCAGAAAAAATAGGAGTATTTACCTGATCGTGCTGAAAAATACCTGGAGGGTTTACAAAAATAGATGTATCCGTGTTTTCCTCCTGGTCGAATATATACTCCACTTCAGGTTCGGGTTCTGGTGGACACTCAACTGGAACGGGTGATCCTTGGGTTCTTGCTTCCACCAAGCAAGTCCCTACACTTTCTGGATCATCATTTAAATCTTGTGGTGGTCCCTGGGGCTTAGTGCAATCCCCTACACCTATGGAATCATCTCCCATGCATGTTCCCTCAACCATTCCTATATCAACCAAATTAGAAAAATTAGGATCATCAATAGCAATATCCTTACAAAATAAAAGTTTAGAAGGGTCCTGTAAAGTTTCAGAGTCGAAGTCAAGGTTGTTACAAGCCCTACTACCCATCTCCTCCCAGGCCTCTAAATCAGTAGGAATGGGTGATTCTTGGGGCTCAGTGCAATCCCCTACACTCTCAATCCTATCCTCTGGATTTTCTGATGTATCAATCAATGATGGTGGTCCCTGGGGTTCAGTGCCATCCCCTACACCTAAAGAATCATCTGATTGTTCTGATCTTTGGGCTTGACTTTGATTAAATTGATCAACCAATTCTGCGAGGCATTGTTGTTGTTAAAAATTTTGCTCTTGTTGTTGTAGGACTTGTTCTTGAAAACTTTGCTGTTGTTGTAAAATTTGTTGACACATCTCCATCATCCTTTGGTGTAGAGCCTCATCACAATCAGGATCATTAAACTGCTGAAATGGGAGGGGCTGAAAACTCTGAGTGTCTTGCTGAAAATTCTGTCCTTGAAACTGGAAATCTTGCTGAAAATGTTGAAATTGTGGTTGAAAGGATGGTTGAACTTGCTGAGAATGGTAGCCCTGGAAATCTTGGATATGAGGTTGAAATTGTGGTGGTAAAAACTGAGATTGCATGGGCTGGAAATTCTGGTTACAAGGGTGAACTTGCTGTGGAAATTGACATGGTTGCTGGAAATTCGAATTAACTTGGTACCCTTGTTGAATTGCTTGAAAAGGTGATTGATCTTGTTGATAAGGTTGCTGAAAATTGGGCTGAAATTGCTGAAAGTGGGGCTGAAAATTCTGGAATTATGGCTGCCCATTCTGAAAATTCTGGAAATTTGGTAGACTTGGCTGAAAATCTGGGTGAAATTGTTGGAATTGCTGTGGCTGCTCGAATTGTTGTAATGGTGGCTGAAAAAACTGATTTGGTTGCTGGAAATTAGAATAGGGCTGTTGGAATTCTTGCTGTGGCGGTTGAAATTGCTGTAGTGGTTGATTGAAAGGTTGGTTCTGCTGAAATTGTGGACATGGCTGCTGATAAGTAGATGAAAACATTTTGAACTGGCAGTCCTGTCACAAAACAAACAAGAAAAATGGTAGCAACCGTATACAAAAGATAAAGCAAAATAAAATAGAACCCAATGATATGTCCAAAAGCATACAAGCAAAAATCAAACAAATCAACTAGTTGCTTCCCCGGCAACGACGCCAAAAATTTGACGGGTCTGGTTTAGCTAATTAAAGTTGTCATGAAATGTGTGGATCCATCAGAATTTAGAATTTATAAAATGCTGGAAACCCTTTTTGCAATCAAAATATGAAAACGTACTAAAGGGGCCACAGGTCGTATTTTTCCTCGAGACTAGTTGATGTTGTGTGATTCGAGCTTGCATTTATGTGTCGTTGAGAATTTCTGAGTTTTGAATGTGAATCTGGGTTTGGATTGCAATTGAGAATGAAAATGAAATGAAAATGAAGGAAAATTAGCAATGGAACTTAACAAGTGATAGCAAGTTATTAGCTCAACCAAAGGAACTAAATCGAAATTAAAAGGGAACACAATGGATGTCAAATGCAATCTTGATGCTAAGCAAATGAATAAATACAGTGATGGCAGATTTTGGAAACAAACAAGCTTGATACAAATAAAAGCATGCGTAATTCAGAAATTCAACAAGCACCAACTTCAACTCAATTTAGCTACAAGTTTTAGAAGCTAACAAATGCAAACAAAATTTGGAAATGGATGAATGCAGTACCAGTTGATTTCAGACAATATAGCACACTAAAAATACCCTATAACTTGGTGCCAATCACTGCCTAAACATGAACTTGATACAAAGTGCCAAATTTCAGCAAATTGGCACGCAAGAGAAGGAAAACTGCTTCACAATTTCTGCTGCCTTTGCAGAAAATTGCCAGCTCAGAATTCAGAGTTGAAGCTGGTCAATTGAGCTTAGAAAGCAAGACTATTAGTGAACAAATTTGCAAGAGTTGAAGGAAGAAATTTAGCATCCAAATGCAGCTCCATATCAGACACGTTAAGGCAGCACAATGTGCTGAATTGCATGTACAATTCAGCTGCAGGACAAACAATCAAGGTAAGCTGAAAGTAATTGCTCAAACTAGCGTTCAAATAGGATTTAGAAGAGCTAACTTTCCATTTATGCAGCTTTAAAAATAATGAACCGAAACCTTTCAAACAACAAGCCAGAAACTGTCAAATACAGTAATGATTTAGAAATTCAGAAACTGATACTCAAAATTTGATTCCAAATGCTAATGAAATGAACCAAGCTCCAATGAAAGTTCAGAAGAAAACCAAGGTTAGATGATTCTCAATTCAGATACTATCAGTTGATACTCAAAACAGGAACTGATTTACAGGAAATTGAAACTAAATTTCAGCAACTCTGGATGCGCAAACATGGGAAACTGAAAATAGGGAAACTGATACGCTACAACCAAATGCATAAACAAATTTATCAAGTGGAGATCTAATGCAATGGTTCACCAAACAATAACCTCTTCATGTGCTGGAATCGAAAACATAGAAATAAATTGGGAGAATGCAGCAATAACAGTGGAGAATACAGAAATGGAACTAGAATTTCAGACATAGGGTTTGATATGCAGAGGCTGAGCTAAAAGTTCAAAAATAGAACTGAATGGAAAACAAACTCAACTCTAATGCATTGACATACCAATTGTGATTTTCAATTGCAGGGAATAAACGAAACATAAACTGAATTGGAACTCAGTTGAAAAATTCAGAAACTAAAAGTAATCTGCAAAAACAGGGCTAATACGGGCTGCACAAATTGAACCGGAAGTAGGAAATTGCAAAGCAATTGAAATTAAATGAAGTATTAACTAGATAAGCTAGCTAACTACTAAAGGAAACAAATTCGAACCAATAATTAGGCAGAAACAATTCAAAACTGAACCTAAGGTAGCTGACACAAAAATTCAGAAACAAACACTGCAGAATTTGAAAATTACAGCTAATTGCAATGGAATTTAACTAAGCAAAGCCTCAATCTCTCATCTCAACTCAAGAACCCTTGCTGTCACTCAAGGATTAGCCTCGAATTGGGAAAGAAACAATCCATACAAGTAAATTACAGCAGCTGAATAAAATGTTCAGAAATGAAATGACACGCATTCAGAAATGAAAATTACATCTAAAGCTCAAAAATTAAAAGAGAAAACTATCCTCAATCACTCTATTAGGTCAAGAACTTCTTGGTCGTCAAGCAAGAGTGAGCCTCGAACCCGTAAGCTCAGCAAACCATTGAAAAATAGCTCAACAATTCAAATCCAGCTCTCACTCTGAACCAATCTGAATTCCAAATCGATTTCCTCAATCTGGCATTGTCCAATTGTGCGGATGGTGTGGGGATGAACCAATGCACTCCAGGGAACCCCTCTGAACTGCTCGGGTGGATGAAGGATGGAGCAAAACTGAGATTGAAGCAATAAATGACAGAGCTGCGGAGACCTCACAACAACTCTGTTTTGGCCAATTCGGAGTTGGAATTTCACCGAGAACCTTCCCAATAGCCTAGCAATTGATCTAGTAGAAGAATTGAGGGGTCGCGCCCCTTGGATTGAAGAAAACTAGCTAAGAAATTGAAGAACACGAAGAAGAAAGCAACTGCGGCGGAGACGCGACAAGGAGAAGCTGCGCAGGATTTTTGATTAAATACTTTGTAGGACCGGTGCCGTCGATAGAGGGGGGGTGAATATCGACCGTGAAAAACCTTCGTGAAACTATCGTAATACTATAGTTCGTTCTGAACTCAAAGCGTTAGTGCAGCGGAAGATAAATAAAGAATAAAATAATAGCAATACAGAAGGACACGCGGGATTTATTTACTTGGTTCCCGACCCCCCTGGGTCAGTACGTCCAAGGCCTATGTACTCGGCGTGAGTCAACTATTGGTCTCCTTTCCGGAATTTCTGGAGGCGGAGAAAACCCGTCTTACAGTTTGATTTACAAGCAAAAGGATAATAAAAATTAATTGCAGAATGTAAATCAAACCAAAACAACTTATGTCGAAGCGTCAGCCGATCTGGACCTCCAAAGTGCCGCGCACTTCCTCCTGGAGCCTCCCGGTCGTAGAGCCTCATCTTTAGCGCGTTGTTGTCGGTCGGACTGATCAGAATGGCTCTGGAATATTGTATGTGAAGCAGAAGGGTCAAAGCCCCTTATATAGGCCTCCTGGGGGCGCCCCGGACGCTGGGGGCGCCCCGGAAGACTCGGTCAACCCTTATCCTTGCGCCTACCTCGCCGCAGGTGATAAGATCATTGACCAGGGTGCCCCGGATGCTCCAGGCACCCCCGTGAGGGCTTATCCTGTGTTCTGACTTCGAAACAGCAAAACAGCTACTAATCCGGGCGCCCCGGACGCTCCGGGTGCCCCGGTTGACACCTGTTCTGCATACACCACGTTTCCTGCTTCTTAAGTACAGTCTGGGGGTGCCCCCAGTGTTGGGGGTGCCCTGGTTGCATGGGGGTGCCCCCAATGATGGGGGCACCCTACTTAGGGCCTCCAACAGGTTTTTGCCTGGTTTAACTGCTTTGTCTCCGGTTCTTGATACCTGCAAGATACACAAACACAAAGCATGGATACATATAATGTTAGCCTTAGAGACTTGGTTCGGACTTCGATTTGCATGAAACCCTAGGTCGAACCGGCACGAGTTCCTATCCCTGAGAACTCGCCCTTCACCTACTCCTTT
Source organism: Boesenbergia rotunda (assembly GCA_024364735.1). NCBI lineage: Eukaryota > Viridiplantae > Streptophyta > Magnoliopsida > Zingiberales > Zingiberaceae > Boesenbergia > Boesenbergia rotunda. Next base: position 201,794 of record JAGFNQ010000438.1, on the reverse strand, counting down.
CAGGAGACGGTTGCCACCCAGTCCTTCGGGTGGACTTTTGCTTAGCTTCCGATACCTCCGGACCTCGAGACGCCCAAACCCTGACCCGTCTCTACTCCTGTCCTTAGTCATCGCTCAGCTAAGTTGCTTAGTCGCTCGGACCAAGTCTTCATTCCCTAGCAGTCCTTCGCCAGGTGCCTAGCAGCCCTTCGCTAGGTCTTTGTTACCAAGCGGTCCTTCGCCTGGTGCCTTGCAATCCTTCGCTAGGTCTTCTATGCCTAACAGCCCTTTGCTAGGTGCCTAACAGCCCTTCGCTAGGCCTTCTATGCCTAGTAGTCCTTCACTAGGTGCCTAGCAGCCCTTCGCTAGGTCTTAGGGTTACGATACCTAACAGCCCTTCGCTAGTTGCCTAACAGCCCTTCGTTAGGTCTTAGAGTTACGATACCTAGCAGCCCTTCGCTAGGTGCCTAGCAGTCCTTCGCTAGGTCTTTAGAGTTCCGATGCCTAGATTAACTAGGACTTTTCTTCAGCTAAGGTTACTTCTCTTTTTCTCCCCTTTGTCTGTTCAATATATCACTGACTTAAGTGAATTGTCAAACATTAAAACACTTAAAGAGAAACATCATTGATGCAACTTGCACCAACAATCTCCCCCTTTTTGATGTTTGACAATAACTTAAGTTAGATTGGTTTAAAGGGACTAATTTACTATCCTTGTGGAAAAACAACAAAAGATATAAATTTTTTGAAACTATATTTTTGATCTTTGTGAGAAAATTTTTCTATCTTAAGCACACCTCTCCCCCTTTGTCATACATCAAAAAAAATACTTGCACCAATAATGAAAACTTTTATTTCTTTTTGAAAATACTTAGTGTAAAATTTTGAAAGCATTGCATTTTGAATGATATATTGCAAATTTTGACAAATGTATATTTTGAAAAAGTGCTATGTGCTTTGAAAAGTACTTTTGAAAAAAAAAGCAAGTAATTTTGTAATTTTTGAAAATTATAAGTGCTTTTTGGAAAATGCATAAGTTCTTAAACACTTGAGTACTTTTTGGAAATGCATAATTTTTGAAAAAAGAATGCTATTTTGAAAAATATAAATATTATGCATAGTTTGCAGGTACTAACTTTTTGAAAAAGATGAAACTTTGAAAAATATAAGTAATTTTTAAAACATCATATTTTACTTGACTAGGATTCTTTTCCAGTTTGGCACAATCCTGGGAAACCTTGTTGACTACAAGGATATTTCCTAAGTGTCCTGGAAATTCTCCAACCCAAGTAAATATAAAAATAATCACATAACTTCTGAAAAAATAGAATAATACATTTTGAAGTATATTTTGAAAAATGTATAAATTTTGAAGTCATAATACTTGATTTGGTTTATCTCCAGTCTGACACAATCATAGGAAACCTTGTTGACCACAAGGACATTTTCCTAAGTGTCCTGGAAGATTTTCCAAACTCAATATAAACATTTTTTTTTTTGAAATTGATCAAAAGCAAATGAATTTTTGAACATACTGGTATTTATATTTTTTTTTTAAGGGATAGTATTTCGAAAAAATACTTATGTTTTTAGCTAGATTTTAAAGATATTATTCAAAACACATGTTATTAAATAGTTCTTTTGATGTGACCTCCCCTAAACTTGACACAGTCCTGGGAAGCTTGTTGACCACAAGTACTATTCCTCTGAGTCTTAAGGTTTGATTCAGATCAAAAGAATAATAATTTTCAAAATAATTTAAATCTTGTTAGACTCCCCCTAAATTTGACACGTCCTAGGAGTCCTTGAAGATCATAAAGTGGACTTTTCCTCTGTGTCTTTAGGGTTTTTCAAAGTCAAAGAACCGATAATTTTTAAGTAGATAAATTTTGAAGCCACAGTTTGGAAAGAAGATAATTTTGAAAACATATGTAATGCAAATTCGAAAAATATTTTTTAATAAAAAGAACAAAACACTCCCCCTGCATCCAACACCGTTTGACTCTATCTAAGTGCCTTAAGGAACTTTAGTGTTGTCCTAAGAGGCTTGTGTCTAAATGAGTGAGTCAAACAATTTTTGAAAGAATATAATTTTTGAAAAACGTATAGTATGTATATTCAATCAGACAAGCATGAATTCCATAAAAACATTATTATGTTGAGACACTATTTTGAAAATATATTTTTAGAAAAATATTCTAATGATTTTGAAAAACAATTTTGAAAAACATTTTTCAATTTATTAGTCCTTAACATCTCACACATTTTAGATGTATCAATACAACAAGCATGATTGCCTTATAAGTGTATTGTGAGATGCTTGAATCATTTTTCTTTAATTTATTTTTAATTCTAAGATTTAATTGAAGCTTGTGTTAGATTTGAATTTGATAAGAAGTAACTTGAATTTGAATTTCAAAAATTGGCTTCCAGGTCTTGGCGAGGCACTAGGCCTTCTTTGGCCGTAGCCTTATTGGATCATCAACCCTTTCCTTGACAAAGCCTTTTAATGAAATTTCATTTTCAAAATTACTTATTGATAAATTCTGGTCTAACTAGTTTGGATCTTGGATCCGTAGCTTCGGCTAGTTTCACCAGTCTAAAGAGACCAAGTGAACTTGATCTTATTAGAATTGGTTTCCCTAACGTACTATCATCTCACCGCCACCCAATACTAGGTTGATCAAGTTTCAATTATTCTTTTTCCTATAGTCGTTCTAATATATGCATAAAATTTAAACATGAATGACATGTCATATAAAAAGAAGTAGCAGATGCATGACATGGCAATTATGTATGAGTCAAACAAGTCCAAGGCATTTTATTTAAGTTTCTAAAAATGTATCAAATTCCCGATTTGATACATGTCGTGTGAACCCGCGAATATGCCAACCCACTTTGACATATTTGATGTTATTAATTTTAATTGTTACAGTTTGTGTAAAATTTTATTTTAGTTTGAGTTTAAGTTATTTAAGATTTGACGTTGAAGTTTGAATTAATTAACTAAGATTGAATTGATTTGAATCAATTAAAGTTGAATTTAATTGAAGTAGATTGAATTGATTAGCTTTATTTGAACCAAATTGATTTAATTGACTTAATTAAAATTTTAATTGAATTGAACATAATTTAAATTTAATTTGAATTTAATTTAATTTTAATTTAATTTAATTTAATTTGAATTTAATTTAATTTGAATTTAATTTAATTTAAATTTAATTTAATTTAATTTAATTTAAATTTAATTTAATTTAATTTAATTTGAATTTAATTTAATTTAATTTAAATTTAATTTAATTAATTTGAATTTAATTAATTTTTTATTAAGATTTAATTTGATTTTAATTAAGATTTAATTAAGATTAAATTTGAATTTAATTAATATTTAATTAAGATTTAATTAGAATTTAATTAAGATTTAATTAAGATTAAATTTGAATTTAATTAAAATCTTAATTAAAAATTAATATTTAATTAATATTTAATTAATATTTAATTTGAATTTAATTAAGATTTAATTTGGATTTAATTAATATTTAATTAAGATTTAATTTATTCGAATTTAATTAATATTTAATTAAGATTTAATTTGAATTTAATTAATATTTATATAAGATTTAATTTGGATTAAATTAATATTTAATTAAGATTTAATTAATATTTAATTTATTTCGAATTTAATTAATATTTAAATAAGATTTAATTTGAATTTAATTAAGATTTAATTGATTTAATTAAGATTTAATTAAGATTTAATTTGGATTTAATTAATATTTAATTAAGATTTAATTTGAATTTAATTAATATTTAATTAAGATTTAATTTGGATTTAATTAATATTTAATTAAGATTTAATTAATATTTAATTCGAATTTAATTAATATTTAATTAAGATTTAATTTGGATTTAATTAATATTTAATTAAGATTTAATTAATATTTAATTTAATTCGAATTTAATTAATATTTAATTAAGATTTAATTCGAATTTAATTAATATTTAATTTGGATTTAATTTGAATTTAATTTGATTAATTAAGATTTAATTAATTTGAATTTAAGATTATCATGATTAATTAATAATTGTGGGTTTAAATTCATTATTTTTATTATTTCGAAAATTTCTTCTTCATCTTTATCTTTCTTTTCAAGTTTTTCTAATAATTTTGATTTATTTGAATTTTTGTAATTTTTATTGATTATGGCCTTTATCTTAGACAGTTCCATATCCTCCTTAGGATTAGATTTTTCAATATCCTTACAGTAGGTGGAGTAGTTTGGGCCACTATTTAAGGTTTTGTAATAATCTTCAATATTATCTATAATTAAATTATTATCTAGGAGAAAATTATCCTCAGATATATTTTCAATATTAATTTCGGATTTATCCTTAAGATATTCAAATTTGAATTCGGATTTATCCTTAGGATTTTCAAATTTGAATTCAGAATTATCCTTAGGATTAATTTTGTCTGAATTAAAATTATCAGAATTAGTTTTATCAGATAGATTATCAGAATTAATTTTATCAGATAAATTATCAGAATTAATTTTATCAGATAAATTATCAGAATTAATTTTATCAGATAAATTATCAGAATTAATTTTATCAATTTCTGAAATGATATTCTGAATTAAACAATTAATTTCTAATATTTTGGTCATATTTACGTTTTGTAATTTAACATGCAAAGAGTTAATTTTACTATGCAGTAAATCTACTTTAACAGAAAAATTAACTACTTTATCACATGGCAGTGCAGGAACTTGTAAAATTTTTGGAACATAAATCTTGTGTACCTTCGTCGGACACTTGTTTTTGTAATGTCCGTATTTCTCGCACCTGAAGCATTGCACGTGATCCTTGTTTTTCCGGACTCCTGGCGCTGGTATCTCCTTTGCCGCCGGTGACGAACGATTCTTACGAGTAGGGCACTGATTTTTGTAGTGCCCTCTCTCCCTACACGTGAAACAGATAATATGGAATTTAAAATTGGACATTTTAAAATTAAAATATACCTGATTCACCCCTGGGCTCCCCCTCGACTCCTAGCGTCTTTGCTCCATCGGCGGTTAGTCCGGTGAAGAGCGGCTCGGCTCTGATACCAATTGTAGGACCAGTGCCGTCGATAGAGGGGGGGTGAATATCGACCGCGAAAAACCTTCGTGAAACTATCGTAATACTATAGTTCGTTCTGAACTCAAAGCGTTAGTGCAGCGGAAGATAAATAAAGAATAAAATAAAAGCAATACAGAAGGACACGCGGGATTTATTTACGTGGTTCCCGACTCCCCTGGGTCAGTACGTCCAAGGCCTATGTACTCGGCGTGAGTCCACTATTGGTCTCCTTTCCGGAATTTTCGGAGGCGGAGAAAACCCGTCTTACAGTTTGATTTACAAGCAAAAGGATAATAAAAATTAATTGCAGAATGTAAATCAAACCAAAACAACTTATGTCGAAGCGTCAGCCGATCTGGACCTCCAAAGTGCCGCGCACTTCCTCCTGGAGCCTCCCGGTCGTAGAGCCTCATCTTTAGCGCGTTGTTGTCGGTCGGACTGATCAGAATGGCTCTGGAATGTTGTATGTGAAGCAGAGGGGTCGAAGCCCCTTATATAGGCCTCCTGGGGGCGCCCCGGACGCTGGGGGCGCCCCGGAAGACTCAGTCAACCCTTATCCTTGCGCCTACCTTGCCGCAGGTGATAAGATCATTGACCAGGGCGCCCCGGACGCTCCGGGTGCCCCCGTGAGGGCTTATCCTATGTTCTGACTTCGAAACAGCAAAACAGCTACTAATCCGGGCGCCCCGGACGTTCCGGGCGCCCCGGACGTTCCGGGCGCCCCGGTTGACACCTGTTCTGAATACACCACGTTTCCTACTTCTTTAGTACAATCTGGGGGCGCCCCCAGTGTTGGGGGCACCCTGGTTGCATGGGGGCGCCCCCAATGATGGGGGTGCCCTGCTTAGGGCCTCCAACAGGTTTTTGCCTGGTTTAACTGCTTTGTCTCCGATTCTTGATACCTGCAAGATACACAAACACAAAGCATGGATACATATAATGTTAGCCTTAGAGACTTGGTTCGGACTTCGGATTTGCACGAAACCCTAGATCGATCCGGCACGAGTTCCTATCCCCGAGAACTCACCCTTCACCTACTCCTTTCAGGAGACGGTTGCCACCCAGTCCTTCGGGTGGACTTTTGCTTAGCTTCCGATACCTCCGGACCTCGAGACGCCCAAACCCTAACCCATCTCTACTCCTGTCCTTAGTCATCGCTCAGCTAAGTTGCTTAGTCCCTCGGACCAAGTCTTCATTCCCTAGCAGTCCTTCGCCAGGTGCCTAGCAGCCCTTCGCTAGGTCTTTGTTACCAAGCGGTCCTTCGCCTGGTGCCTAGCAATCCTTCGCTAGGTCTTCTATGCCTAGCAGCCCTTCGCTAGGTGCCTAGCAGCCCTTCGCTAGGTCTTCTATGCCTAGTAGTCCTTCACTAGGTGCCTAGCAGCCCTTCGCTAGGTGCCTAGCAGCCCTTCGCTAGGTCTTCTATGCCTAGTAGTCCTTCACTAGGTGCCTAGCAGCCCTTCGCTAGGTCTTAGGGTTACGATACCTAGCAGCCCTTCGCTAGTTGCCTAACAGCCCTTCGTTAGGTCTTAGAGTTACGATACCTAGCAGCCCTTCGCTAGGTGCCTAGCAGTCCTTCGCTAGGTCTTTAGAGTTCCGATGCCAAGATTAACTAGGACTTTTCTTCAGCTAAGGTTACTTCTCTTTTGCTCCCCTTTGTCTGTTCAATATATCACTGACTTAAGTGAATTGTCAAACATTAAAACACTTAAAAAGAAACATCATTGATGCAACTTACACCAACATACTTAAGCATGGACGGCCCAGATTGATTTGAGAAATCCAATGACTGATCTTGCTCTAATTTGAGCCAAACTTTGAGGATGATGATTTGGGGTTAGGATCTGCCTCGTGGTAGCTCGGATCCTCCAGATTTGCAACGGATGGTCCAGATCAGCTTAATCTTTGAATGGACGATCTAGAGCCCTCCAAGCTTGATCCAACGGTTGATTGAGCTCTGATTGGGATGAAACCTTCAGATCATGATCAGAGTGCTTGATCAACCCTAACCCTAGCTCGGATTGCTTCCGATGGTCCCGGATGGCTCAGATCTAGCCGCTTTTGAATCAAATGGCCCAGATTTAATCCTAATCTTGATAACTCGATCCGGGTCACTTCCGACTCAAGTTTGACCCAGTATGCCCTAGGTCCAGGATTCTTTCATGCCTACAAAAATATATCAGAAAATTAGTGGCCAAATAATCCAAAAATATGCAAATTTGCAATTAAGTCTAAATTAAGAGGAAATCCTAAAACCTAGGGCAATTTCACAATTAAGCAATAAAAACATAGGTCAAACATGGATTTTAGCAATTAAAATAATCAACAAAATGGTATCTATCAAGCACCCGGTTTTGTACATAGCAAGCTGTATTTACAGCTTCGGCCCATAAGTAACTCGGGAGTGAGTACTCATTAAGCATGCTTTGTGTAGCCTCTTGTAGAACACGGTTCTTCCTCTCTACAACACCATTTTGTTGTGGTGTTCTAGGAGTAGAGAACTCATGTCTATAACCTCTATCTTGACAAAATTCTAAAAACCTTTGATTTCGAAATTCACCTCCATGATCACTTCTAATTGTCTTAATTGTTGATGATTTTTCATTCTCAACTCTTCTACAAAAAGAAATGAAAACATCTATGGTTTGGTCATTATATTTTAGAAAGTAGGTTCATGTATATCTAGTGAAATCATTAATGATCACAAAACAATATCTACTTCCATTCAATGATGTGATAGTACTACAATCAAATAGATCCATGTGAAGTAAATCTAAAGCTGTAGAAGTACTTACATTGCTTTTACCTTTATGTGCATATTTCGTTTGCTTACCCATTTGACATGCATCACAAAGTTTGTCCTTTTCATACTTGATGCTTGGTAAGCCACGAACTAATCCCTTGTTGGCCAACTTTCGGATGTTCTTCATGCTCACATGTGCAAGTCTCCGGTGCCAAAGGGTGGACTCTTCGTCTTTTGACATGAGACATTTAGCAAAAGCATTAGTAGCACTTTTAAATGAAACTTGATAAATATTGTCTACTCTTGTTCCTACTAGTACCTTGTCCAAGGTGTCATGTTGCCTAACTAGACATTGACTTGGTTGAAAATTAATTGTGTAACCCGTGTCACACAATTGACTGACACTTAGGAGATTAAATGTCATCCCCTTGACTAGAAGGACATTTGAAATTCTAAGACATTCGGATATTTGAATGTCTCCTATTCCTATGACCTTAAGACTACCATTGTTACCAAATGAAACATTACCTCTACTTTTCTTGTGAAGTGTGGTAAACAATGATCTATCCCCAGTCATGTGTTTGGAGCATCCACTATCAACGAACCAAGTTGATAGATGCTCCCCCTCAATCATAACCTACATAATTCGAAAAATAGAAGTTTTAGGTACCTAAACCTTGGGACCTAAAGCATCAACTAAACAAGACTTAGGCACCCATGCCTTGACAACTTTCTTTTGAACCTTGGGTGTCCTAGATTGTCTCATATCAGTCCTAGACATAAGAGACACAAATGAGGGTTCTTTGGGACGGTAACCAATACCGACCCTATTGTAGACTGCCCTTTGGGCATTCAAGATCATGTCTAGGGTTTTAGAGCTAGTTGAGAACTTCTCAAGAATATTCTTGAGTCTCTCAACTTCACTCTTTAATGATTGGTTTTCTTCTACTAGCAACTCATCATGCAAACCATTTACATCCTCAACCTTAGAGGATTTCAAATTTTCAACCTCAAGTTTCAAAGACCTAATCTCATCCACTAACAATTCAACATGCAAATCATCAATGTTATCATCCCTAGATAATTTCAATTGATCAATTTTTAATTGCAATGCTTTAACCTTATTTTTTGACTTCTTAAGCATACTAGTTAAACATGCAATTGCTCTATAACACTTTTCAAGTTTGGGAGAAGTTACCTCTTCATCATCCGAAGATGATAAAGCCGCGTTTGAGGAATTGGATGATTCATCACTGCTTTCCTCCCAAGAGCCATGAGTGTCACATGTCTTGTGCTCTTCTCCTCCTCTTCATCGGATGAGCTTGAGGATGACTCATCCCAAGTGGCCTTCAAGGCCTTCTTCTTTTTCTTTGATTTCTCCTCTTTCTTTTTGGATTTCTCCTCCTTCTTCTTTAGCTTTGGGCATTCATTCTTGAAATGCCCTTTCCTACCACACTCAAAGCAAGAAGCATTAGTCTTATCAAGTTTAGCTTCACTAGAGTTACCTCTACTCTTGAAGCGTCGACCCCTTCTTATCATCCTTCTCACAAAGTTTGTCATCTCGGAGGATGAGGAGCCGCTGCCATCTTCCTCGGAATCGGACTCGGATTCGGAAGAGGATGGAGATGAAGAGACCTCCTTCTCCTTCTTCTTCTCCTTCTTCTTCTTGTTTGACTGGTCCCCTGCAACTAAAGCAATCCCCTTCTCCTTGGGGCATTTGTTAGCCATTTCATGCAATTCCATTTCACAAAATAAATCATCTAACTTAACAATGGATAAATCCTTGGATACTTTGTAGGCATCCACCATGGATGACCACAAAGCATTTCTTGGAAATGCTTTTAGTACATACCTCACAAGGTCGCGATTCTCGACCTTTTCATCAATCGAATGAAGCCCATTGAGGACTTCCTTGAACCGACTATGGAGCTCACTTACCGTTTCATTCTCCTTCATGGAGAGATTTTGAAGTTGATTGAGAAACAAGTCCCTCTTGGCGATTCTTGAGTCTCGGGTGCCCTCATGGAGTTCGATGAGCTTGTTCCACAAGTCCTTTGCACTTGTGAAAGGACCAACCTTGATGAGTTGGTCTTTGTTCATGCCGCATTGTAGAGTGACAACCGCCTTCGCGTCGGCTTCACTCTTTCGAGTTTGTTCGGCAGTTCATCTCCACGACTCAAGTTCTTTGCCTTCATCATCCTTAGGAGAGGTGAATCCCTCCTTCACCGCGAACCAAGTGTTGATGTCCATCTTTAAGTAATATTCCATCTTCAATCTTCAATATTGGAAATCATCGCCATCGAAGAATGGAGGTCGGGCGGTGGAGAAGACTTCCCTCAATGCCATGGATGTAGCTCTCGGTTGTTAATCCGCAAAAACAGAGCACAAGCACTGATACCACTTGTTGGAACCCAGATGGCTAGAGAGGGGGGGTGAATATAGCCAAACACTTTGACCTTTGACACTTATCAAATTTCTGCACTCAGAGTTGTTAGTAGCACAACGGAAGTAGCAGGAACAGAGTATGCAGAAAAACAGAAAACAAAGACAAATCAACACAACTAGCAAGATCGCTAACAAGGAGGGTTTACAAGGTTCGGAGATAACTTGCCCCTACTCCTTGGCGTGCCCTTAAGGTGGGTGATCCCTTGATCGTCAGCAGATCAAGCCCCGGTTATCACTGGATAGAAAGCAACCTCCTTCTCGGTGGAGAAACCTCTCCACATCGTTTCAATCACAGATTTAAGTTTAAGCACAATGAAAAAACAAGAAAGATCTTACTTAACACTTAGAAAAGACAAGAACTCAGCAAGCTCCCTATGAGCTCCACCCAGCGACGATCTCACGCAAGAACTCTTTCCCCGTGTCTTCTCGCTGTTGGACTCGGAGCTTCTAGTTCCTTCCTCCAAATGCTCAAGCAAGGGCTGGTTGCTTCTCAGATCTCAATGGCATGCTCAAGGTATGATGGAACCGCAAGAACACAAGCACGTCACAAGCCAAAGACTTAGTAGCAATACTGATTTGCAGCCTTGTTGAAGACTTCTCGCAACCGGCGCTTAAGTCTTCTCCACACAGCTCCAGGTCACCATCCCACAGCAGCCTCCAGCTACTCTCCTGCAACCACCAGCCACCACTGAGCCCTTCTGGACCACCTGAGCTCCCCTCAGACCAGCCCCAGACAGCAGCTCCAGCCAGCGCCAGTGCCCGTTGCAACCTGGTATGGAAAACAGACAAACCTGCTCCAAGGAAAGGCCACCATTGACTCTCCTTGAGTGTTTGAATCCTTCCCTGTCACCTGCAGCTTAATCAGAGTGTTAAAGCAGCATATCAAATAGCAAATCATATATCAGATGTTAAGCGCAGAGAATCGGATATGTTCAGACGCGATCAGAGCGTCTGACAGTGCATTTTGAATTAAAGTGATCGGTCACCGGACCGATCAGAGAGCCTCCTGATCGGTCACCAGACCGATCAGGCTGGGTCCAGATCGATCAGGCTCCGTCCTGATCGGTCCCCAACGCTCAATTAGAAATCGCGATTTCTTTGGGATTCTCCTGGATCGATCACCAGACCGATCCCAGGTTGTGGATCGATCACCAGACCGATCCACCCCTTTATCGGGCGATTTCTGATCTTCACAATCCAAACCTCCTGATCGATCACTGGACCGATCAGGAAACCTCCTGATCGGTCACCAGACCGATCAGGTCATGACCAGACCGATCAGGTCGTGACCAGACCGATCAGGTCGTGACCAGACCGATCAGGCTCCGTCCTGATCGATTATAGAGAGGAACCTGCGACGCTGGATCGTTCTCCAGAACGATCTGCACAATGATCCTGATCGGTCACCAGACCGATCAGGAGCAGTTCAGCAAGAGAACTCAACCTCACTGTTTGATCCCTGATCGGTCATAAGACCGATCAGAAGCCATGTAATGGGTGAAACGCATACTCCCTGATCCGTCACCAGACCGATCAGTCATCGCTGGATCGGTCACCAGACCGATCCACGAAGGAGCACCGTGCAAACTCCTTGATCGGTCACCAGACCGATCCAGGGGCTCCAACCTAGCCCTCCAAGCTAGGGTTTCATCCACCTTAGCCCTCCAAGCTAAGGATTGTTCACCTAACCCTCCAAGTTGGGAATTTGCACCTAACCCTCCAAGTTAGGACTTTTCACCTAGCCCTCCAAGCTAGGACTTTTCACCCAACTCTTCCGGATTAGGACATTCCAAACCTAGCCCTCCAAGCTAGGACCTGACCTTCCAAGCCAGGACTTTTTCACCTAACTCTCCAAGATGGGACTTTTCACCTAACCCTCCAAGTTAGGACTTTTCACTTAGCCCTCCAAGCTAGGACTTTTTACTCACCTCTTCCGAATTAGGACTTTTCACATACCTAGCCCTCCAAGCTAGGATTTTCAACACCTAACCCTCCAGGTTAGGATTTTCCAACACCTAGCCCTCCAAGCTAGGATTTTCTATACCATGCTGATCCCCGATCAGGACTTAATCATAATCATCATAATCAACCTAAACTAAAATCGATGTCAACAACAAAACAACAATCAGGGTCAGACTGCATCAACAAGGTCTTCTTTGGCCGTAGCCTTATTAGATCAACAACCCTTTCCTAGACAAAGCCTTTTAAAGAAAGATAATTTTCAAATTATTGTTTGAGACACTCTGGTCTAACTAGATTAGGATTCGGAGGGGTAGCTTCGGCTAGTTCCACCGGACTAAAAAGACCAAATAGAGTACTCCTTACCCTACTTGATTCCTTAGTCAGGCTTCCCTTACGTACTATCATCAAACCTTGTCCTAATACTAGGTTGTTCAAGTTTCTATTAATTAGGTCCTTATCTAACCATTTCTAAATCTAAGCATAATAAAATAAGCGAGAAAAGTAATCATCTAAGTCACGTCATAATCGTAATAATATTCTAGATTTTCGAAATCGGCAAGGTTGTGAATTAAGTTTTCGAATGTATTAATCTTAACTAATTTATACGAATTAATCACGTTGTTTGAGATAAATATTGGATTTTCAAATATTGAAAACTTACCTTTACCGATCGTTTGTCCAGTACTCTTGTAATGATCACGAGCTAATCGGACTAGTTTGGGTCGATCTCCTTCATTGTCTTCTGATTCCGAGTCTGAGTCAGACTCAGGTACAGGTTGAAGCTTCTTCTTTGGTGGTTCTCTTGGAGCTTTCCCTGCACTAGAAATTACACCTTCCTCGACCATTACAGTATCTGCTTGATTATTTAATTGTAATTCAAAAAAAGATTCGAAATTGGTTACCATTTTCGTCTCAGTCAATTCATCTTCTAACTCTGGCTCGAATTCTTCTAAGATCTCAATACCGGAGCTCTCTTCGTGTAGATTGATTAGCTTTTCCCAAATCTCTCTGGCACATCTGAATGGACCTACTAGTTCGAGTTGCTCCTTGGTTAGGCCACATTGTAGGATTGTAGATGCCCTAGCATCGGTCTCGATTTGGTTGAGGGTGTGTTCATCCAGTTTGTCCCAATAGATTGATGACTCATCTTCTACGGGAAAAGAGAATCCCGTTTGGATGATTCGCCATAAGTTCATGTGGACCTTCAGAAGGGACTCCATTTGACTTCTCCAACAATTGAAGTTCTCGCCGGAGAATAGCGGTGGACGGGCACTGTTCCACTCTTGGATGACCATTTAGTTTAAACCTTGCACACAAGAGAAATAACAGAAATGTACCAAGACTTGGTCTTGGATTAGTAGTGCGGGAGAGGAAAAAATAGCCCAACAAAAATATTGCACGAATTTCGAGAAAAAAATATTAAAAAAATAAAAAAAATTATGACAAATTTTCAAAAATTGATCATTTTTTCAATTCTAATGAATGGTGAAAAAATAAGAATTCAAAATTAAAAAAGGCGTAAGAATATTTTAAATCCACCCACAGATATAATTTATTTGAAATAAAAAGCAAATAAGATCGAGTGGTGTTGCACCAACCTCGATTAATGAGAAAGAAAAGAAAAAAGAAAAAATCGTAAATCTGAAAAAAAAACTCCCAAATTGGTGGTTACACCAAATTTGAGCTACCCCGCTCTGATACCACTTGTTGGATCGAGAAACACGATAGAGGGGGGTGAATATCGTAAAAACATTTCGGATAAGATTGAGAGAAATTACGCAGCGGAAATAAAAACAAACACACAAGAAGAACGGTTCAGAGTCGCGGTCAGCTCCTACTCCAAGGCTCACGGTCCTTGACCGTTTACTGCGGTCAATTCTATATTTGCGCAAAAGATTACAGAGTTTGATACAGAATTATTTGCAGTAATTAAACAAGTATGCTTTTCGTTACCGACGCCCGGTGTAGATTGTACTTCGGAGCAGAGGGTCGTCGTCGGTGCTAGAATTTCGAGATCGGAGTTTGCCGGAGCGGAGCGCTTGAACGAGAAGCGTAGAGACGTTGGAAAGTTGATGTTTGAAGCCTTAGGGGTCGAGCCCCTTTTATAGTGCTCCTGGGGGCGCCCTAGACGTCGAGGGCGCTTGACACGTGCCTTCGGATCCGAGAAACCTCATCCGAGGCTCAGTCAGCGCTTATCCCTCCAGAATCGGCCTCGGAGCTGACGGGGGTGCCCGAGACACTGGGGGCGCCCTCCTTGACTTGGTCTGCTGGCTTCTGGTTACTTTGCTTCGATTGCTTTGATCTTGGGTGCTCGGGGCCTCTGGGGCGCCCTGCTTACTGCAGTTTGGAAGCAACTCTTGCTTCCTTGTTTTGCCTTGACCTTGGGGGCGCCCGGGACCTCCAGGGCGCCCTACCCAGCTGTCTGCCCCTCTCCTTTGGGGCGTTCTGAGCTGCAGAAACACATTCCTTCGGTCCTGCATTCAAGGTTAGTTCCAAAACAGTAAAGCAAGAGTATTAGATAATTTTTTACAGCCGTAGCTGTCTTGATTCTGACTTCGGGTCTCCCAAATGGAACCCTAGGTCGAACCGAAGCCTATTGTTCCCTCGACGAGGAACGCGTCCTCACCTACTCCTCTCAGGAGAGTTTACCTTTTGCCAACCGGCTCCTCCGGTTGGACTTTTGCCCGATGCACCTGACCAGGTCTTCGTGCCCACCTTCCGAGCAGGTCTTTGGTGCCCAGCTCCTTGCCAGGGTTTCGTGCCCAGTCCTCGACCAGGACTTCGTGCCCACCTTCCGAGTAGGTCTTCGGTGCCAAGCTCCTTGCTAGGGCTTCGTTCCCAGTCCTCGACCAGGACTTCGTGCCTAGTGTACCTAGGACTTCTTTCCTACACACTCAGTGAACACATTAGATCACAAATAGTACTTAACTTTGAATCCTTTGCCAATATCAAAACAAGGTTCGATATAGTGCTTCCTGCACCAACAACTCAAACGTTGCAATGCGGATTGGACAAGGAAGAGTTGAACCGGGTGGGTCCTTTCAACAGCACCAAAGAACTTTGGAGCAAGCTATTGAGTTGCACGAAGGTATCTCCGACACCAAAATCAGCAAAAGGGATCTGTTGCTGAACAGACTCTACACGATAAAGATAAATGAAGGAGAATCAGCAGCACACCTCCACGCCAGAATGCAGGAGCTGATGAATGGGTTGCACACATTAGGTCACAAGGTAGAGAACCGTGATCTAATCAGGTATACTCTAAACGCGTTCCCAAGGAACACACTGTGGGCACCCAAGTATTAGAAGAATTTTTTCAGAATTAGAATTGCATGAACAGACTAACTCCACAATGGTCTAGAAAAGTATTGCCTTTATTGCAGGTAAATCCCAAGGCAAAGTCGCCAAGAAGAAGCCTCAACTAGCACCCGAGTCTGACTCGGACTCAGACTCAGAAGACAGTGAAGGGGCTCGACCCAAGTTGGTTCGGCTAGCTCGGGACTACTACAAGGAGATGAAGCACCAGACAAATATAAAGAAAGAAAGCCGAAGGAAGGAAGATCCAGCTGAACCTTCAACTTCAAAAAGCAAAACCAATGTCACTTGCTACGAATGCAACAAGAAGGGACATTACAAATCAGAATGCCCAAATCTGAAGGAAGCCAAGAAGACTCGAAGGAAGAAGGCTCTCCAAGCCACCTAGGATGAATCTTCCTCCTAAGAAGAAGAAGAGGCCCCGCAATCAAATCTTCTCGCTTTAACCGCTTCGGAAGACATCGACACCGGATCGGAATCGGAGCCAGATGACGGAAGGCTCACAATCTCGGAAAATGGCCAAATAACGGTAAGAGATTATTCTGAAATTGAATTATCTAAATTAATTGCTTATCTATCTCGCAACTTGGTGAAAGTCAAAATCCGGGTCGAGTCCCTCCGACAGGAAGTAAAACTCCTGAAAGAGGAAGCTGACTCGAGATCCTTGATCGAGAAGGTTCAAGAAGGAAACTCTACTCAAGTTGAAAAGCTTGAGAAAGAGAATTCCTCCTTGAAAACTCAAGTCAAGGAGCTCAGAATGGCTTTAGAACGATTCACTTCCGGTTCCAAGGGTCTTGATATGATCCTTGGAAAACAGAAGTCCGTTCTTAACCGATCTGGATTAGGGTATCGAACCAAGTCTAGACAAAGGTCTTATTATGCTGTACTGAACCAACCTAGAACTCGAGTTCAAGCATGGGTCCCCAAGCTCTGTTTGAACAATCAAGCTAGACCAAACCAATATTAGATCCCCAAGGACAAAATTCACATCTTGCCTAATCATTATCGAGGCTATAGTCCAGGGGGAGCCAATTTAAAAATAATTTTCATAATTAGATAAGTTTTTTTTGCTTACTTTTTTAATTTTATTGCATGATTGCTTGTTTATTTCCTTCTGCAATTCATTATGCTTAGACCGAGGACTGGTTAGACTAAGGACTAAATGACTTAATTGAAATTTGAACAACATAGTATTGGGTGGAGGTGAGATGATAGTACGTTAGGGAAATCGTTTTGGTGGAACTAGCCGAAGCTACCGATCCAAGACCCAAACTAGTTAGAGCAAAATCTTTCAAGAAGTAACTTGAAGATGAATTTTCAATAAAAGGTTTTGTCAAGGAAAGAGTTGATGATCCAATAAGGCTACAGCCAAAGAAGGCCTAGTGCCTCGCTAAGACCTGGAAGTCAATTATTGAAAATCAAATTCACTTTACTATTGTCAGATTTGAATCTAACACAAATTTCAATTAATCTTAGATTCAACCACTTTTCAAAATAAACTTAAACTTAACTTTCAAAATTAATTTAAGCTTTTAAAATCAACCATGATTTCAAAATTAAAATCTTCATTTCTGTTAAAACCTGTCTCACAAAACCTATAAGGTTAACGTAATTGATAACACTAGATTGTGTGAGATATCTAGGATCTAACATTTTAAACATCAGAAATAAACTCATCTTAAATAGAATCTAGGGATTGTTTGATTAATCAAACATAGACAACTAAGTCAAACTTGGTCAACGATCAAAATGGTCAACGGTCAAAACTTGGTCAGCACGGGCGCCCGGGACCTCACGGGTACCTGAAGCTTTATCATCATTCAAGGCAGCCAAAACTGCCAAAAGTCGCTGACCTCTGACTTGGGAGCCCGGGTCGTCACGGGTGCCTCGATGAGTCATTCATGGCAGCCAAAACTGCCAAAAGCAGCGGGCACCTAACTAGGGCGCCCGGGACCTCACGGGCGCCCGAATGAGTGCTATATAAGGACCGTGGCACCCTCTTCATTCCGCACACCAAAACCGAATTCCTCCTTTACTTCTCTTCCTCCCAAGGCACCCGGAAGCCCTTCTTGTGCCCTTGAACGCCCTTCTTCAACTATGCCTCCCTGGTACCATTTTAAACATGCATTTTCAAATAATATTTCAATTATTTCGCTTCTTAAATGCATTTCTGTTATTCACTTAGAAAACACCGCGTTACTCAACCGAACCCCGGGGCCGAACCTAGCCCAGACCCTAGGTTCCCAAACTTAAAACTCTTTAATAAATTTGCCCAAACTACCTACAAGCCCATAAAGACTAGTTTTCTAAACCGACAATTCTTTACCTAGTCTTGTCCAACCGCCATGGACGCAATCAACTTCTATCAACTTAACCAACTTGTCTTCTACACACATCTAGTGAACTCGACCTTGTGTGCAGAATTTTACAACAACCTGATCAAAATAGATGACCTTTGCTACTCTTCTACTGTTCAGGCGATGCCTCTAACCATCTCACCTGCCCTACTTACTAGATTCCTTGGACTGCGACCTTCCCAGTCCACGTTTTGTTGTTATCCTCCGAGAGACCCTCCCTTTGCTCCTCCAAACTCACACATTGACTTAGACACTCTCTACTCATACTTCTATAGAGATGCGCGAAACCCGTTGGTGCAACGGTTTCAGTCCGTAGATCTTTGGGTTCAGGACTACGCTCTCCACCGAGTTTTAGTTCGATGTATTCTCCCCTTGACTACCCGAGATGTTGCGACCATGCGATCCTTTCATACCTTTCTTCCGTATGCAATGATACAACATCTAGACATAGATATCGGTTTGCACATATTCCATACTATATCTACGCGTCTAGCATTACGACTCAGGGTTGAGTGTGTACCCCCTACTGTCATATTATCACTGCTCTGGTTCACCACTACGGTCGCGACATCACTGTTGGGGAGGTCACCCCAATGACCGAGTTCGACGAAATAGAAGCTAGGAACTTTTCACTAGACGGTATAGACATCTCGGTCGCCGGGGTTCTCTCTTAGAGACAACAGAGGGCCGGAGCACAGATCGATTCGGACGAGGAGGTGGAGGTAGACGTGGTTGATTTCGCTGCCGAGATCAACGAGCACTTACAGGAGCCTCCTCCACTAACCACCGACCAGCACATTACACTACTGCAGACGGAGATGCACAACCTCAAGGAGGAGATGGAGGCCCGTCACGCCGAGTATATGGAGGCTCTACAGAATGAACACAATGTGAACAAGGGCTACCACACTGAATACGTGAACATTCTTCACGCCGAACATCAGGCAAACGAGGCCCATCACATTGAGCACATGGACACCCTCCGTGTCGATCGAGAAACAAATGAGGCGCGATACAATGAAATGATGTCCCTGTTTCGATCTTGGCATCCTAGCTCATTCGACCCTCCTAGCCCTTCTTCATAGATCAGAGTGACGTTTTCAGCTATCTCATTGTATTGTCGACTGTTTGACTATCCCTACTGAGTAGGGTTCACTTGTGCCTGACTATGGCATGACTTTGCTGGTCCTCCTGTTGACCAGCTGACTCTTATGCATTTATCAGATTTACTTGTTGAGTACTTGTTTGATAAGTTATTAATCTTATGCCATTTTACTTAGAATGCTAAGTCTTATACCTCATAATTGAATGTTATGCTTAGTAGAATAGGACTGCTCTACATTTTTTTTTCAAAAATTGTTTTATTAATGTTTTGTGAAAAATCATTTTTTTTGTCTTGAAAATTAAAATGATTTTCGATTTAGTTTTTCTTCAAAACTTAACCCT
>JAGFNQ010000438.1:0-178734 GCA_024364735.1 Boesenbergia rotunda | reverse complement strand
ACATCAATTCACTCAACGCCTCAAAGCTCTTTTGATCTCGCGCCTTGCTCTGGAAACCCTCCAACTCGAGCCGACGACGTCCCGCTGCTCCGAAAAAGTCGATCTACTCCGGACGTCGGTAAAGAAGAGCGTTCTTTTTATTTACTGCACTTATCTTTGTAATCAAATTTTGTAAACCTTTTTGCGCCTATATAGAATTGCCCAAAGTAAACGGTCAACGACCGTGGGCCTTGGAGTAGGAGTCGACACAGGCTCCGAACCAAGTAAACCTCCCGTGTTTGCGTTGTGTGTTTTTAACTTCCGCTGTGCAACTTCTCTTAGTTTTCAAATCCGAAAGTTTTCCGATATTCACCCCCCCCTCTATCGGTTTTCTCGATCCAACAAGTGGTATCAGAGCGGGGAAGCTTAAATTTGGTGCAACCACCAATTTGAGTGTTTTTCGGATTTACGAAATTCTTTTCATTTTATTTCTTTTCTTTCTTGTTAATCAACACCACTCAATTAGTCTCGCTTTTTATTTTCAAATAAATAATATCTGTAAGTGTATTTAAAAAATTCTTACGCCTTTTTCAATTTTGAATTTTCATTCTTTCACCATAAGTTGAAATTGATAAAACGAACAATTTGTGAAAATTTATCATAATTTTTTTTATTTTAATATTATTTCTCGAAATTCGTGCCACTTTAATTCGAGCAATCTTTTAACTCTTATTTTTCACCATTAATCAGAATATTCATTTTCTAAAAATTTTTTGTCTCAAATTTATTATTATTATTTTATTATTATTCTGCCTCGAAATTCAAGCAATTTTTTTGGGCAAATTTTTTTTTTCTTCTCCCGCACTACTAATCCAAGACCAAGTCTTGGTACATTTTGTTAGTTCTTTTGTGTGCAAGAGGTTATTTTAAATGGCCAACCAAGAGTGGAACAGTGCCCGTCCACCGCTATTCTCCGGCGAAAATTTCAACTCCTGGAGAAGTCTAATGGAATCCCACCTGAAGGCCAATCTGGAACTTTGGTTGATAATCCAAACGGGGTTTAAATTCCCCACAGAAGATGGGATAGCACTCGCTTGGGACAAATTGGACGAACCAACTTTGAGAAAGATCGAGACTGATGCCAGGGCAACAGTAATCTTACAATGTGGCCTGACCAAAGAAGAACTGAAGCGGGTCGGATCCTTCAACTGTGCCAAAGAAATATGGGAAAAACTAATCAGTCTACACGAAGAGAGCTCCGATGTTGAGATCTTAGAAGCTCAAGAACAAGTAGCTAAGACGGACTCGACACCCGACGACGAAATCGAACCAGAATTAGACGACGAGTTGACTGAGACAAAAAGGGTAACCAATTTCAAATCTTCTTTTAAATTAAGGTTAAATAATCAAGTTGATACTGCAATGGTCGAGGAATGTATAGTTTTTATTGCAGGGAAAACCCCAAGCGAACCACCAAAGAAGAAGATTCAACTTGTACCTGAGTCCGACTCAGACTTAGAATCTGACGACGAAGGAAGAGATCCTTGGAAACTGGTCTGGTTGGCTCACGACCGCTACAAAATACCAAAGAAACAATCAAGCAAAAGAAAGATGGCTAGAATCAAGGGGGAGATTCCCAACCGGGAATCAAAAGGTAAATTTACAGTATTTGAAAATCCATTATTTACCATGAATAATATGATTGAATCCTATAAGGCTAATGTGTTAGAAATTCATAATATTGCCAGAATATTATTACGATTATGATGTAACTTAGATAATTTTTTTTAATTGTATGTTTCTTTTTATTTCATTTTTATTTTTTTTAATTAGGATTGATTAGTTTAAGGATAAAACGATTAATTGAAGTTTGAACAACATAGTATTGGGTGGAGGTGAGATGATAGTACGTTAGGGAAGCCATCTTGGCGGAACTAACCGAAGCTACCGATCCAAGACCCAAACTAGTTAGACCAGAATTTATCAAAAAGTAATTTTTTTTGAAGATGAAATTTCACTAAAAGGCTTTGTCTAGGAAAGGGTTGATGATCCAATAAGGCTACGGCCAAAGAAGGCCTTGTGCCTCGCCAAGACCTGGAAGCCAATTTTTGAAATTCAAATTCAATTTACTCTTTGTTAAATTCGAATATAACACAAATTTTCAGTTAATTTTAGATTCAAATATCTCTTTTTAAAACAAATTTAAATTAGGTTTAAAAAATTAATTTAACTTTTTAAAATTAATCATGGTCCTTTCAAAATAAATCCTTCTATTAAAATATGCATCTCACAAAACAGTTAAGGATATCCTATTTTGTCACTTAGAAATGGGTGAGATGCTTAGGATCTAAAAGTTGAGTCCAACCCAACCAACTAATTCAGATTAATCAAACTAAAATTAATTCAATTAAATCTTAATTAAATCAATTAAATCTTAATTCAATTAAATCTTAATTAAATCTTAATTCAATTAAATCTGAATTAAATCAATTAAATTCAATTAAATCTTAATTAAATCAATTAAATTTAATCAAATTCAAAATTTAAACTTAACCCTCTAAATTTTCATTTTCACAAAAATCAAATTTAACTTTTTAACTAAGAGTCAATGTTTCAAATCATTGTAATTAAAATCAAGTCTCTTTTTCACTAACCTGAAATTTATTTCATAACATTTATTTCTTTCCTTTACCATTATACAAACATTTTTTAAAATTAGTTTACTCATGTATGGCAAAAAGTCACCCTAGGGATTACTTAGAATATTTTCTTTTTCTTTTCAGTCCGGGCTTAGATATTTATGGACTTAAAATTTTTTTTTATGTTTTCAAATAATCACTATATTTTTTCGAAAATTGTGCTTTACAAAAAAAAAACATTATCATTTGAAAATGTTTTTCGAAAACGGGGTTTATGCTTTAAAATTATCATCATTTCAAATTGAATTTTCTAAAATTATATTACCATGCTAGTATTCAAAACTATTCTTTTGATTTTAGTAAACCCTAAAGACACAAAGGAAGGTCTACTTAATGATCTACAAAGACTCCGAGGATGTGTCAAATTTAGGGGGAGTCTAAATCAAAAGAAATTATTTCTAACAAGTTTGAAATTATTAGATAATTCATATAATTTGAATCAAACCTTAAGACTCAGAGGAAGATCGCTTGTAGTCAACAAGCTTCCTAGGACTGGGTCGAGTTAAGTGGGAGATCAAATTAAAAAAATTATTGAGCATTTTCAAAATTATATGTTTTCATGCATTGCACTTTTAAAATCCTTTTGAAAACCTAAATAATTACTCTTTCAAAATACTATCCTGTAAAATCATTTTGCTTATATATATCATCACTTTCAAAATTTTACGTGACTTTGGAATACTTTTAAAAATCTATTGAGAATACTTTTGAAATTAATATTTACTTGACTTTGGAAAATTTTCCAGGACACTTAGGGAAAGGTCCTTGTAGTTAACAAGGCTTCCTAGGATTGTGTTAGACTGGAAAATAAACCAAGTCTAGTAAAATATTGTGCCTCCAAAGTTGATACATTTTTCAAAATGTACTTGCATATATTTTCAAAATACTATCATTTTGGCTTATCAAAATTCTTTTGGAAATAGTATTTACTTGAGTTGGAAAATTTCCAGGACACTTAAGGAAATTTCCGTGTAGTTAACAAGGTTTCCTAGGATTGTGTTAGACTGGAAAAGAAACCAAAGTAAGTAAAAGATTATGTGTAAGTACTTTCAAAAAGATAAGTCAAGTAATTTTAGTATTTTGCTTTAATATTTTAAAAGTACTTATGTTTTTCAAATTCATAATATCTTTCAAAATACTTATGCCTTTCAAAAGCTCAATAAAGTACTTGCATTCTTGTGCATTTTTCAAAATATTCAGAACAAGTAAACTTATTGTTTATCATATACACTTGACTCCAATTATGATTTTGAACATAAATTTTTCAGTCTTTCTAAATTTTTTAAAATTATCATAACACTTAACATTACTTCGCTCAATTTTTTTTCACAAGCTCTGATACACAAATTTAAATTTCTTTCAAAATATATTTTACAAATTTTTTTTATTAATATAAGACCAAGGGGGAGAGTAGAAAAAGTGAAATTAAAAATTTCTTTCTTAAAATTTTTTCCCCCCATTTTCAAAGAAAGTGTTTCTTAGAATGGTCTAAAACATAAGGAGAAGAATTTCACATTAAGGGGGAGAAAAAGGAAAGAGAGAAAGAAATTTTTTTTTAACAAGTACTTCAAAAATTTCGAAGTATTTCTAAGTGTTTTCAAATTTTTTGAGTACATATTTTTCTCCTAAGTAAAATTTTCCTTAATAAACAAATTTATTCCCAATTCTCAAAATTTGAAACTTTGTTTAAGGGAAATCTAGCTTCAAAATTTTGCCTAAATTTTGAAAAATTTTGCCTAAAATTTGAAACAAGTTTTGTTAGTGAAAATGCTTTTACTCCATTTTTTGAAAAACACTTTGTTAAAGACATGAAGCACTCAGGAAAACTCAAAAATCCCTGTTAGATACCTTGAACACCCATGTTTGTTTTTGATATATGTCAAAGGGGGAGGAAAGGTCAAAGTTAAGTATTTTGCAAGTATTCAGGGTTTTAGGGGGAGTATGAGAAAAAAAAAATTTTTGATAAATTTTTTTATATACTTCATTGTGTTTTTTCCTATACTTCATTGTGTTTTTACCTTCTTTTATTAACTGTTATAAGTTTTTACTTAACTTTGAATTGTGTTGCCATAAATCAAAAAGGGAGAGATTGTTGGTGCAGGAAGCACCATATCGAACCTTGTTTTGATATTGGCAAAGGATTCAAAGTTAAGTTTGTTTGTGATCTAACGTTGTTCACTGAGTGTGCAGAAAAAGCCCTAGCGAAGGACTGCTAGGCACCTGGCGAAGGAATGCCAGGATACAAAGCCCTAGCGAAGGACTGCTAGGCACCTGGCGAAGGACTGCCAGTATCCAAGCCCTAGCGAAGGACTGCTAGGCAACTGGCGAAGGACTGCCAGTATCCAAGCCCTAGCGAAGGACTGCTAGGCAACTGGCGAAGGACTGCCAGTATCCAAGCCCTAGCGAAGGACTGCTAGGCAACTGGCGAAGGACTGCCAGTATCCAAGCCCTAGCGAAGGATTGCTAGGCGCCAAGCGAAGGACAGCTTGGGACTGAAGCCCTAGCGAAGGAATGCTAGGCTCCGGGCGAAGGACAGCTCGGCTTCCAAGGCCTAGCAAAGGACCGTCAGGCAAAAGTCCAACCAAAGGAGCGGTTGGCATCAGGTATATTCTCCCGAGAGGAGTAGGTGAGGACGCGTTCCCCGTCGAGGGAACAGTAGGCGTCAGTTCGACCTAGGGCTCCATTTTGGAGAACAAAGTCAGAACCAAGACAGCTAAGGCTGTATAAACTAACCACTTGATGTTTTGTTGTGTTTTGGACTAATCCTGGATGCAGGATCGAAGGAACGAGTGTCTGCAGCTCAGAGTGCCTCAAAGGAGTGAGGCAACAGCTGACCAGGGCGCCCGGAGTGTCCCGGGCGCCCCCAAGGTGAACACAAAACACACAAGCAAAAAGTACGCTTCGACAGTACATACTGCGGGCTCCCCCATGCTCCCGGGCGCCCCCAAGGTGCATACAAAACAAGTCAAGAGGAAAAGGCTTCGAATAGCTGTTGGGCCGGGCGCCCCCGTGCTCTCGGGCGCCCCAGCTGCTCCCGGGCGCCCCCATGCGCAAGCCCTGAACCAGAAGTCATCGAAACCAAGCAGATAACATTTGACCCGGTCAATCCGGGCGCCCCGAGCGCTCCGGGCGCCCCGGTCAAAGCGGATCCAGAGGATAGACGCTGACCGAGACTTTGGTGGATCAAAGGCCACGTGGGGGGCGCCCCCGACGTCCCGGGCGCCCCCAGGCCCTATATAAAGGACCCTCGACCAAGGCTTCAGAACATCAATTCACTCAACGCCTCAAAGCTCTTCTGCTCTCGCGCCTTGCTCTGGAAACCCTCCAACTCGAGCCGACGACGTCCCGCTGCTCCGAAAAAGTCGATCTACTCCGGACGTCGGTAAAGAAGAGCGTTCTTTTTATTTACTGCACTTATCTTTGTAATCAAATTTTGTAAACCTTTTTGCGCCTATATAGAATTGCCCAAAGTAAATAGTCAACGACCGTGGGCCTTGGAGTAGGAGTCGACACAGGCTCCGAACCAAGTAAACCTCCCGTGTTTGCGTTGTGTGTTTTTAACTTCCGCTGTGCAACTTCTCTTAGTTTTCAAATCCGAAAGTTTTCCGATATTCACCCCCCCCCTCTATCGGTTTTCTCGATCCAACAGAAACTTCCATTGGACCGAGCTGGTTGCTCAAATTCAACGTTACATAACTTGGTTAATTATTTTTTTCAACTCAATTGTCTGTGTCTCCACTGGATGGATTGATGACTAGCGCATGTGGTATTGCCACCTTGAAATATGGGGATCAAAACCTAACAAGGTAAGTATGCCCATCCTTTCTAAGTAGCCCATAATTTATCTTTTTTATTGACATGCACGGGTTTGTAGGAAGTAGAGACGTGAGGGAAGTGGGTCCCCCTTATTTCCCTAAACCCTTTACTATAAAAGGGGAGGGGGTGCGTCCAAGAGAGGATCAGAGAAAATATAGCAGAGGAACATCCAGAGTGTGAGAGGGATTTGGTTCTTGAATACGAGAGTGGAAGAGCTTTCCGATTGCATGATCGCACTTCCGATGACAAGCACGAAGAACATGAGGGGATTTGTGAATATCGGTGTAAGTATTTACCGTTTATAATTTCTCAGATTGGTTCATTATCATGCATTAGAATCTCCAATGGTATCAGAGCTGTAAGGTTCTAAGTAGCATGAAATCACTTCACCTGGAAATCGCGGCTTTGTGTCGGCGGATTTCATTCGAGTCGACAATCTAACTGTTAGCTTCGCGAACCGATGATCCCACTTGGTCATGTTGCACGCTTGCGACTGCCTCATGTGCAGGCAACCGCGCTTGTCGCGGAGAGAAAAAAAACACGGTGGTGTTGACTGTCACTGGGGTGGACTCTTGTGTTGGCCCCTGATAGTTACCATTTTGTTAGTTAATTTATGCTCTTAAATCCATGTTTGATCCATATTTTACATGCTTAATCAAGAATTTATCCTAGGTTCCATGGATTAATTCTATTTTGGATTTTATTATAAATCTTTACAATTTTGAGATGTTTTGATATCTAATTTGAATTTGACTTTTGTAGGCTGAAGGATCATGGACCTAGGTCAAGTTGGGTCAAGTTTGAGTCAGAATCGGGCTCAGATCAAGGCGATCAAGCTGTGGAAGATTGTGGGCTGTCCATTCGAAAAATAGGGAGATCTGAGCCATCCATGGCAGATCCGGGTGATCCTAGCTGAGGAGAGGTAGATCTGACCTTCAGATTTAGATCTGGGAGTTTAGGGTTCAATCAAAGCAGATCTGACCGTCGGATGAGATCAGGATGATCAGAGCCGCCCATTTCCAACAGATAAAAACTGTCTCTCCCGATCAAATCTGTTGGTCGCGTGTCGCAGCTGTTCTTCACTGTTCTTGCGTTTTCTTCTTCGTTTCTTCATCTGATCGCGCGGCTACTTCGGATTCGAGCTTGGTTTGAGTTCCAGATCATCAGGTTCGCGTCTCCATGAGGTTCTCTGATCAAATTGTCGCTGAGAAGAGCTAGGTGAGGGCTTCGCCAGTTTTTGCCATTTTCTGATCGATCTATACTCGTACTCCATCCTTCATCAACCGGAGCAAGTCGGAGGGGTTCTTTGAGTTGCTCTGATTGTTCCTGAACCATCATTGCACTCCACACATCGAGTACGAGGAAATCGGAAGACTGGTTCTCTTGACGGCAAAATCTGAAGCTGGATTGATCGCGGAGGCTAGAGTTCTGTCGATTTATTGAGCTAGGGGGTACATAGCTGATTCTTGTGTGACAGCAAGAAGGATTTGGACTAAGGGAAGGATTCGATGTTTAGTTGCTGTTAATTTTAGTTTCTGAATTCTGTTCTTCGTAGTTTAATTCTATATCCGATAACATTTCAGACACTGATCGGTCTGTTCAACCGATCCAAGCATCATCTGATCAGTCCGTCGACTGATCAGGCTTGCGTCTGATTGGACTGTCGATCGATCTGTTCGCCACAGCTTCAAATTTAGCCCTGTTTTAAGCATTCAACTTTACTTCCATTTAATTTCTGCAATTTAGCTAACGAATTACTGTTACTTGTTCTTGAATCTAGATTAGTTCTTCAATTCCATAGTTTAATAGTGAGTTGTTTAATTTTCCTAGTGATTTAATTCAATTCTTTCAACTACCTAGTTTAATTCTACTTAGTTAAGTCAATTCCATTTCAAACTTTACTTCCAATCTTATTTGCAAAACAAAACCCCATTCGAATTTGAAAACCCAAAACTTTTGACCAAAAACAAATTCAAGCTTGATTCAAACACTCACGACTAGTCCTTGGAAAAATACGACCTGAGGCCCCTATTCTACATTTAATCTTGTTAGCAAATGTTTTCACTTATAAATTCTAAATTTGAGGTTCACTCGTGACACTAGTATTGGGCACTATCAAATTTTTGGCGCCGTTGCCGGGGAACATAACTAGTTGAGTTTGTTTGATTTTAGCTTGTGTGCTTATTGTCATATTTTGTGATCTATTTTACTTGTTTCATTTTTCCATATACATTTGCTGCGATTTGTGTTTGTTTTATGACCAGGTCTGTAGGTGGTGATCTTGAGGATCTTGACCCTGAAATTGAGAGGACTTTCAGAGCAAGGAGGAACCAAGACAGAATTTCAGAGGCTATTGTTATTCCTCCTACCCAGACCATTTCTACTCATTTAGGCATTATTATGGTGGACCACCAGAAAATCATGAAAGAATTTGCAGCACCTGACGATGCTTTCTAGTATTCAAGCATTGCTTATCCAGAGCTTACTGGTGACTTTGAGCTTAGATCAGGACTCATCCATTTATTGCCTAAATTTCAAGGACTATCTGGAGAGGATCCAAACAGACATCTTCACGAATTTCATGTAGTCTGCTCCACCATGAAGCCTCAGGGAATTTCAGAAGAGGATATTAAGCTTGTGACGACCCACCTTTCGTTACTTACTTAGCTTTAAGTTACTACTACTTGACTTCCCTTAACTCGCTAATTTTTGTTTTCTTCCTTCTCTTTTTTTTTCCAAAAAAAAACAAAACAACTTTAATTTTATTAGCTTGGCCAGGATTTGACCCCTAGACCTCTTCGTTGTAACACTAAAGCACTAACCAACTACTCTACACAACTTCTCTTTAATGGTACCAGTCGACTGCTATATAGCAGTCGACTGGTACCAGGCGACTGACCTTTTGGCAGGCGCCTGGTGCATCGAACAGAAGCTACTGTTCGATAGGGCAGGTGACTGGTCCTGTACCAGTCGACTGGCACGTCTGAAAACCTGCATTTCAGACCTGAAAACTTGTTTCAAATGTCCACCAAACATATACTTTCAAGCCATACAAAGACATAACACCATTTCTATACTCTATACTAGTTTTATAAACATTTTAGCAACTCAAAACGAATCCATTAACTTGAAATTAGGATCTTTGCGAGATTTAACAAAACTATCAAAATATAAGCAAAATACTCTAGAGTTTGTACCAAACTTAACTTCTATGCGTAGTTTAAACAAGGTCATTCATTCTACCACTTCAAAACACCAAAACACATGTTCTACAAGACTTAGCCCAAAGATCTCTTCCACGGTTCCGCCGCCACTGAACATCAAAGCAAGTCCCTTCACCTCCTTAACTTATGCTTTTTCTTTACCTTTATCTGCAATAGAAGGAAAATACAACTAATAAGCAAATTGCTTAGTAAGTAAATCCTAACTCACAAATCCAAACGATAAGGGATAAACATGCTCTTTTCAAAAATGCTTACTTCCAAAATACATGCACATGGGAAACTTACATATACTTATCATGCTCAATCATGATGAAAACATTACTTGCATAAAACATTTGCAAACTTATCATGCTCATACCTTAAAAACACTAACTTCTTTACTCTTACCCTTTATCATGCTTGCAAAGTATCAATGTGAACTTATTGAAATAAAGACATGTACTCAAAGGTAAAACACTTGTAAATACTTATATACTTGAAAATAATATTCAACTTTCTTTAGGCCTTGACATTTGTACCATGGTATCAATGTACCAATTGCGCGCTTCTCTAATAGGTTTCGGGGTAGCTAGCCACCGCACCCTATTAGAGCTTCTTTCTAACTTTCTGTGGGCCTCTCTTTTGCCCGGTACATGTCACTTTACAAAAGTAAAATACTTTCTTAGTCATAAAGCTTATAATTATCAAGCTATCTTTCCTTTTGCATAACTTTTTGCACTACAAAACTTTACTTTTCTTACTTGGAACTTTCATCGAGCACCTTGCGTGCCCTTAATCCAAAACTCATTTTTGGGACTTTTCAAGAATTTAGTCTTCTCACACTTAGGTCACACCACCAAAACTTAATCAAAACCAAGTTCTAGGTTAATAAACATGTTCTCTTTATAAACTTAAGACACGCAATTAGCATAAACTTAAAACATGCACTTAGATCATAAAATCAAGGTTCTACATCGAAAACTACATAACGGAAACTACTTCTATTGCAGGTGAGTGATCTACTTACCTTTTTCTTGAAGAAAACTCACTAAGTATCTCGAAATTCCTAGTGTAGGGCTCTTTTCCTCTTCCTTTGTAAGAAATCTCCACTCCTTAGCCCTAGGGAAGAAGCCCTAGGCTCTCCACTCAAGAGGAGGAAGAAGGAGGAAGAAAACCCCTTGTTTTCTCCCTGTTTTCGCAGCCCCTTTCCTCTGCTCGCGCGGCCTCCCGAAACCCTAATGGGGTCTTAACCCAACTTAAGTGGAAGTTTTAATACCTCTTCATGAAACGGGCTAAATTAATTATAATATTATTTCGTTTCATCCTTTTTTGTGCTTGATACCCTAGCCCAGTTGGTTTCTGCTTTAGCCATGAACTGGAGAGGTCGCGGGATCAAATCTCGCCCGACCTCTTATATATTTTTTTCTTATTTTGATCCGAAAAAATGCTATAATATTCCGAAAAATGCTAGAAAAATTCCTAAAAATCCCTAATAATACCAGGAAATTATTGGGTGTTACAAAGCTGAGGGCATTTCCATTTTCCCTGACTGGAGCAGCTAAGGATTGGTTCTATTATCTGCCTACTGGGCATGTCTCTAGCTGGATTTCCATGAAGAAGACATTTCTAGAGAAATACTTCCCAGCCTCCAGAACTGCAATCATCAGGAAGAGTATTTGTGGCATACAGCAAGTAGTGGGAGAGACTCTATACGATTATTGGGAAAGATTCAGCAAGCTTTGCTCTAGTTGCCCACAACACCAGATCAGTGAGAAGCTACTTATTCAGTACTTCTACGAGGGTCTACTCCAGATGGATAGGATTATGATTGACGTTGCAGCTGGAGGAGCCCTAGTGAACAAAACACCAGATCAAGCTATGGAATTAATTTCAAACATGACAGAAAATTCACAACAATTTGGGAGTAGAACTTTGTCCACCAGAGGAGTAAATGAAGTTCAGATGGTCTCTAATGAGCAAAAGGAAATCAAGAATTCTTTGATGGAGCTTACTTCCCTGGTGAAGTAAATGACTCTAAACAATGTGAGCCAAAATCAGAATTTTTCAGTACCTCCACTTTCAAACCAAGTGATGAGGTTGTGTAGTATTTTCTCAAACCAAGATCACAACTCGGATTTATGTCCTAACCTCCAACAAGATGAGACAGTAGTGGCATTAACTAGAGGACAATTTCAAGCCAAAAATAACCCCTACTCATCTACTTACAATCCTGGTTGGAGGGATCATCCACACTTTAAGTATGACAACTCTTTTTATCAACAGAACCCATCACAACAGCCCTATCAACAGCCCCAACCGAATTTCCAGCAAAATCAGCAAGGGCAGCAACAATTTCAGCCATTTCAGCAACCAAATCAGCCTTTCCAACAATTTCAGCAACCCTATCAACAAAATCAGCCACCTTTTCAAGGAAATCAGCAAGGGTTCCAAGGTAATCTGAATTATCAGCAAGGTTGTCAGTTTTCACAGCAAGGTTTCCAGCCATTCAATCAAAATTTTCAGCCCTTAAATCAGAATTTCCAGCCCACTCAATTTCAGCCTTCGCCACAACAATTTCCACTTCAAAACCAGAATTTTCAGGGATGTAACTCTCAGCAAGTTCAGCCAAGTTTCCAACCTAATTATCAACAATTTCAGCAGCCATTTCAACCCTATAATCAGCCCCAACAGCCCCAATTCCAGAATTCACAGTAGAGTAATAATTTTCAGCAGCCTAGCTCATCATTTCAAGGCCAACCGAAGACTTACTCTAATCAAGGAGGCTATGGAGGCTCTAGTGGGGTGAATGCTCAACAACAAAGGCTAGAGGAAATGTTACAACAACTCTTGCAATAATAAGGCCAACAAAAAAATGATTCTACCTTACAGAACATCGAGAGACAAATTGGACAATTGGCTAGTGGGATGAACCAAATGCAAGCCCAAGGATTAAGCCAACTACCTTCTCAAGCTACTCCCAATCCAAAGAGAAATGTAAGTGTCATCACTTTGAGGAGTGGGAAGGTGACTTTAACTTCAAATGCTCCAAGGGCTGAACTTTCTGAAAACAGGACAACACTTATTTTTCCAGCCCTAAGCAATCATGAAATGTCTTCAAAATCAGCTAGTTTCACTCCTAGTTTAAGCCTCACTCCTTCCTTAAGTGATCCTGTGATTTTGGTGGAAAATGAAGGAGAAATCAGTAGTAAAAGGGGACTTACAGCAACTACTTCAGATGAAATTCCAGCTCAGAATTCAGCTCCACAAGTTTCGACTCAAGAGGAGGAATTGAGGGTTCCTTTGCCCTTTCCACAGTGCAAAACTCAAGCCAAAAAGCAAGTGGAGGAGGAGAAGGCTAAGGAATACAATGAGCTTGTGAAGTTGTTTAGTAAGGTGGAGATTAATGTACCCTTGTTGACCATGATAAAATAAATTTTCAAGTATGCAAAATTCCTCAAAGACTTATGTGTTCACAAGAAGAAGTTGAAGGAGAATGAGTTGGTCAGTTTGGGGAAAAATGTTTCAACACTTATCCATTCCATCCCTCAGAAGTGTGAAGATCAGGGGTTTTCACTGTGTCTTGTGAGATAGGGAGGACTATGTTTCAGGATGCCATGTTGGACTTAGGAGCTTCAATTAATGTGATGCCCAGATCAGTCTTTCAGATGCTTGGTATTGGCCCTCTACAGCCTATTGGAGTGGTGATTTAGCTAGCAGACAGGAGTCAGACCCACCTAGCCGGTATTATTAAAGATGTGTTGGTAAAGGTGAAGGAGCTGATCTTTCCTGCGGATTTCTACATTTTGGACATGGAGGGGGACTACTTAGCTCACAGATCCCCACTAATTTTAGGGAGGCCATTTTTGAAGACTGCAAGGACTAAGATAGATGTTTATGCTGGCACACTGTCCATGGAAATAGGAGACATGGTAGTTCAATTCAGTATCTTTGATGCCATGAAGAACCCTAGAGAGGATCACTCCATTATGAGCATTGACATTCTAGAAGAGTTGGATGATGCAGATATATTGGCTGAAGGAGCTTCACTTGTTATTTCCAGAGGAGATGTTAGGTCAGAGGAGGTTGATTTGAAGGGTATTTCAGACCTACTTCCAGCTGGAGAGGATTTTCTAAGTGTAGGGGATTGCACTGAGCCCCAAGGATCACCTACTTTGATTGATATTTCAGAGGAGTCAGAAGAGAGGTGTGAGAGTGTAGGGGATTGCACTGAGTCCCAAGGATCACCCATACCTACTGAGCAGACCCAAATTGAGCTTAAGCCACTATCAGATCATTTGAAATATGTTTTTCTAGGAGAGGAGCAGAATTTTCCTGTCATTATTGCTCAACACTTAGAATCAGAGCAAGAAGAAAAATTATTGCAAGTCCTGAGGCAGCACAAGAAAGCCATTGGGTGGACTTTATCAGATATACCAGGTATCAGCCCAGCTATTTGCATGCATAGGATATTTTTGGAAGAGCATGTCAAGCCAGTTAGGCAGCCACAGAGGAGACTTAATCCACTAATTTTGGATGTTGTAAAGAAAGAGGTGACTCGACTTCTACAGGCAGGTATCATTTACTCTATTTTTGATAGCCAGTGGGTTAGTCCCATCCATGTGGTGCCTAAGAAATCTGGAGTTATAGTAGTGGAAAATGAAAGCAATGAGCTGGTGCCCACCAGAGTTAAAAATTCATGGAGAGTTTGCATTGACTACAGGAAGTTAAACCAAGTCACAAGGAAGGATCACTTTCCCTTGCCTTTTATTGACCGGATGCTTGAGAGGTTGGCAGGGAAGTCTCACTACTGTTTCTTGGATGGCTACTCAGGTTATTTCCAGATTTGTATTGACCCGAAGGATCAGGAGAAGACCACCTTCACTTGTCCCTTCGGCACATTTGCTTACAGACGGATGCCATTTGGACTCTGCAATGCTCCAGGAACTTTCCAACGGTGCATGGTAAGTATTTTTGGTGAGTTATTAGAGCACTGTATGGAGATTTTCATGGATGATTTTTCTGTCTTTGGCATTTCATTTGATTCTTGTTTAGAAATTTGTCTAGGGTTTTACATAGATGCATTGAGACTAACCTTGTGCTTAATTTTGAAAAATGTCATTTTATGGTAGAGCATGAAATTGTATTAGGTCATATAGTCTCTAGGAGAGGTATTGAAGTGGATCCTGCAAAAATTAGTGTTATATCTTCTTTATCTTATCCCGTATGCGTATGGGATGTTCGTGCTTTTCTTGGCCACGCAGGATTCTACCCTAGATTTATTAGAGACTTCAGTGAGATTGCTTGGCCCTTGACAAGGCTTTTGCAAAAAGATGTTGAATTTTATTTTGATGACAGATGTAAAGCAGCTTTTCAGAAATTAAGGGAGGCTCTTACCTCAACTCCTATCATTCAACCCCCTGACTGGAATTTACCTTTTGAACTAATGTGTGATGCATCTAATTTTATAGTATGAGTTGTTCTTGCTCAAAGGGTGGAGGGAGCACCTCATGTTATCTGCTATGCTTCCAAGACCTTAGATGCTGCACAAGCCAACTACACCACCATTGAAAAAGACTTCTTGCTATTATTTTTGCTTAAAACCGGTTTAGATCTTATTTGTTGTGCTCACATGTTATTATTTTTTCTGATCATGCAGCCTTAAAGTACCTTTTGAAGAAGCCAGATGCTAAGCCTAGGCTAATCAGATGGATGCTCCTACTCCAAGAGTTTGATTTAGAAATCAGAGATAGGAGTGGCAAAGAGAACCTGGTTGCAGATCACTTGATCAGAATTAAGGGAGATGGATCTCCTACCACCATTGATGATGACTTTAGAGATGAGTACCTTCTTGTGATACATGGTAAGTCGCCTTGGTATGCAGATTTTGTTAACCTTTTAGTAGCACATATTTTTCCTACACATTTTTCTAAGGCTAAAAAAGATAAACTTAAAAGTGATGCTAAATTCTATGTGTGAGATGATCCTTATTTATGGAAATTTTGCAATGATCAAATAATTAGAAGATGCATACCTGACCATGAGATTAGTTCAGTTCTTACTTTTTGCCATTCATCAGCCTGTGGGGGGCATTTTGGACCCCAAAGAACAGCTAGGAAGGTTTTAGAGTGTGGTTTATATTGACCTACCTTATTTCATGATGCATATTTATTTTATAAGAATTGTGATAGATGTCAGAGAACTGGGAACATAGGAACTAGAAATGAGATGCCCCAACACACTATACTTTTCTGTGAGATTTTTGATGTATGGGGAATATATTTTATGAGACATTTTCCTGCATCTTGTGGATACTTGTATATTTTGCTTGCTGTAGATTATGTTTTTAAATGGGTGGAGGTCATTCCTTCCAGGACTGATGATTCTTGTGTTGTTGTTAGTTTTGTCAGGTCACATATCTTTTGCAGGTTTGGAATTCTAAGGGCTATCATAAGTGACCAAGGATCGTATTTTTGCAACAAACACATGAAGACTCTACTTGGCAAGTATGGGATTGTGCACAAAGTTTCTACTTCCTATCATCCTCAAACAAATGGACAGGTAGAAATTTCAAATAGAGAGATCAAAGCAATTTTGGAAAAGGCTGTTGGGCCTACTAGGAAAGATTGGAGCAAGAGGCTTGATGATGCACTATGGGCCTATAGAACGGCATACAAGACCCCCATTGGAATGTCTCCCTACAGATTAGTATATGGAATAGCTTGCCATCTACCCGTGGAAATAGAGCATAAAGCATATTGGGCGGTGAAGGCTTGCAACTTTGATGCTACTAAGGTGGGAGAAGAAAGGAAGCTTCAACTCCAAGAACTTGAGGAGATTAGACTAGAAGCATTTGAGAACTCAGGGATCTACAAGGAAAAGACTAAGATTTTTCATGACAAGCACATATTGAAGAAATAATTCCAAATTGGCGACAAGGTTTTATTATACAAGTCAAGGCTCAAATTGATTAAGGGTAAGTTGAGGTCGAGATGGGAAGAGCCATTTTTTTGTAACTAACGTTTTTTCTTATGGTGTTGTTGAAATCAAGGATGAAGCTAATGGTTTTATTTGGAAAGTCAATGGCCACCGACTCAAGAAATACTTTGAAGAATTAAAGGAGCTAAAGGTGGATGGATTGGACATCAAAGACGCTATCTACCCAACTTAAGGGGAGTTTATTTTTCTTGCACTTTAATTTCATTGTATAAATCATTTTCATGTTTTCTAGAAGTAAATCTTTGTTTTTAAAGTGAGTTGTTGATAATAAATGCTTAGGTAGGGTAGATTAAATAAATAGTTATTGTAGATACCATGTTATTTCTTTTGGCACTTTATCTCAATGAGTAGGAATAAATGTATCCTTCTAGGTTTTCTCTATATCATTTTAGAGTCTCTTGAAAGCAAATTAAATTTGGTTATTAAAACTTAGGATTTGAGCTAATGGATGAAAATTCTTGGATGCTTGAGTACTACTTGGTTATGGATTCTAGATTGATGACTTGAGATGAATTATTTCTACCTAGTGAGGATTTGGACTAATTTTTGTGATACATACATGTGATTGTGCTCTAGAACTTGCTTAGGTTCTTTCAAAACCATATTTCTATGATTGGACCACATTTATAGAGGTTAATCACTTTGTCTTCCCTTTTCGTATCGATTTTTTTGCAATATCCTTATTGATACATGCTTTCTCCTTTTTCCTTTCCCTATTTTTTCTGCTCATAACTATATTTCCCCATGGACTTGGTTGCTTTGGATTGTTCTTGATGTTACTTTGCCCGAGACGGACAAAAGTTCAAGTGTGGGGGAGGATGCACGCATTCTATCAAAGTTGAGGACAATCAAGCATTGACAATCTACAAGAAAGTGTGCCAACTTGAAGGAGTTTTGTATCAAGTATGGGTTACAAGCTGCTGATCAGTGAATGGAGGAGCTGCAAAAAATTGAAGTTGAAAAATAAGCTCAGATTTTGAGCCGTTGTTTCAATTNAACAAGAAATCTAGATTGATTGAAGAGTCTTCTGATGTTGTTTTTGAGAAATTCCCAAAGTAAATGATCAATCAGAAGATGTTGAAGGAGCTCAATTCGAACTCAGGCAACTGGGTTTGGATGAAAGTCCAAATGTTGTAGATGGTGGTGATGAGTCTGATGACGGTGAGCCTAGACAACTTATAGATCATCCGGATCCTGTGGCTGAGCTTGTGTCTAGTGACACCATACAAGAACCACCACCAACACCAAGGACAACTAGGTTAACCTCTAGCCATCCCTAAGACCAAATTGTTGGAGACATCCACCATGGGGTTAGGACTAGATCATTCTTTCGGAATGAGGCTAATGAAGTTGCCCTAATTTCCGAAATTGAACCTAGAAAAATTGACGAAGCATTAAATGATCTCGATTGGATCATTGTCATGCAAGATGAACTAGGTCAATTCGAAAGAAGTCAAGTTTGGGACTTAGTCCCTAGACCTAAGAAGATCACCATTATTGGAACCAAATGGGTCTTCAAAAATAAATTGAACAATAAGGGAGAAATCATATGAAACAAGGCACGCTTAGTAGCCAAGGGCTACAATCAAGTTGAAGGCCTTGATTACGATGAGACTATCTCCCGTGGCACGATTAGAGTCCATCCGATTGATGCTTGCATTTGCAGCACATCGTGGTTTAAGCTATATCAATGGATGTCAAATCGGTCTTTCTAATGGTTTAATAAGAGAAGAGGTCTATGTCGAACAACCTCTGGGGTTTGAGAGTACCGAATTCCCAAACCACGTGTTCAAGCTCAAGAAGGCTCTACGCCTTAAACAAGCACCCGAGCTTGGTATGAGCGGTTATCGACATTCCTCAATTGAAAAAGGTTTTGTGAGAGGACAAATAGACCCTACACTATTTCTAAGAGAGATGGTGATAATATATTTGTAGCCCAAGTATATGTCGATGACATAATTTGTGGCTCAAACAACAAGGGCTATTTAAATGAATTTATTGGACACATGGAGAGTGAATTTGAAATGAGTCTAGTGGAGAGTTGACTTTCTTCCTTGGACTTGAAATCAAGCAAACTCGTGATGGAATCCATGTGCACCAATCAAAGTACACACAAGAGATGCTCCGAAAATTTAACATGAGTGATTCGAAGGAAGTTACCACTCCCATGGCTACAAACACACGTTTAGACAATGATGAGAGTGGTAAACCTGTTGACTAACTCAATACGGAGCATGATAGGTAGTTTGCTATACCTCAAGCAGTCGACTGATATACTTTTTGCTGTGGGTATGTGCGCTAGGTATCAAGTCTGTGCCAAGAATCTCATTTAATTGTGTTAAACGAATTTTGAGATATCTTAAGGGCCAATTGGAGTTGGTTATGGTACCCCGTACCGAGTCGTTTGACCTAATTGCTATACCGATTCCGACTATGCTGGGTGCAAGTTGGATCGGAAGAGCACAGTGGGGTTGCCAATTCTAGGTTCATCTCTAGTTAGTTGGTCAAGTCGAAAGCAACATTGTGTTGCTCTCTCCACGACCGAGGCAGAATATATCGCCATGGGAGAGAGCGTATCACAATTGTTGTGGATGATTCATACTAGAGGACTATGATTAAGCTACAAGGTGTGCAAGTGTTGTGTGACAACATTAGCACAATTAACCTAACAAGAATCCAGTCCACCATTCTAGACCAAGCATATTGAAGTGCGTCACCACTTCATTAGGATCATGTTGCTAGAGGAATATTGTACTCTCACATGTAGAGTCCAAATCGAACTAGCGGACATTTTCACTAAACCACTCCCGAGAATGAGTTTAGTTCTTACGAAGGGATTGGGAATGTGTCGTGCTCATAGGATTAAAAGCATTCAAACCCTTCATGATCATTCAAATTTTAGGGAACAATATTGGTAACTTGGGGACATCTCACACAAACTATAAGGTTAACAAAATGTTTTTGTTTGCTAGAATGGGTGAGATGCTAGGATCAACTAATTACTCAAAATGTCATGCATCCCTTGAGAAATTAGGTTGACGAAAATAATCACTACGGTGACCAGTATGGGAAACCATGCATAACATATGTACTTGGCTCCATGATCATACTTGGACATTCAATCAAGGAAACTTGATTGAGACTTTATTTGATACAAACTTGGTGAAATTGATTGAATGTTTGTGTTTGATTTGCCTTCACTTGGTGAAGCAAATTGATTGTTAAACCATAAGGACCTTTGATCTTTGTTAAAGGATCAATTATAGTCAAGGGATCACTTCCAAGATCGATAATTTTCATCTGATCTTATCAGAAATCGATAGGGGTTCTGAAACTGAAAGTTTCAGATCTATCAGAAAAAATCAGAGACCATGATCGGTCACCGGACCGATCAGGAGAATGTCTGATCGGTCCAACTGACCGGTCTAGCCAAATTGCGATACCCCTCTGCAATTTCTCTGTGTTGGCCTAGATCGGTCCACAGACCGATCTGGCTCACTGTGTGGATCGGTCCACAGACCGATCAGGAGGCTCACAGAAAATTTCGAAAACCCACTGTTCGCTTCCTGATCGATCAACCGATCGATCAGGAGCCTGCCTGATCGGTCACCCGACCGATCAGGACCAGGCCAGACCGATCAGGATGCATCCTGATCGGTCTGGGCGCTCCCAGATCGAACGGTGATCCATTCGATCACATTAAATTGTGATTGGTGGACCGATCCACCAACCTATTAACTCATCCTAAACCTTACATCTCCGAACCCTAGCGCCGAAACTATCCTCTTGCGCGTGCGATCTACTTGTTGTACGTGAGTTCTCCCTGTGATCCTTCCTCTTGCGCGTGAGTTCCTCTTCTCCCTGCTGTGCGTGGGGTTGTTTCTCTTCTGCGCTGCTGGGAGTTCCTCCGTTCTTTCTCGCGAAGCATCACTTGTGCGTGTGCGATTTTCTACGCAACTCAA
Source organism: Boesenbergia rotunda (assembly GCA_024364735.1). Taxonomy (NCBI): domain Eukaryota; kingdom Viridiplantae; phylum Streptophyta; class Magnoliopsida; order Zingiberales; family Zingiberaceae; genus Boesenbergia; species Boesenbergia rotunda. Next base: position 158,079 of record JAGFNQ010000438.1, on the reverse strand, counting down.
TCGGGTGGTTTCTCACAACCAACTCAACAATGGCACCTAAGTAAAGGTTTCCTACTTTCATCTTGTTGATTACTTCAAATATCATGATACTTGGTGAACTAACCTTGATGTTTGATTTTGGGATTTTATTTTGGTGTGTGCCGTGTGTGTATCTTACCCATATAATCAAATCTTTCTATCATGTGATTCTTGACCAAATCTTACATGGTCATTCGTGTGTATTCACTTGTTTTTCTATCATGACTTCGTTCTTGCCATGATCTTCACTGTGATTGATCAATTCATTGTATCATGATTTAATCGATCCCATTTTTATACCGTGACCTTATCATGACCTTACCCTACTGATTAAACCAAATTTTGTGTCTTGATCTTGTGATCATTATTTTGATTGACTTGCACTCTTATTCCATCATTTAGAAAATCAACTAAGGGCAAGGAACCCGCTGACGGGTCCTCCAAGGGCAAAGGTCCTTCATCATCTGCCCCTTCTCGAAGGCCTCAGCCTTCTTCGAGTTCCCGTTTCCCTAACGCTGCTTGTGAGCAAGCATTTCAGTCCCGGACCTTCAAGTTGCTTCCTTGTAGGTCCATTGATGGACCTTTCCTAACTGAGCATTGTCCCTCCATTGTGGAAGTGATTACCTTCTACAACCTCAGCTTTCTCCTTTCCTTTAAGCGGACAATCAACTATGATCTCATGTCCGAATTCTACAATAACTTGCAACAAGGACTCAAGGAGGTTTTGAATTCACGACCCGGGTAGCGAAGAGGAACCTTGATTTTTCCTATGACATCTTGGCAGAGTATCTTGGCGCTCGTCGATCGCCGAACTTTTATTCTATCTACCCAGAGCTTCCTGACCCCTTATTGCCTCCTTTTGCGGACGTCACCCTCGATGGCATTTATCAGCACTTCTTTGGCCACCCTCGATCAGCTGGTCTTGATGAGTTAGGGCCTGACTTTCCGACTTTTGCGGCCCTCCATCTTTCCCCTACTGATTACGTTCTGTTTAAGATAATCACCAATTGCATGTTGCCGATCACCTCAAAACCCTTAACTGAGATCCGACCTTACCACTGCTTGATGCTCTATGACATGCATCACCATCTTGACTTTGACATTATGGAGAGCATTTTTCAGTCGATCATTTCCTAACGAGAGCCCAGTCGTCGCACTGTGTATATGTCGTTTGGTCACGTCATCACTGACTGGCTTATGTCAGTAGGTATTGATGTAACCAAGGGCAGGACAGTGCCCATGGTTAGACAGGATTGTCGACTTGGCAGGCGGGCATGTGCCAAGTCTGGCATCATCATCAGAGATCAGGATCGGACTCTTGTGTGGAAGGACGGGCGGGATCTTGGAAAGCTACCCAGGGGCGCACACATTCAGGCACCGGCAGATGCTGCTGCTCAGTAGGAGGCGCCCATACCAGCAGTGGATTATGATTATGAGCCAGATCCAGACCTGCACTGGCAGATTTCAGAGCTTGATCGGACCATCCAGCATGATCTTCATTTGAGCGAGCTCTTGCAAGAGGAGGTCCAGTCTGGGTTTCAGGTTTTTGACCGTAGACTGCTGACGATCGAGTCTAACGTCTCTGGGGTCCTCTCCAGGCAAGAGACATGGCATGAGGAGTGGCGCAATTGGGCAGCTGGTCATCCATACCAGCCTTCATCTACTGGAGCTGCACCCTCCGGCAGTATTGCCCCGGGGTCCTTCGTACCTGATGATGACACGATTGATGAATGCAGGCTGACCCCCCGGCCGACGATTGACTATGGATGTACTCTGCCTCTGCCCGTGACTTGACTATTTGACTGTTTGGATTGTATAACTTTATGGCTGTATGCCTATGATTTGACTTTTATGGCTTTGTGCTGTGTTCGACTTGACTTTGATGCTATGTGATGCATCTGACGCTATGACTGAGTTTCATGTTTGACTTGCCATATTATGCAAGTTCCTATCAGTGTTTATCCGATTGCTATCTTCATGTATGCCTTACTACATGTTGCATTGCTATGTCTATTCTTTCTCCATGTTCATATGATACATATGATTGCTTTGCCATGCTTTATATTTATCATATGTTTTCATATGTTTTCAAAATTAAATCAAATCTTATGTTGTTTTGGGAAACCCCTAGGGTTGAGGGGGAGTATGTTTAAACTTAACAACCCCTCTAGACCCTTTTCGGTGTTTGACAAAGGGGGAGAGTGTGGTTAGTTAAGTTTAGGATGATTACAAGCTTAATTATTGTAGGGGGAGGATCCTGATTCCCCTATGAGTGTGAAATTTGCAACTATTGATTTCAAATCCCTAAACTTAAAATCGGGTTGTCAAACAACAAAAAGGGGGAGATTGTTGATGCAGTCTGACCCTGATTGTTGTTTTGGTGTTGACACCGATTTTAATTTAGGTTGATGAGATGATTATGATTAAGTCCTGGTCGTGGACTAGGAATACCTAGTGGGACTAGGTTTGATGAAAGCCTGGCTTGGAGGGCCAGGTGGATGAAATCCTAACTTGGAGGGTTAGGTGTGGAAAAGTCCTAGCTTGGAGGGCTAGGTGGATGAAATCCTAACTTGGAGGGTTAGATGTGGAAAAGTCCTAGCTTGGAGGGCTATGTGTGAAAATTCCTAACTCGGAGGATTAGGTGATTGGAAATCCCGGTGAGTGAAGTCGGGTCCTAGTGAGTGAAGCCAGGTTGACTAAAATCCCGGTGAGTGAAGCCGGGTCCTGGTGAGTGAAGCCAGGTTGACTGAAGTCCCGGTGAGTGAAGCTGGGCACGAAGTCTTGGTCCGAGGGACTGAGCACGAGTCAGGGGAGGCTGGGAGCCAGTTCTCTTGACTTACAGTGGGTTTGGCCTTGCCTGAATCGGTCTGGTGACCGATCAGGGAAGTTGGCACGGTGTTCCCTCGTGGATCGATCTGGTGACCGATCTAGCGATGACTGATTGGTCTGGTGACCGATCAGGGAGCACACAGTGACCGTGTTGGGCTACTGATCGACTCCTGATCGGTCTGGTGACCGATCAGGGAGCAAACAGTTCACTTACTGCTTGGCTCTTGATTGGTCTGGTGACCGATCAGGGAGCATACAGTGGGTTTTGGGAACCTTACTGCTTGGTTCCTGATCGGTCTGGTGACCGATCATAAATACTGTTCGGATCGTTCTGGTGAACGATCAAATGTCGCGAGTTCCTCACTATGACCGATCAGGGTGGGTCCTTGATCGGTCTGAGCATGTCCTGATTGGTCTGGTGACCGATCAGGAGGTTTGGACTGCGAAGCTGGGAAATCACCCTACAAAGGGGTGGATCGGTCTGGTGACCGATCCATGACTTGGGAACGGTCTGGTGATCGATCCCGGAGAAGTCGCGATTTCTGATTACGCGTTGGGGACTGATCAGGATGGGGCCTGATCGGTCTGAACCAAGCCTGATCGGCCTGGTGACTGATCAGGAGTCACTCTGATCGGTCCGGTGACCGATCACTTTAATTCAAACGCGCTGTCAGACGCTCTGATCGCGTCTGATCGCACTCTGATTCCTACTGATACACTACTGATACTTGTTCTGAGCCCTCTGATGTTTGATCATATGTTGATTTGCTGCTCTAATGTGCTGCTAAGTGTGCAGGTGACTTAAAGATCATCCAAGGGAAGTCAACCGAAGGTTTTCGCTACAGCAGGTTTGACCGTTTGTTTCCGCAGGTTACAAACGTCCTCTGGCGCGAGCTACAACGGCTGAGGAGCTGATGACCTGGGGCTCGACTAGAGGGGTTTCAGTGAGTCCAGAGGAGGTCAGGGGTAGCTGGCTGCTTCAGGTGAGCAGCTGGGAGCTGCTACAGAGGAGCGTGTGACCTGGCGATGGAAGCTGGTTAAGCTGCGTAGTGGAGAAGGAGCTGTAGACTTCTTGCGACATCTCTTGTTCTGCTCTTGCAACAACTCTAATCTGTTGAGCATCACTCTGAATCTTGAAGCAACCTGCTGTTACTTGAGCACTTAGGAAGAAGAAACAAGAAGCTTGGCGAGTCCATCAGCAAGAAGACACGAAGAAGGGAGTTCTTGCGTGAGATCTGTGCTGAGTGGAGCTCGGTGAGAAGTTTGCTTGTGTTCTTGCGGTTCTAAGTGTTCAGTAAGGGTTCTTCTTGTGTTTCCTGTACTTAATACTTCATTCATCTTGAAACGCTATGGAGAGGTTACTCCACCGAGAAGGAGGTTGCATTCTATCCGGATTTTCTGGGGCTTGATCTGCCGACGATCAAGGGATCGCCCATCTTAAGGGCATGCCAAGGAGTAGGGGCAAGTTATCCCCGAACCTTGTAAACGACTCTTGTTAGCGTTTGTAGTTTGCTTTCCATTTCTGCATTTATACTTTGTTTTGTTCTTGCTTCCGCTGTGCTACTAACATTCAAGTGCACAAATCCTAAAAGCGAAAGAAGTTTTGTGTGTGACTACATTCACCCCCCTCTAGTCATCCAATTTCCAACAAGTCGCACACGGGGTAAAAACTTGGTCTGTTGGCTTAAATCCTCTCGGCCGCAGGCGCCTTACCCTACCAGTAAAAATCGTGGTTTATCCCCTCTGGACACTTGTGGGGCCGGGACCGGGACCAGGGGCCGCTAAGGTGGCGGTTCCACCTTTTTGTAAACAATCCCTCATTCTGCCTCGAAGGTGGTGGTTCCACCTCTGGACACTTGTGGGGTCGGGACCAGGGGGCCGATAAGGTGGCGGTTCCACCTTTTGCAAACAATCCCTCATTCTGCCTCCACAGGCATAGCTGAGATAGTAAGGAATTAGTAAATTGCCACTAAAGATCTTGGATTCGAGTCACGAGGCTGGTGGAGCATAAATCACTGCACCCTGTATAAAAAGTCTCCCCCCCAACTCTTGCATTCTCAAATACCGTGATTTACTTCTTCCGTGTTGGTCTTGGGCGGACTGGCGGGGGCGTTGGAGCGAGCGTTTTGCCTTCTGCCACGCGAATAATCCCTCATTCACCCACGCACTAGCCACAACATCCGGGCTAATAGCCCTCGTGATTTACCTCCTTTGTGTTGGCCCTGGAACGGATTGACAGGAGCATTAGGGGCGAGTGAATTGTCTTTTTGCCAGCAATCAATCCCTCATTCGTTGAGGGCGAGTGTTTCGCCTTTTATCACGCAAACAATCCCTCATTCGATTGTTATTAAAGGTCTTGGGTTTAAGCCACAGAGCTGGTGAGGCGTAAATCCCTACACTCTGTATAAAAAGTCTTCTCCCCCCCAACCTTTTGCGTTCTCAGTCACCGTGATTTACTTCTTTCGTGTTGGTCCTAGGACGGACTGACGTAGGCATTGAGGGCGAACATTTCATCTTTTGCCACGCAAACAATCCCTCATTCGTCTCCACAGACATAGATGAGAGGATAAGGAGTTGGTAGATTGCCACTAAAGATCTTGGGTTCGAGCCACAGGACTGGTGGGACATAAATCCCTGCACCCTGTGTAAAAATTCCCCCCCCCCCCCTCAATCTCTTGCCTTCTCAGTCACCGTGATTTATCTCTTCCGTGTTGGTCCTAGGCGGACTGATGAGGACACTGAAGACGAGCGTTTTACCTTTTTTGTCATACAAATAATTTCTCATTTATCCTTAGGACATAGTTGAGCTGATAATCATATGATAGATTTGCAGGTTGCAACGTGCGTGGATAATCCCTGATTCCATTCTTCGAAAATGATACTTGAATTCTTAGAAAATTAGTCGTGCTTTGATTGCCAGAGTGAACATACTTATCCTATTCAAAGGTCAATTGTTGTTAAAACCTCTTTAACTAGGCATCTATTTGCAAACTTCAGTCCCTGTGGTATATTATGCTTTAACGGTAGACAAGCCAATACATTTTTGCAATTTTGAATGTCAAAAAAATGTATTCAATTCTCTGCCAAGGACAGAAATATCATGAATTATGTACTGGACTTTTGCCCATCCAAATCTCATGCCATGTTTGGATTAGAGCAACCCATAAGAGCCTATCATTCCCAAGCATAGTGCTACCTGATGTACTTCTAAGATACTCGAAGAACCTACTGTGGTCTAATGAGTTGGATTTTAGAGAAATCTACTCACAACCAATTACATGTACTAACCATAATCCGGAGTTGGATTTTGATCAACTACTAATAATCATAATCCACTTCATTTCCGAATTATAAATGACAAACAAGTGATACCTTATGGGGGGTTTAATATAGGGGCCGTTGGAGTGTTTTGATAATCATACTTTTGCTAACCTTCTAATATCATATTTGGGATTCTACAACTCCTCTTAAAGTGTTAAGTATAGTTTTAGTTTTCTTTTTCACAATGAAAACAGTTCTTTTCGCTACTAATATAGCAGAAGCGTTTAACAATAAAAGTTTAGCTTGTTGATTTACATCATGAAAATATTGATGTTGTGAAAGAGTTTAGTAATTAGGGGTGAGTAAAATATTAGTTAAATCGAAGTAATCATAAATTTGAAAGTTATGTTCCATTAATTTACAATTTTAATTTTAATTTTTTTTTGATTATTTTAATTTATTCGGTTCAATTTTAATTTTAAAATTAATTAAATCGAATAGTGTCAATCAATTATTATATTATGAGCATTCCTTATAGGGAATGATAATAGGGCAGGGACGGCGAATTTGTCATCCCAATCTCCGAATTCGAATTATAGCCGCGCTCTCATCCCCGCTCCATATTCGATTTTGTATAATCGAGAAATCCCCATCCCAATTCCCATAGGGATTAAATTTCCATACCCACCCCCATATGCTCCTCAAAATTGGGGATGGGGGCGGGGAATCCCCATCCCTGACCCTACGGGGATTAAATCTCTATACTCATTCCCATACTCACCCCATTGAAAAAAATTAGGTGGTGTTTAGTTTGTTCCATTTTTTATTTTTATTTTTCAAAAAATTATATTTTCTTATTTTCTGCAAAATAATTTTATTTCATTCTCTAGTTTTTCAGAAAATATTATATCTTTTTTGAAAAATAAGGTTAGAAAATACAAACCAAATATATTTTTTAGAAAATCATATTTTCTACACAAAATTAAAATAAAAAATAAACATACCACACGAAACCTTAATTTTTTCAATATTCCATTCAAATTTAAAAGATGATCATATTTAAATGAAAAATCAAAACATCACATACAAATAGAAATTTAAGTGATTAAATCATATTCTAATTACACGAAGTAAAGATTAAAAATCTTAAATGATTCAAATACAAAAAAAAATAGAAAACATAACATAATTACAATTTAAAAAAAAACAGAGAGACACATCAATTAAATGGATTCTAACTTTTTAGGTGACGCAAAAATAATTTTTTACTTTTTAGGTGACGCACAAATAATTTTTTTTCGGAGAAACAATAATTAATCATTGAGATGACTTAGGCTAGAATTAATCAGTCCTTCCGTCTAACGCTTTTTAACCGCATCAATAGTAAATCGAGGATTAGATCAACTCCAGTCTAACCCTATTTAATAAAAATTTCGATTGGACTGGGCTAGGCTATGGCCTATAGTACAACTTGTTACTAGATCCGTTTCTAGTCATGACGAAAGAGTTAGATAGTGGACACAATTTAAGATTTGTGAGTTTGTTTTTAAATATAAGCCTAGATTATTATTATTATTTTTAACGGGACTATCGGGGCGGGTTTGGGGATGAGAATAACATTCCCATTCCGGCCCCAAATTTGCCGTGGGGAATTTTTTAAATCCCTGAACTCGAATTCGAATCCGATAATATTCTCCGAACCTGTCCCATTTCAAATTTTCCTCGCGGAATTTCGAACTCGCTGGAAAAATTATGATCCCTAAATCTATATACCTGAACTAGTATTTAAAAGAATAATTCGATCCAATAGCAATCCATTAATGTGCAAAATAAATCCAGTTGATAAAAAAAATAATTAATTAGATAACTGATTGAATTAATTAATTTTATATTCGTTCGAGTTATTCGATTTTAGTGATACGGTTCGGTTTGTAAAAAAAATCGATTAGTTCAATTTTGATTTGTTGGATTCGATTTTAAACCGATTACTCAATCCAATAGGTAATAAAGGATTAAATTATTATTCACACAACGAAACTAAGAAATCTTCAAAAATATAATTAATAAACAGGACACCGAAATTGAATTGTTGAACAGCCAGACATCCAGGGGCGCTTGATAAGTAAGTTTAAAAGGCAAATTCATTTTCATTTATGATATTTGGTATATAAGAATCAGATTACCTTTAATTTTATAATCCAGCCCGTACTAGGTTATCACTAAACCTATAAACCTCTCAATCAAAATTTATTATCATTTTCATTGTCGAATATATACCAAACACCCTTAGAACGAGAAAAAAATAATCTCACACATAGATTAAATTAAAAATTATATTAATTCAAAACTATAAAATCTAAACTTTTTTTACAAACTTTGATAACAAATATTTTAAATAAAAATATATGCTATTTTAATAGAGATTATAATTATTTTTTGAATTAACTAGGGTCGAATGCATAGGGGCATCATCATTCACGAATAAGGATGGAAATAGGCCAAGCGGCCTATGGCTTGGTCTGTGTTTAACCTGGTCTAGTCTAGTCTATTTAGAAATAGGATAATAGTCAGGTTTGTTTCAAAGTCTATTTTTCTTATCAGGTCAGACCCAGACTCAATATAAAGACTACCAAGCCTACTGGTCTGACTCTGTTAAGATTAGATACATATGTATATATTTTTAGGTCTGACTTGTTTTGAGACCTGTATGATGCAAGACCTGTTTTGAGACATGTATGATGCAAGGTCTGTTAAGGTTGGTTTTCGGCCTGTTTAATGTTTTGTCTTGTTAACTTATATAAAATGTTCTAACTTATAGGCATTGTAAACAGGCCGCAGGCCAGGCCAAGCTATTGAACAGGCCAGGCTTAGGCCAAGAACCAAGTTTATTATAGGCCACAGGCCACAGGCCAGGCTCGGACCATTTTGTTACTATACAGGCCTGACCTGTTAAGGCAAAAACTTGGCCTGACCTGATTTATTTCCATCCCTATTCATGGGTGTCCAAGTAGCTTTCGGTCAGCTTTGTGTTGACCAATCTCCAACGGATCTTCTTGGGTGATTTCGAGGCTTCCAGAGTTGGGTTCACTCAAATCCTCCTCCGACTTTCTCCTCGAGCGTGCTTCCCCCCGTCTTCTCGTCCTTCGGACGTCGCTTACGTCCTTCTTCCTCCCCGACGTACTCTTTCACGGACCTCGACGTCCCTGGGATGCACCGAGTCTGTCAGCTCCCTTTTTATGCTATCTTTCTCGACTTCCTGTGCTTCTAAGCTCCTGCATACTTAGACACATAAATAAAATATAATAGGGTCTAATTTGATTCGATTGACCATATCAAAATATACTTGGGGTACTTATAGTCTAATGAGTTGGATTTTAGAGCAATCTACTTGATCACAACCAATTACATGTACCAACCATAATCCAGAGTTGGATTTTGATCAACTACTAACCATAATCCACTTTATTTGCCACGCCCCAAGGAGCTGCCCGTCTGATACTGACCGGACTGCTTCTCCCTCGACCCGGCGGATAATCTGGAAACCTAACCACTACGACTCTCTCAGCCCACCTGTACCACAACCTATAGGGCTGAAACAAGTCACTGAATGAAAGAAAAACGAAGACGACGAGATCGAGATCCCTTTTCAAGAACCAAACCTTCCTGAAGTGTGACCACCCTAACCGGTACTTCTCCTCCGGAAACCCCAAGGACAAGACGCCACCCAAAGCTTCTCTTCTCCGACGAACTAGCCTCAACCCCCAGATCTGTCCAAAATCCGAAACCAACCTTCATATCAAGAAGGAATACCTCAACCCCAAGCACCATGAGATCGAGAAAAACCCTCACCTGAGATCGATTCTTGAAGGTCGCAGACCGTGGGACAGATTTCCTAGGGTTCGTCGGCGTCGAGGGGTAGAGGCGGAAACAAGGTTCGAAGAGGGAGCAGAGGATGAGAATCAGTGGTTTTCGTTCGCGAACTGAGAGGAAAACGGGAAAGGTAAGGTTATATTAATAGTGGACTTTTCCATTTAGACCCTCCACCTTTATAGTATTACTTTTGTCTCCCCACAGCTAGCACAACTTGCATATTAGCCCCTTAAGTTTCTCATATTTTACATCACTTCGGAATTATAAATGACAAACAAGTGATACCTTATCGGGGTTTAATATAGGGACTGTTGGAGTGTTTTGATAATCATACTTTTTCTAGCCTTCTAATTTCTTATTTGGGATTCTACAACTCCTCTTAAAGTATTAAGTATAGTTTTAGTTTTTTTTTCACAATGAAAATAGTTATTCTCGCTACTAATATAGCAGAAGCGTTTAACAATAAAAGTTTAGCTTGTTGATTTACATCAAGAAAATATTGATGTTGTGAAAGAGGTTAGTAATTAGGGGTGAGTAATATATTAGTTAAATCTAAGTAACCATGAATTGGAAAGTTGTTCCGTTAATTTACAATTTTATTTTTTTTAAAAAAATCTTGATTATTTTGTGTTCTGGAAGGAGTCGTCGGCGATGATCAGCCACTGAGGCTCAGCCCCTGTGGAGATTACTACGTCGATGAGGAACTTGAGGGTCCTGCGAAAGTAACACAAGCGTTAGGGGGATACGTCGGCAGGGGTCCAGCGGAGTCACTCCGACGCTCAAGTTAGTAGGTTGTCCAAATTGTGATGAGAAAGAAAAACAGTATGTAGAAACGGGAGATCGTAACCTTCTTACCGGAGGGGTTGAACTACCTTTTATCCTGGTGTCGGCAGACTAGTCGTGCCCCCTTTATCGGTGCCATGACTCCAATATTTAAGTCATGCCCCCTGCTTTCGGTGATGAAGGGATATCCCTTGAAACCGTCGACGCCGTTACCCTTCATTTTGGGGGGGGGGGGGTGCGTGGACTGTTTCTAGTCGGGATCCGAGGTCGACTGTTGCGAGGACTCCGCCTCGCGAGATGAGCTCGGGGGTCGCTGGGTGCGATATCTCCCGATGTACTCTTCAGGACCCACCTTACCGGGGGGGCTCCCGAGGGAAACCCTCGGTCTGACCTTCCCGAGTGCGCCCCAAAAAGGGGGTCCCGGGGCCCGACAGGGAAGGTCATGTCGTGTCCCTAGCTTCTTCAGCCCCCATGTCGGGCCCAGGCTACCCAGCCCCATCACAAGTCCCTCCCCTCGAGTCTGATCGAAGGAAGTGTGGCTGATTGATCAGACTAGTGCCAGGATGAAGAAGTTGAACTCGCCTGGGTCTTTGCCTTCACGCCCATCCTTGCCATAATCTTGGAGGTCTGTTCGAATCGTATCTCCCTCGTCTAGCGTTCCTAGGAATCTCCTTTTTTTTCATCCGGGCTTTTGGATATATTCCTCGAGTCTCTTGACCCGGACTACTTTTTTGAATGTGTCCCCTGACTCTTGCGATTTTGTGGCATCTGAGGTGTCGTGGTTACCCAGCGCATGCTGCGGGACCACATGACTTTTTTCCTCGCTTTGCGGCGCACTGCGGATCATACGAAGTGGCGGCAATTGATTACTAGCCTATCTTCGGGACATCCTGCGAATACCCTCAACATGCTGGCCTTCGATTGCCTCGGGGGTAGTGTCGTTTCCCTATAAAAGAGGGTGTAACGGCGCCATGCGGCAGCCTTACCCTAGCTGTCGTCCCGAGTTTTCCTTCCTTACTTGCCCTTCTCGCTATCGTTCTTCTGGCGAGAGTACCTTCTCCTTTGTTCTGCACACCCCTCCTTCCTCCCACCGGGCCCGATGGGAAAGATAAAGAAGTCTTCAGGCTCGGATGAATGCTCTTTGAGAGAATTGGGATTTCATCCCGAGTGGTATGAGACTATCTCCTCTAAGGTGAAGTTGGACTTCCTCCAGGTCACTTGTCGAAAATATGACATTCCAACAGATTGGGAGGTAAGGGTCCCCACCGCAGATCAACGATCGGTAACCACCGACGAGGATTTTTACACCTTCTTCCTAGGGCAGATGGAACTAGGGTTGCGCTTCCCTATCCCCTCTTACTTTATGAATGTTGCACATTATTTCCGCATTCCTCTCCACCAACTGGCCCCAAATGCTTTCGCTCAGATGAGCGGGGCTCTGGTTTTCTTCAAACCTTTTGACATTCCTCTAACCCCCCCCCCCCCCCCCCCCCCCGCGCCGATTTTTCCATTTCTTCTTTGTTCCTGTTGGAACTCACGGGGCATTTGGTTTTACCGCTCGTGGTGGTCATAGATTTTTGGGAGGTCTTCCCTCCTCTCACAAGGGGTGGAAGGAGAGATTTTTCTATATTCGGCTTCCCGAGCGTCCTTTCAGCGATATCCATTGGGTGGAGAACTTGCCTCCTACCCCCGACCTGGGCGATTTCCAACAGGATGCGGGATATCAACGGGCTAAGAGTATCCTGGCCGGGTGGAATTCCATGGGCTCCAGTTGGTGCAATGCGAGGAGCTGCTCTATCGGGCGGAGATTAGTCCGAAGATTACCCCCCCCCCCCTCAGCTCCACTCTGCGTGAGTTGCTCTGGCCCTAGTATAATGCTCAGTCGGTACTTGCTAACGCCCTCTTGTCTTTTACCTTGCAGGTGACACTCTGCTTTCTCTTGCGAAGGATAAGTTTCTAAAGTGGGACTAGGCCCATGAACAAGCCTTGATCCCTGGGCTAGTATCTTCGACTCCCGCAGGAATCCCCTCTGAGGGTGGCGAAGGGGGGGGGGGGGAGAGCTGTCAGCGTGCCCCGTAGTGCCGGAGGTCCCCCAGGGCGATGACATCTCGGCTCCGCCCCTGGTCTCCCAGGGGGAGCCCCCAGTCACCCTTCCAGAGGTTTCACAGGAAAAAGAGGCACCTTCCTCGCCTGGCATGTCCACTGCGGTCCCTGCGCCTGGGAAGAGATGGCACGAAAGACGATCTCAACGGGATCGCCCCCTAAAGCGATTGAGGAAAGGCTTGCGCCCAACTGCCTCCGAGGATGCGGCCTCTCCATTTCCAGTTGTCGAGCTTGGACCCCCATCCTCCATCACTGCTATGCCTCCTTCCGTTACGAATATCACAACCCCTACGACCAACCTTCCTCGCGGCAAGGAGGTACCCACGGGTCCACCTCGGTCCCACCGGAAGGCTCCCTCAACAACGAAGAAGGCTATTGACAGTTCCCAGTCTATTCGTATAGAGGGGGTCCCCATAGAGGCATCACCGAGCGCCTCAAGTTTGGAGGAAGACGTTCCCCACCCCAGTGACATCCCTGGCTCCTCCGCTCCCCCGATGGTGGGGGCTCCCGGTCTACCATGGCAGGTAGCCGGATCAGCCCAATACCTGGGCATATTACATCAATCCTTACGGGCGGTAAAATACTTCCCTCGTGCTCTTCATTTCCTCTCAGCATTCTTTTACTGACTATCTTGATTCCCCCCAGGTTGCTTCTAACTGCGCGACCACGAGTCGTCTGTTGCATTCTAGAGGGGTTACTGAGAATCTCCTGCAGCGGGTTGCGAATGTTGAGACAGAAACAGGCCGGGCTCGTGAGACCGACCTCCTGCAACTGGAGTTCAGCCGGGTCCTCCAAGAAAAGGCTGATCATTACCTGCCTGCCTTAATAGCGGCCGAGGATACCATGCACGGGTACAAACTCCGGGAACGCTTGGGGTCCGAGAGGAACCAGGCCTGGAAGAGGACTTACAAAAATTATCGCAAGAGTGAGAGCAACTCCGGGCCCGCAATGAGGAGTTATCCGCCCAAGTTAATCTGTTGGAGTCCGCTAAGAAGATCCTGGAGGACCAAAGCGCCGAACAGGAGCGCGTTATGGCTTTGCGAGCACACGACTTAGAACTGTCGAGCTCTTACGCAGTCGATCTCCAGGATCAAGTAACCCGAGCTAACACACAGGCTGCTGCTGCTTCCCAAAAGCTCTATGAAGTACAAGGGGTTCAGGTGCGCCTGCTCCTAGAGGTGGAGGCACTAAAGCTGGCCAAAATCGAAGCCGAAGCCAGGGCTCAGCAGCAGCAAAAAGATTTTGTACCTCAAGTATCTCAGATGGAGGCGACATATAAGGCCAAATTTTTGGAGTCGGAGGAGTACGCCAATCTGGTGGGTGTGCAAGCATTTAAGACCCTCAAACAGGGCTTCTACGACGCCGTCAAGCAATTGGAGAAGGACCAGTTATTGAGACCGGGCTCCGATTTGAGCGCCATAACTATTCAGCTTGTCTGGGATGACCTTTCCCCCAAAGAGCGCTCCTTGTAGGGTGCCCCTTACTGTGTGCAGGCCCCACTCCGATCCTCCCCTGACCGTTGTAGCTTACTCTTGTTGAATTCTCTGCCCTTGAGGCAAATACTTTCTTGATTTACCATTGAACCCCTTGTTTTGAGCGTGACCCCCTGTTCAGCTCCAGTCCTGTGTAGCTGGAGCGGACATGAGACTTTTATTTGTTTTTTAGTAGGGTTCGTACAATACACAACTCCGAGGAGGCGGTAGTATTTAATCAGCTCTTGGCCGGGCGTGAACAGCTCCGAGGCCAATCCTACATACTGAGAGGCTGTAGGATTTAGTCAGCTCTTGGCCGAGCGTGTACAGCTCCGAGGCCAAGCCTACACACCAAGAGGCTGTAGGATTTAATCAGCTCTTGGTCAGGCGTGTACAGCTCCGAGGCCAAGCCTACACACCGAGAGGCTGTAGGATTTAGTCAGCTCTTGGACGGGCGTGTACAGCTCCGAGGCCAAGCCTACCCACCGAGAGGCTGTAGGATTTAGTTAGCTCTTGGCCGGGCGTGTACATCTCCGAGGCCAAGCCTACACACCGAGAGGCTGTAGGATTTAGTCAGCTCTTGGCCGGGCGTGTACAGCTCTGAGGCCAAGCCTACCCACCGAGAGGCTGTAGGATTTAGTTAGCTCTTGGCCGGGCGTGTACAGCTCCGAGGCCAAGCCTACACACTGAGAGGCTGTAGGATTTAGTCAGCTCTTGGCCGGGCATGTACAGCTCCGAGGCCAAGCCTACACACCGAGAGGCTGTAAGATTTAATCAGCTCTTGGCCGAGCGGGTACAGCTCCGAGGCCAATCCTACCCACCGAGAGTCTGTAAGATTTAGTCAGCTCTTGGCTGGGCGTATACAACTCCGAGGCCAAGCCTACACACCGAGAGGCTATAGGATTTAATCAGCTCTTGGAGGGGCGTGTACAGCTCCGAGGCCAAGCCTATACACCGTGGGGCTGTAGGATTTAATCAGCTCTTGGCCAGGCGTGTACAGCTCCGAGGCCAAGCCTACACACCAAGAGGCTGTAGGATTTAATCAGCTCTTGGTCGGAGCGTGTACAGCTCGGAGTCCAAACCTACACACTGAGAGGTTGTAGGATTTAATCAGCTCTTGGCGGGGCGGTACAGCTCCGAGGCCAAGCCTACACACCGAGAGGCTATAGGATTTAGTCAGCTCTTTGCCGGGCGTGTACAGCTCCGAGGCCAAGCCTACCTACCAAGAGGCTGTAGGATTTAATCAACTCTTGGCGGGGCGTGTACAGCTCCGAGGCCAAGCCTACCCACCGAGAGGCTGTAGGATTTAGTTAGCTCTTGGCGGGGTGTGTACAGCTCCGAGGCCAAGCCTACACACCAAGAGGCTGTGGGATTTAATCAGCTCTTGGCCGAGCGGGTACAGCTCCGAGGCCAAGCCTACACACCGAGAGGCTGTAGGATTTAGTCAGCTCTTGGCTGGGCGTGTACAACTCCGAGGCCAAGCCTACCCACCGAGAGGCTGTAGGATTTAGTCAGCTCTTGGCGGCGTGTAATCGGGCAAGCTACCAAAGCTGTAAATCAGCTGGCCGGCGTGTACAGTCTCCGAGGCCAAGCCAACCCACCGAGAGGCTGTAGGATTTAGTCAGCTCTTGGTCGGGCGTGTACAGCTCCAAGGCCAAGTCTACACACCGAGAGGCTGTAGGATTTAGTCAGCTCTTGGCTGGGCGTGTAAACTCCGAGGCCAAGCCTATACACCGAGAGGCTGTAGGATTTAGTCAGCTCTTGGCCGGGCGTGTACTTCTCTGAGGCCAAGCCTACACATCGAGAGGCTGTAGGATTTAGTCAGCTCTTGGTCGGGCGTGTACAACTCTGAGGCCAAGCCTACCTACCGAGAGGCTGTAGGATTTAGTCAGCTCTTGGCCGGGCGTGTACAGCTCTGAGGCCAAGCCTACACACCGAGAGGTTGTAGGATTTAGTCAGCTCTTGGCTGGACGTGTACAGCTCCGAGGCCAGGCCTACACACCGAGAGACTGTAGGATTTAATCAGAAATGGAGACTTAACATTTCTAGAGTGACATGTCGTCCACATCCTTTATTGATTATACTGCAAGGCAGTGAAGCAGTGAAAACATACATCAAAGAAAGTGCCTTACAAGACCACTCATAAAGTACAGTAGGGGCGAAGATGCTTTGCATGCCAGGGCTTCTCCAGTCTTCTGCCTTCATGGTCTTCCAAATAGT
The DNA here is from genome assembly GCA_024364735.1 of Boesenbergia rotunda. Taxonomy (NCBI): domain Eukaryota; kingdom Viridiplantae; phylum Streptophyta; class Magnoliopsida; order Zingiberales; family Zingiberaceae; genus Boesenbergia; species Boesenbergia rotunda. The sequence goes on along the minus strand of JAGFNQ010000438.1, from coordinate 141,523 downwards.
AGCTGCCTCCTGTAAGTTTTTTGATGACAACGTAGGGGTCGTCCCACTGCGGCTCTAACTTCCCGAGATCACCCACCGGTTTCATTCTCTTCCAACTCGATCACCTACCTCGAAGCTACTGGCGATCACCCTGCAATTGTAGACTAGCTGCATCCTCATTCGATAGGCCTCCAATCTTGCTGTAGCTTTGTCCCGTACCTCCGATATGAGGTCCAGATCAATCAAACGCTCTTGGTCGTTATCTTCCTTGCGATAATGTTGCCATCGTGGGGATTCCTCCCCTACTTCCACCGGAATGACGACCTCCGCTTCGTAGACTAGCTGTAAAGGGCTCTCGTCAGTTCCCTCCTTTGGGGTAGTCCGATAGGACCACAAGATGCTGGAATGTTCTTCGACCCAGCTGCCTCCAACATGATCCAGCTTTACTTTGAGCCCTCGTAGAATTTCCCGATTGACTACCTCCGCTTGTCCATTTGATTAGCCTGCCTGACGCCTCGGGGTTAGTGAGGACTCGGGCGAGCAGACTATTAGCAAGGACCACAATGGCATGTGTTAAGAAGTATGGTCGTAACCTTCGGGCCATCAGGACCAAGGCGTAGGCCAGCTTTTCCATCACGGTGTACTACGTCTGACATCCTTTAGTAGGTGTCCGAAGAAATAAATGGGATGTTGTATCCGGTCTTGTTCCCATACTAGCACCGATCCTACCGCTTGCTCGGCTGCTGATAAATAAACGAATAATGTCTCCCCTTCCACTGGCTTATGCAGGGTCGGGAGATTAGCTAGATAGTGCTTCAATTCTTCGAAGGTCTTCTCACACTGGTCATCCCATTCGAATTTAACTGCTTTTTATCAGAATTTTGAAGAAGGGGAGGGCTTTGTCTACGGATTTGGAGATGAACCGAGATAGTGCCGTGATCCTACCATTCAGCCGTTGGACTTCCTTGAAGTTCCACAGGGGTGGCATATCCAGAATGACCTTTACCTTTTCAGCATTGGCTTCGATCCCCCTCTCCGTCACCATGTACCCCAGGAACCTGCCACTTTTTACCCCAAACAAACATTTAGCTGGGTTTAGTTTCAACCTGTGTGCTCTCAGGGTGGCAAACGTCTCCTCCAAGTCGGATATCATGTCCCCCCTGTCCATCTTGACCAGGATATCATCCACGTACACCTCAATATTCCGTCCGATTTGGTGCCTGAAAACTTTGTCCATCATCCGTTGGTATGTGGCGCCCGCGTTCCGCAAGCCGAAGGGCATGACGTTGTAACAGTATGTGCCGTCGGCCGTTACAAAGCTGACCTTCTCCTGGTCTTCGGGGGCGAGGGGGACTTGGTGATAGCCCTGGTACACGTCTAACATTGAGATGAACTCACAGCCGGCTGTTGGTCTACCAGCCGATCTATCCTGGGCAGGGGGTAGCAGTCCTTCGGGCATACTTTGCTTAGGTCTCAGAAGTCGATACAGACTCGCCATTTGCCCCCAGGCTTGGGAACAAGGACCACGTTGGCCAGCCAAGTTGGGAACCAGACTTCTCTGACGTGTCCCGCTTTTAATATCTTCTGAACCTCCTCCCGGATAGCTTTATCTTGCACAAGGGAGAAATGCCTCCTCTTCTGCTTCACGGGACGAGCCTCCGGCGCCATATGTAGGTGATGCATAGCCAGCGCTGGGGGAACCCCCTTGATTTCTTCAGCGGCCCAAGCAAACACGTCTCGATGGTTCCGCAGACATTCGACGAGGCGATTTCGTAATGCGGGTGCGAGGTCAAGAGCGATGCGCATGTTTCCTCCTTCGCCCTGAGGATGGATTTGCACCTCTTCACTCTCAACTTCCCATCGTTCTTGCTTGGGTCCTTCATCCTCCCACGGATGGGCGAGATTCTCTCCTTCTGCCATTGGTGCTCCTTCAGGTGCTTTGTGAAATTCTCACAGACGACGCCAAATTTGTTCATGAAGGAGTCGTCGGCGATGACCAGTCACTGAGGCTCAACCCCTGTGGAGATTACTACGTCGATGAGGAACTTGGGGGTCCTGCGAAAGTAATACAAGCGTTAGGGGGACACGTCGACAGGGGTCCGGTGGAGACCACTCTGACGCTCAAGTTAGTAGGCTGTCCAAATTGTGATGAGAAAGAAAAACAGTATGTAGAAACGGGAGATCGTAACCTCCTTACCGGAGAGGTTGAACTACCTTTTATTCTAGTGTCGGCAGACTAGTCGTGCCCCCTTTATCGGTGCCACGACTCCGATATTTAAGCCATGCCCCCTGCTTTCGGTGATGAAGGGATATCCCTTGAAACCGTCGACGCTGTTACCCTTCATTTTGGGGGGGGGGGGTGCGTGGACTGTTTCTAGTCGGGATCCGAGGTCGGCTGTTGCGAGGACTCCGCCTCGCGAGATGAGCTCGAGGGTCGCTGGGTGCGATATCTCCCGAAGTACTCTTTGAGGCCCACCTTACCGGGGAGGGGGGCTCCCGAGGGGGACCCTCGGACTGACCTTCCCGAGTGCGCCCCAAAAAGGGAGTCTCGGGGCCCAAAAGGGAAGGTCATGTCATGCCCCTAGCTTCTTCAGCCCCCGTGCCGGCCCCTGGCTACCCAACTCCATCATTTTGATTTATTATTCAATTTTACTTTTAAAATTTAAAAATTGATTAAATCGAATCTCGTGTCAATCAATTATTATGTTATGAGCATTCAACTCATATACCTGAATTATTATTTAAAAGAATTATTTTAAATTGTGACTTGGCTCTTTATAAAATAAATCGATTTTATAAAAATGATTGGATTAATCAATTTTATATTAGTTGGATTTATTCGATTTTAGTGATACAGTTCTATTTGTAAAAAAAATCAATTAGTTTAATTTTGATTTGTTCAATTTGATTTTAAATCGATTGCTCAATCCCAATAATTTTGTTCAATTCGATTTTAAATCGATTGCTCAATCCCAATAGGTAAGAAAGGATTAAATTATTATTCACACACATAATTAAGAAATGCTAAAAAATATAATTAATAAACAGGACAACGAAATTGAATTATTGAACAACCAGACACTTAGAACGAAGTAAGTTAGGGAAACGAAAAAAAAAATCTCACACATAGATTAAATTAAAAATAATATTATATCCAAACTATAAAATCTAAACTTTTTTTACAAACTTTGATAATAAATATTTTAAATAAAAATATGTGCTATTTTTAATAGAGATTATAATTATTTTTTATTTATTATTAAAACAAAAGATATTAAATATCATATGATATGCATAAATTTTTAATTTATTATAATCTTATTTTTTATTTAATATGTATTCAATTTATATATATATATATATATTCTATATTAATTATTCTCTTTATTTATCATTTATAGAATTTGTTAATGTATAATTTATATTATTTATTTCCTTATCTGTGTCATATATGCTAATCTATTGCTGATATAATTAACTTTTTCCTATCTTTGTGCTGGCATGAGATAAAATTGTCAGTTTAACCGTTTACGCATTCTGAAATGAAATAAATTATGAAAATTTATTTAATATTAATTGAAATTAATGATTTTTAAAATGAAAATAAAGATGGATAAAAATTTGATTAAGCTGCATAATTAATTTGATCGTCGAATTTTAAAATTCGATTTGATTTATTTAGAATTTTTATTTTTTTAATAAAAATTAATTAATTTGGTTTAGATTGGATTTTAAATTTTTTATTCAATTAAATTGAATAAATTAATTTTTTTTAATAAAAAATGTATTTTTGGATTCCATTTTTAAGAATGAAATATAATTTTATTAAATAAAACTGAATTTTTAAATTCTAATTAAAAATTTGATTAATTCAAATAACCTAAACACTATTTATACCTATTAATAATAATAAAAAAACCCTACTGTTCATAAGTTATACCTGAATATTAATTTAGTTTTATTCCCCATAGAAATTTCCCACCGTCCGTTAAGATAAATTGGGAAGCGCTCACAGTGGACGATCTAGAATTTTAACATCCCAGGGTTCACGTCTCATTTGAAGGGTGACCCGGATACATGTTATAACTAGTATATAAGGAGGACAAACATACTAATTTTATTAAATTTTAACAGTGATCCAACTTTAAAATAGTAACATTTCCATCCCGAAAACACAGCTGCACATCTCTCGGTCGTATAGTTCAAAGTCAAGATCTGCACCTCATCCTTCCAGTGAATTTCGACGACCATATCTAATTGATAATTTTTAAAAGTTATTTAAATATTAATGTATAGTTATTATTTGCATCTTTGGGCTATAAATTAAAAGGGATAACTGCAAACAAAAAAAAAAAATACTGTGAAAATAAAATTTGTGATTAATTATAATTAGTACTTTCCAAATATGAGGGCTAATATTTTTCTTGAATGACTTTCATTCTCTAATTCTACTTTCTCATTTGCTCCGGCTACAAATAGACTATGTAATACGACTTTCTTTTCTTAATAGCCATTTTTTTATCTCCTCCCGCTCCAAGTAGTTCACTTCATTCACTATATAAACCTTTTTCGAGCCTCTCACATCCATCAACAAGATCGATCCATCAACAATGGCGGACGCAGTCATCATTAAGGCCACAAGTCTACTTCTTTTATCTTTCTTCCTCCTCCACTGCCTAACGAATGCCTCCTCCATCTCCAACGGCGCGGATAACCCCGCACCCTCTGGCTCAGTAAGATTTTTTCTCAGAAACGAAACTCGTGTCATTTATTTCACCATATTTTACCAGATAAATAATTGTCATTTGATTATTTGATCAAAGTTTAAACCATTTAGATTTTTTTTCATGTTTTGAACTCTGTCATGGGCTCATGGCATCAAGATTTATCTAGTCGATGGTCAAATTAATGAATGTGACAGGCGGCGTTGGCGGCGACGATCTCGGCAGGCAGAGGGCCGTGGTGCCTGCCCAAGGCGGAAGCGACGCCGGAGCAGCTCCAGGCGAACATCCAGTACGCCTGCGGGGGCGGCATAGCGGATTGCAGCGCGTTACAGATAGGCGGCCCGTGCTACTTCCCGGATAACGTCGCATGGCACGCATCCTACGCCATGAACGCCTACTACTACGCCGCCGGCCACGTCGACATCAACTGTGACTTCGCCGGTACCGCCGTCATCGTCTGGACCGACCCCAGTAAGTCCACAATCAATTCGTTGATTACAACTGCTACTTAAATAATTTGAGGAATTAATTTCCTCGCTGTTCATGATTCTTATGCTGCCACTCATTGCGGCAGGTTACGAGAACTGCGTATATCCTTCATGAAGCAAGCTAGATTGTTTGAAGATTTGATGGAGTTTGAGGCAAAGTGGAGAATAATTTTTAGTTGCGCCAAAAACAAAGAAAGAATATAATTATAACTTTCTGACTTGTTTCCAAGTGTTAAATTCATGGTTGAAGCGTTCATTTTCATTTTTTTAAATAAAAATAAATTTTGAAACCATCTTTATTGTATCCGGCATTTTGAAACTTCGATTACTATTGAACGAAAGAAAGAGAAGAAAACTTTTATTTTTTTTCCTTGCTTGTTCCCATCGCATCTCATTGCAAACTTCAATCTTTGTGATGTATTTTTTAGAAATGGACAAAAGCAATATTATTAACAGGGGACTCATATCTAAATAATAATATCGAAAAAAAATTTGTTAAGATTTTTCATAATAGAATTTTATTAAGATTTTTCTAATAAAATTCTATTAAGATTTTTTTAATAAAATTTTGTTAAGATTTTTCCTAGCAAAATTCTATTATGATTTTATTGGGTTTGAGTTTAGACATTATTTATAAGGATCATTGTAATTTATTCATTAGTATTAAGAAAATAATGTATATTCTCTTGTGTAGAGAGAATTCTAATAAAGCTTCGGTTTTTTTTGTGGAGTAGGCACGCCGTCGAACTACGGTAACTCTTTTTCTCCTTCTTCTCTCTCTTCTTCTACTTCTTCTTCATATTTTTCTCTCTCTATTATATGTTTTTGCCTCGTTGCTCCATGCGATCTCTTTCTCTTCTTCCGCGACACATTAGAGGTTGAGAGGTTGTTGCCCCCGTTTTGTGTAACAATTGATATCAGAGCAAAGTTTGATAGATTTTTTTTGAACATATCGGGGGCGTCTTCTGTGAAGTTTGACGGAACTGGGAACATCAGATTATGGCAGAGGAGAGTCAAGGACTTGTTGGTGCAACAAGGCATGGCAAAGACGCTAGGAAAAAAAAATCGACAAGCATGGAAAACTTCAGGCGAAGACAGATGCAACAATCAGACTTTGTCTTACGGATAATATGATGTATTATGTCATGGATGAAGAGTCACCGGTGACAGTTTGGCAAAAGCTGGAAAACTGGTACATGTCAAAGTCATTGACAAACTAATTGTGTCTTAAGCAGAAATTATTCGGGTAGAAGATGACAGAGGGAACCGATTTGAGCTAGCACATCAACATATTAAACCAAATTGTGAGCGATCTGAAGCGGGTTAATATAAAGATCAAGGACGAAGACAAGACACTGATATTGCTAAATTCTCTACCTTTTTCTCCTACGTACGAGAATTTGATTATTACTCTGATGTGGAGAAAGGAAACTCTCAAATTGAAGATGTCATAGGTGCTTTGTTAAGCTTTCATCAGAGGAAGAAAGCAAGTGACGAAGTTTCTCAAGGAGTAGGATCGACTTGTGGTGAATAGTAACCAAGAGCGTGGTAGGAACAAAACTCGGTTTGAATCAAGCGGTGACAATAAGACTCATTCTAAGTCGAGAAGGAAGAAAGTAATCACGTGCTATAAGTGTGGAGGCAAAAGTCATATAAAAAGAGATTGTCCACAAATAAAGAAACATGTTGTAGTAAACAAAGGTAATTCAATAAAGTCTGCAAACATAGTTGAGGAAAATTCAGAGACCGGTAATGGAGATATGCTATCAGTTATGTCGAGTTCGGAGCAGCTAATGGATGCATGGATCTTAGACTTTGCATGTTTATATCACATGACTCTAAATAAGGAGTGGTTTTAACACCTATAGGGCAGTGGATTATGGTTCAGTGTTGATGGAAAACGACGCGTCTTGCAAAGTCATCGGCATAGGGAGCATTAGAATCAAGATGTTTGATGGTGTGATTAGAACTTTATGTGATGTCAGATACATACCAGATCTAAGGAAGAATTTGATTTCACTAGACATATTGGATGACATAGGTTGCAATTACAAATCAGTGAACGGGATGATGAAGGTCAACAAGGGAGCTCTGATGATAATGAAAGGACAAAAGGTAGCAAGGAACATCTACAAGTTAATAGAGACTACAATTGCAGGTGGAATCACCTCAGTAGAGTCTGATTCAGAAAATACGGTCTTGTGGCATATGCGGTTAGGGCATATGAGTGAACATAGGATGCTAGAGTTTTACAAGAGAGATTTGTTGAAGGTCGTCAAGATGTGCAAGCTTGAATTCTGCAAATTTTGCGTCCTTGGGAAACAGTGCAAAGTGCAATTCAAGACTACAATACACAAGACGGAGGAGATTCTAAACTATGTACATACAGATCTTTGGGGACTAGCCAGTGTCGCATCACGTAGAGAACACTTATATTTTGTGAGTTTTATTAATGATTTCTTACGAAAGGTCTGGGTATACTTCATACATCATAAGTTAGAAACTTTTGCGAAGTTTAAAATATGGAAAACTGAAGTGGAGAATCAAACAGGAAGAAAGATCAAATGCCTTAGGTCAGACAATGGGACAGAGTACACGGATTTAAATTTACAGGAATTTTGTGAGCAACATGAAATAGTGAGACATTTCTCAGTTCATAGGACACCTCAACAAAATGATGTGACGGAAAGGTTGAATAGGACGATCATTGAGAAGGCAAGATGTCTCAGGTTGAATGTAGGGCTAGCAAAGAATTTCTGGGCGGAAGTAATAAATATGACGTGTTATCTCATTATTAGATCATCAAGGACATCACTAGAAGGCAAAGTATCAGAGGAAGTGTGGACAGGAAATCCAGTAGATTACTCTTGTCTTCGAGTTTTTGGATGTCCGACCTATATGCACATATCTAGTGAGGAAAGATCAAAGCTGGATGGGAAGTCAAAACAGTGTATTTTTCTAGGGTATCAGAAAGAAGTTAAAGACTTCAAGCTTTGAGATCCTAAAGCAAACAAGGTCGTGATCAGCAGAGATGTGGTGTTTGATGAGAAAGCCTTCTACAGTGTACTCATGAAGAAGGAAAGGAAACACCACATAGCAACAAGGAGAAAGAGGTTGTGCAGGTGGAGCTAGAGACTTATGACTAATGATTCTAGCTCAGAGCACACGAAACATCACACTATAATTGGAGGTAGAACGAGACGAGTCGTAAATCCACCCACTAGATACAGATTTGAGGACATAGTATCTTATGTACTTATCACCCGTAGCGGAGACCTTACATCTTTTTAGGAGGTAATACACAGCTCTGAAAAGGACAAGTGAATGGGTGCTATAGCAGAGGAGATGGAGTCATTATATAAGAACCAAACGTGGGATCTAGTGGAACTTCCTGAGGGAAAACGAGCGATAGGGTGCGAGTGAGTATTCAAATAGAAGGAAGCTTTATGGCTTACAGGGTTGGTCAGAGAACCTGATCCATGTCTCTAGGTGCTAGAGAAAAGGAAGCTCAAACCCAGAGTTCCAAGTGGAGTTTTGCTCAGATACTCGTGTTCTTCGAAAAGGTGAATATTCGCCAAGGTAGAAATTGTTGACAGGTGACTCATATCTGAATAATAGATGTCATGGAGGAAAAATCTGTTTAGATTTCTCCTAACAGAATTTTATTAAGGGGTTTTAATAAAATTCTTTAAGATTTTTTTAATAGAATTTTGTTAAGATTTTTCCTAATAAAATTTTGTTATGGTTTTATTGAGTTTGGGTTTAAACATTATTTATAAGGATTATTGTAAGCCATTGTATAATCATCATTAGTATTAAGAGAATAATGTATATTCTCTTGTGTAGAGAGAATTCTAATAATGTTTCAGCCTATTTTGTGGAGTAGGCACGTCGTCAAACCACGGTAACTCTTCTTCTTCTTCTTCTCTCTCCTCTTCTATTCTTTCTTCGTATTTTTCTCTCTCTATTGTGTGTCTTTGCCTCGTTGCTCCTTGCGATATCTTTCTCTCTTCCTCTTCTTCCGCGATATATTAGAGGTTGAGAGGTTGTTGCCTCCGTTTTGCAATATATATATATATATATATCTACAATTTTAACCGGTAAGACATAATTTTCCCTACAAAAGTAAATAAATATCCTGAAATTATAATTGGACTTCTGTTGCACATCTAATATATATATATATATATATATATATATATATATATATATATATATATATATATATATATATATATATATATATATATATATATATATATATATTCTGGAAGGAATCTACGACGATGTTCAGTCACCATGGGTCTGCCCACGTGGAAGTCGCTGTGGAGGGGAGGATCTCCGTGCTCTGCGAGATCAACATGAGCGTTAGAGGACATGCCGAAAGGGGTCTGGCGGAGTCCACTCCGACGCTCAAGTCAGTGTATCGTTGGAGAGTAAAGGCAACAAATAAGGAAAATGTATGTAGGGTTGAGAGAGCATAACCCCCTTACCGGAGGGGTTGGACTACCTTTTATACTGATGGTGGTGGACTTGGCACCCTCATTCGTTCGACGCCACGTCTCCGAGATTTATGCCACGTCCTCCCTTTTTTTCGACGGTTACTGGATAGCTTTTGAAATGGTCAGCGTCGTCATCACGCTTCGACCCGTTGGGACATTTAAGGGTCGTGATGACTCCTTATGATGGGGAGGCTTATGTTGGTGTAGGCAACACCTAAGTTAAACCTGGGTTTTGATAATGGCAAAGGGTTCAAGAGTTAAGATGTTATTGTTTTCTAATGTGGTTACTAAGTGTGCAGGAAAGAAGTCCTAGGTACACTAGGCAAGAAGTCCTGGCAAAGGGCTGGGCAAAGAAGGCCTGGTCAAGGGGCTGGGCACCGAAGACCTGCTCGGAAGGTGGGCACGAAGTCTTGGTCGAGGACTGGGCATGAAGTCCTAGCAAGGGGCTGGGCACCGAAGACTTGCTCGGAAGGTGGGCACGAAGTCCTGGTCGAGGACTAGGCACGAAGACCTGGTCAGGTGGATCGGGCAAAAGTCCAACCGGAGGAGCCGGTTGGCAAAAGGTAAACTCTCCTGAGAGGAGTAGGTGAGGACACGTTCCCCGTCGAGGGAACAGTAGGCGTCGGTTCGACCTAGGGTTCCATTTGGGAGACTAGAAGTCAGAACCAAGATAGCTACGGCTGTAAATACTAACTAATATTCTTGCTTTGGTTGTTTTGGAACTAACCTTGGATGTAGGGACCGAAGGAGTATGTTTCTGAAGCTCAGAACGCCCCAAAGGAGAGGGGCAGACTGCTGGGCTAGGCGCCCGGGAGGTCCTAGGCGCCCAAGGTCAAAGGCCAAAACACAAGAAAGCAAGAATCGCTTCGAAACCATACTGGGCTAGGCGCCTGGGAGGTCCCGGGCGCCCAAGGTCAAAGCCAAAGAGGTAGTCGAAGCAAAATCAGCCACGAAGCCAGCAGACCTAGTAAAGTTAGGCGCCTAGGAGGTCCCGGTCGCCACAGTCAACTCCAGAGGCCGATTCGAAAGGGATAAGCGCTGACCGAGCTGCGGATGAGGTTTCTCCGATCTAAAGGCACGTGTCAGGGGCCCCCGACGTCTCAGGCGCCCCAAGGAGCACTATAAAAGGGGCTCGACCCCGAGGCTTCAAGAACACAACTTTCCAACGCCTTTAAGCTTTTCGTTCAAGCGCTCTACTCTGGCAAACTCCGATTTCAAGATTCTAGAGCCGACGACGACCCTCTGCTCCGAAGTACGATCCACACCGGGCATCGATAATGAAAAGTGTTGTTCTTTAATTTTACTGCAATATTCTTGTACTACATTTTGTAAACCTTTCCGCGATTATTGAATTGCCCAAAGTAAACGGTCAAGGACTGTGGGCCTTAGAGTAGGAGCCGACCGCGACTTCGAACCAAGTAAAATGTAACGCCCGAAAATTCTCAAATTTAATTTTAGAAATATCCTAGAATTTATGGATATTTTTATAGAATTTTTCCATGGACAAATAAGGCAAAAAGGAATAAAAATAGAATACTCAGTAAAAAAACTTAAGTGAGGTTTGAGCCATAGACCTTTAGCATGAGAAGAGAATAGGCTTACCAAGTGGGCTAGTCTGTTTACGTTGGAATAGATTAGAGGGAAAGATGGATAAGGTGAAGTTAGTTAATTTTTCCCATAAATATAAAGGGAACTTAAGGGTTTTTTTAATCGAAACTTTTCCTCACCTTGTCTCCGCCGAACCCTCTCCCTCCCGTGGCGATTTCTTCCTCCCTCTCCCGAGGCTTCTTCCTCCCTCACTCACGGCAAAGCAAGGAGGAGTCCAAGGCTTGTGGTAGGTGGATTCAAGAAGGAGGGTATACTAGGGGATCTTGTTCTTCGTTGGAACCTCTTCGAGACTCCAAGGACCTTCCCTCTCCCTAAACCCTAAGCCCTAGAGTTGTAAGAACAAGCGCAGGATGTAAGTATCCCTCACCTGCGGTATAAGTAGCTTCGTTCATATGATTGATTGTCCTAGTTTATCTAATTGCAAGTTTATGCCCATATGTGCAGATTAACTTCCTCTACCGATTTTAAGGGCACCACTAGATGGGCTGGACGTGCTTCCCCCTTTAGTTTGGGGTTTAGACGCACCGTCGAGTGCCTAGGAAGTGTCCTTAAATGAAAAAGGGGAGTTTTTAGGCACGCAAGGTGCTCGAGAAAATGTTAAGAAGCTCTAATATGAGTTTTAGCATGTTATGAAGTTAGCTACCCTTGCTTTATGTTTATGGACCCTAGTTTGTCCATTGGGTGGGCTCCTAGAACGCCCCTAGGCTCTAGATCACCTAGTAGATGCAAGGTTAAAGAAAAGAATATTTATGAAAGTATTTTACTTTTTATGACATGTGCTTGGACTCTAGTTCGTCCATGGGTGGGCTCCTAGTTGCCCCTAGGCTCCTAGTTTTCCTAGTAGTAGTACCCTAATGGGTTCGGGATTAGCTACCTCAGATCTATTTAGGAATGTGCGCATTAGCAGCACATTGCCAGACCCACAACATCATGATTATTATTTTTACTTATTATATGTATAAGTTTCAAAAGTTCAGTAATAGCTTTAAGTGAAAACAGTTTTAAGATCATGCTTAGTTTAGTCAGATTCTATGAATGCTATGTGAATTTAGTTATAAGAATATGATTTAGTTCATGTGCTTAGTATGATGAGTATGCCATGATATTTGTTTAGATTATATGTTTCAACAAGAATGAATGACAAACATGATATGTTTTTCCTACATGTGTTTTTAAAAGCATGAGTTTCGAGATATGCATTGTTTTGTGAGTAAGATGGTACTTACTAAGCTTTATGCTTATAGTTTCATTTTTCCTTTTACTGCAGATAAAGGCAAAGGAAAAATAGAGTAGCGGAAGCGGCAGGGATGATGGTGGTGTGTGTGCTGGTGGAAACTTGGAATGAAAGAACCTTGGGAACTTGCATTAAGAGGGCATGTTATTAAAAATGTTAAATAAATTAGTTCTTTGTCATGTTTAACATTTTCCGCATCTTAAGTACCCTTGTTATGTTATCAGCATTATGCTAGTATGAGTTGATATCGTGCCGTGATGTCATGCCTAGTTTTTACATGTGATATGTTGAGTGATACTTTTCAAATGCATGTTAACTAGTAGTAAAATGCATGGTCTAAGGCTATAGAATCATTTCTGATATTATAGCGCTACTATTGATGTATCTAGGCAGAAACAATGCTTAGTTTTAGTAGTAAGTTGATACATAGTTTATGTTTCTAAATTTATACTTAGAAGTAGTTGAAGTATGCTTTAATGTCATGAATGTTGGTGCAGGAAGCACCATATCGAACCTTGTTTTGATATTGGCAAAGGATTCAAAGTTAAGTTTGTTTGTTTTCTAACAAGTTAATCTAGTGTGCAGTGAAAGCCCTAACAAAGGACCGCTAGGCACTGACGAAGGAATGCCAGAGTTAAAAGCCCTAGCAAAGGACTGCTAGGCGCCAGGCGAAGGACTGCCAGGAAACAAAGCCCTAGCGAAGGACTGCTAGGCACCTGGCGAAGGACTGCCAGTATCCAAGTCCTAGCGAAGGACTGCTAGGCAACTGGCGAAGGACTGCCAGTATCCAAGCCCTAGCGAAGGACTGCTAGGCAACTGGCGAAGGACTGCCAGTATCCAAGCCCTAGCGAAGGAATGCTAGGCACCGGGCGAAGGACAGCTCGACAACCAAGACCTGGCAAAGGACCGTCAGGCAAAAGTCCAACCAGAGGAACGGTTGGCATCAGGTAATTTCTCCCGAGAGGAGTAGGTGAGGACGCGTTCCCCGTCGAGGGAACAGTAGGCGTCGGTTCGACCTAGGACTCCATTTTGGAGACCAAAGTCAGAACCAAGACAGCTAAGGCTGTATAAAATAATAATATAATTGTTATTTGGACTAACCCTGGATGCAGGATCGAAGGACTGAGTATCTACAGCTCAGAGAGCCTCAAAGGAGTGAGGCAGAAGCTGAGCAGGGCGCCTCGGATGATCCGGGCGCCCCCAAGGTCAACCCAAGTCTGTAAGAACCTCAACGCGCCTCGACAGCTAGATTCGGGGCGCCCCGGATGCTCCGGGCGCCCCCGCTTGTCGCGGGCGCCCCGCGTGTCGCGGGCGCCCCCACTGCCAGCTGCCGAAGCACATCCTTGCGAAGCCGAGGAGATGAGGCTTTGACCGGTCAATCCGGGCGTCCCGAGCCCTCCGGGCACCCCGGTCAAACCGGATCCCGAGGATAAGGGGATCAGACGGCGACCGAGCTACAACCGGATCAAACGCCACGTGGGGGGCGCCCCCGACATCCCGGGCGCCCCCAGGCCCTATATAAAGGGCCCTCGACCCCAGCCTTCCTACAACAACTGTTCTCTCAATGCCCCAACGATCTTCTACGCTCGTGCCTTGCTCCGGAAACACTCCAACTTGAGCCGACGATGTCCCGCTGCCCCGAACAAGTCAAACCACTCCGGACGTCGGTAACGAAGATCGAAATTTTAATATTGTTATTGCACTTATTTGTAATCAAATCTTTGTAAACAATTCTGCGCTTATATAGAATTGCCCAAAGTAAACGGTCAACGACCGTGGGCCTTGGAGTAGGAGTCGACACAGGCTCCGAACCAAGTAAATCGACTGTGTCTTTTGTGCTGTGTTTTGTTTTATTTTATTTCCGCTGCGTACGTGCTCTTTTCAAATCCGAAAGTTTTTCGATATTCACCCCCCCTCTATCGGGCTTCTCGATCCAACAATGAAAACATGTAGAATATGGTCTAGAATCATTGTATACCTGTTAGTAGGCTCAAATATGAGTTTGTGGTGTTTTTGGTACAAAGTAGGTTGGCCTTGGCACGTTTTTGGAATCTGAAACTTCAGATTTCAGAGCTACCAGTCGACTGCAACAGTTACCAGTCGACTGGGACCAGCAGAAAAATGTCACATAAAGTTTCGTCGGCTGCACCAGTCGACTGGCAAGATATCAGTCGACTGGTGCCAGTTTAAAACAGAATGTGATGTAGAGCTGCTAGTTAGTGCTTCAGTCATGCAACGCTGAGGTTGGGGGATGAAATCCTGGCCAAGCTAATAAAATTAAAGTTTTTGTTTTATTTTGGCTGGTTAGTACTTCCAACATGATTATGATTTACCGCAGCATGCTTGAGTTATGAATTGTTACTTCAGTACATAGCAAAATAAGAATTTTTAAATTCTCCCAGTTGGTTTAGCATCTGGAAAACAATGATCAGTAATCAGTCAGTCAGTTAGTCAGTTAGTAGCGATCATCCTTAAAGTTTAGTACCAGAAGGTGGGTCGTTACAGAGTGGTATCAAAGCAAGTTCCATCTTTCCTCCACACATACATCCAGCATCGTACCTGCAGCTTCCAAGTAAGAGTACCTCTCACATTACTTATGTTTCTTGCTTTTTCATTTCCTACTTAACTGAAGCATGTTTATAACTCATGACACTTTAATATAGTTATATTAAATATGCATGTCCTCTGTTATTTAGATAATGGCTAGAGGACGCCCAACTAGAAGGGCACCAGCTACTGAGCCTCAACAGGAGGCAACTGACACAGTGACTCCACCTAATCTTGAGGAGATAGTGGCTCAGCTCCAGAGACAGATAGCTGAGCAGCAGCAAGAGATAGCCACTTTAAGGGTTAATCAGCAGACCACAACTACTACTACGCCAGGACCAAATGTGGAAACCCCAATAGTGACAGAGGTTCCACCTAGAGCACCAATCCCACCAATAGCACGAGAAGCCCCAACAGTAGGGGCTAGAAGAGAGGCATATCTGGTTCAGTGGCAGAAACTCAAACCAGAGACCTTTTCAGGCACTAGTGAACCATGGGATGCACAAGCCTGGTTCAAAACCCTGGAGAGTACCATGGAGCTTTTGGACTAGCCAGAACATAAGAAAGTAAAGTGTGCCTCCTTCTGCCTAGCAGGTGATGCTATAATGTGGTGGGAAAGGGTGAAGGTCAAGCGAGACATAAATCAGATGACGTGGGCCAACTTCGAAGCTGAGTTCTTCGAATAATTCTTTCATATGCGGGTTACTAACTGGCATTATGATGAATTCATTGAATTTCATCAAGTTAATCTATCAGTAGAGGAAGCCGTGAAGAGATTCAATAGACTGGCTCGCCTGTGCTCTGAACTGGTCAACACTGAACGAGAGCGAGTCAGGCTAATGCTCAAGATGCTAAGGCCGGACATAGCATTGAATGTGGCCAGCAACGTCCATAGGCCGCAAACCTCAGAAGAACTAGTTAGCAGTGCTCTGATCACCGAGCACTACCTGAACAGCATGCAACAGCAGAAGTCAGTCATGACAGAAAGAAAAGGCCAAGGCAGTTAAGAACTCAAAAACCCCAGGGCATTCGCAGAGAAGTTAGTTATACCTCCAGATGTACTCAGTGGCCAGTTCTTAACCACCCTACCTTCAGGAGAGATTATGGCATCCACGCACTGGCTCCGTGCAGTGCCAGTTAGTATAGCAGGCAGAGAGCTTTATGGTGATCTGATCGTACTGGATATAACTGACTATGATGCCATTTTTGGAATGGACTTCCTAATCAAGTATGGTGCCTCCATAGAATGTTGTAAAAGGAAAGTCATATTCCAACTTGAAGAAGGAGTGTAGTTTGAATACATCGGAGAACCCAAGAGAAAGACCAAGAAATTTCTCACAACTCTAAAAGCACAAAAACTGTTGGATTCAGGATATACCGGATTTCTAGCACATGTAGTCAATACCGAACAAGAGAAGGACCAAAAGCTAGAAGAGGTCCCAGTGGTATGTGACTACCTAGCAGTCTTCCCTGATGAGTTACCAGGCTTAGCGCCAGACAGGGAGATAGAGTTTGAGATAGATCTCATTCCAGGTACCAATCCCATTTCAAAAGCACCATACCGTATGGCTCCAGCAGAATTAAGAGAACTTCAGGAGCAACTATAGGAGCTTCTCGACAAGGGCTTCATACGCCCTAGTCATTCACCTTGGGGAGCTCCCGTATTGTTCGTGAAGAAGAAAGACGGGTCCATGCGCTTGTGTATAGATTACCGGGCCTTGAATCAAGTCACCATCAAGAACAAGTATCCCTTGCAAAGAATTGATGACTTGTTCGATTAGCTAAAGGGAGCATCAGTATTCTCAAAAATAGACTTGGGATCGGGATATCACCAGGTGAAAGTTAAGGAAGGTGACATCCCCAAGACAGCTTTCAGAACAAGATACGGACACTATGAGTTTGTAGTTATGCCTTTTGGCATAATGAACGCTCCAGCGACTTTTATGGACCTTATGATCAGAGTGTTACGAGAATATTTAGATAAGTTTGTTATCGTCTTCATCGATGACATTCTAATATATTCCAGGACTCAGAAGGAACACGTAGAACACCTGAAAACAATATTAGAAATTCTTCAGCGGAGCCAACTCTATGCAAAATTCTCCAAGTGTGAGTTTTGGCTCAATCAGGTGTCTTTTCTGGGTCACATCATCTCCAAGGATGGTGTGATGGTAGACCCCAGCAAAATAGTAGCAGTAAGTAACTGGGTTAGACCAAAGAATGCCAGTGAGATCAGAAGTTTTCTGGGTCTAGCCGGTTACTACAGGAAGTTTGTAGAGGATTTCTCCAGAATAGCCTCCCCACTGACAGCTCTTACCAGAAAGTACAGAAAGTTTCAGTGGACAGAGGACTGCGAGAACAATTTTATAGAATTAAAGAGAAGATTGACTAGTGCTCCCATCCTAACTCTTCCAGAGACCACTGACAGCTTTGACATTTATAGTGATGCTTCTAAATTAGGACTTGGAGCAGTGCTGATGCAGAATGGCAAGGTTATTGCCTATGCCTCTAGACAACTCAAGGATTATGAGAAGAACTACCCTACCCATGACCTTGAGCTAGCTGTAGTAGTGTTCGCTCTAAAGATTTGGAGGCATTCCTTATACGGAGCTCAGTGTAGGATTTTCATAGATCATCAAAGTCTAAAGTATTTCTTTACTCAGAAGGATCTGAACATAAGGCAACGCAGATGGCTTGAGCTGGTCAAGGATTATGACATTGACATCCTCTACCATCCAGGTAAAGCTAATAAGGTGGCAGACGCACTTAGCAGGAAATCTAGTGCCACCCAACTAGCTTTGTCTACGATGTCACAGCCCCTTCGGAAGGAAATATCAGAGTTCGGACTGGAAATTATAGTTGGGCAACTCTCCACTTTGACATTAGTGTCAACCCTGCTTGAAGACATCCAGACAACACAGGATCAAGATCCTGACCTTCAGAAAATCAAGCAGGGGATAGCAGAATCAGGAAATGGGGAGTTTCGCCTATCAGATAGTGGGATACTATACTGCGGTGACCGCCTATGTGTTCCGAACCAAGAAGAGCTCCGAAGGAAGATCCTAGAGGAAGCACATGGATCTCCTTATGCGATGCATCCTGGTTCCACCAAAATGTACCAAGACCTCAGGGGACGTTTTTGGTGTCCTGGGATGAAGAGAGACATCGCCAGATATGTCAGTACCTGTCTGACATGCCAAAGAGTCAAGGCAGAACATCAGAGACCAAGAGGAGTTCTACAGCCTATCCAGATTCCAGAATGGAAATGGGAAGATATTTTCATGGATTTTATAGTGGGACTACCCAGAACAACGAATGGATATGATGCAATTTGGGTAATAGTTGACAGATTGACTAAGTCTGCCCACTTCCTAGCTATCAGGATCTCCTATTCCATGGAACAGCTAGCTCAGTTATACCTCAAGGAGATCGTCAGACTACATGGAGTCCCTAGGACTATCATTTCAGATAGGGACAGTAGGTTCACTTCGCACTTCTGGGAGTGCGTACAGACAACACTAGGCACCAAACTAAAGTTTAGCACAGCTTTCCATCCTCAGACAGATGGTCAGACAGAGAGAGTTAATCAAGTACTAGAAGATATGCTCAGAGCTTGTGCTTTAGATTTCAAGGGCAGTTGGTACAGATACCTGTGCTTAGCGGAATTCACCTACAACAATAGTTATCAGGCCACTATCGGCATGACACCCTATGAGGCTTTATATGGGCGGAGGTGTAGATCTCCTATCTGCTGGTACGAGGGTGGTGAGAGGCAAGAGTTAGGCCTACAGACAGATCTTATAGATGATACTACCGTAGCCATACAGCAGATCCGCCAGAGAATGGAAACATCTCAGAGCCGCCAGAAGAGCTATGTTGATACATGGCGCAGACCATTAGAGTTTGAAGTTGGGGATTCAGTATTCCTCAGAGTGGCTCCCATGAAGTGAGTAATGCATTTTGGGAAGAAGGGCAAGCTAAGTCCCAGATATGTAGGACCATACCCCATCACTAGAAAAGTTGGCAAAGTAGCTTATGAGCTAGAGCTACCTCAGGAAATGTCAGCTATCCACAATGTATTTCATGTCTCCATGCTGAAGAAGCATATCCCAGATGCCACCTAGGTGATAGAGCCACAGACGGTACAAGTCCGCGAAGATCTCAGTTATGATAGTCGGCCTATTCAGATAATAGACCGAGCGGTTAAGAAATTACGGAACAAGGAGGTACCATTAGTGAAAGTCATATGGCAAAATCACAGAGTAGAAGAGGCAACATGGGAACCAGAGGACAGCATGAGGCAGAAATACCCAGGGTTGTTTTAAGTTCGAGGACAAACTTTTTATAAGGTATGGGGGATTGTAATGCCCGAAAATTCTCAAATCTAATTTAAGAAATATCCTAGAATTTATTCTGAATTTATGGATATTTTTATATAATTTTTCCATGGACAAATAAGGCTAAAAGGAATAAAAATAGAATACGCAGTAAAAAAGCTTAAGTGAGATTTGAGCCCTAAACCTTTACATGAGAAGAGAATAGGCTTACCAAGTGGACTAATCTATTTTCATTGCAATAAACTAGAGGGAAAGATGGATAAGGTGAAGTTAGTTAATTTTTCCCATAAATATAAAGGGAACTTAAGGGGTTTTTTAATTGAAACTTTTCCTCACCTTGTCTCCGCCGAACCCTCTCCCACCCGTGGCGATTTCTTCCTCCCTCTCCCGAGGCTTCTTTCTCCCTCACTCACGGCAAAGCAAGGAGGAGTCCAAGGCTTGTGGTAGGTGGATTCAAGAAGGAGGGCACGCTAGGGGATCTTGTTCTTCGTTGGAACCTCTCCGAGACTCCAAGGACCTTCCCTCTCCCTAAACCCTACGCCCTAGAGTTGTAAGAACAAGCGCAGGATGTAAGTATCCCTCACCTGCGGTATAAGTAGCTTCGTTCGTATGATTGATTGTCCTAGTTTATCTAATTGCAAGTTTATGCCCATATGTGCAGATTAACTTCCTCTACCGATTTTAAGGGCACCACTAGATGGGTTGGACGTGCTTCCCCCTTTAGTTTGGGGTTTAGACGCACCGTCGAGTGCCTAGGAAGTGTCCTTAAATGAAAAAGGGGAGTTTTTAGGCACGCAAGGTGCTTGAGAAAATGTTAAGAAGCTCTAATATGAGTTTTAGCATGTTATGAAGTTAGCTACCCTTGCTTTATGTTTATGGACCCTAGTTTGTCCATTGGGTGGGCTCCTAGAACGCCCCTAGGCTCTAGATCACCTAGTAGATGCAAGGTTAAAGAAAAGAATATTTATGAAAGTATTTTACTTTTTATGGCATGTGCTTGGACTCTAGTTCGTCCATGGGTGGGCTCCTAGTTGCCCCTAGGCTCCTAGTTTTCCTAGTAGTAGTACCCTAATGGGTTCGGGATTAGCTACCTCAGATCTATTTAGGGATGCGCGCATTAGCAGCACATTGCCGGGCCCACAACAGCATGATTATTATTATTACTTATTATATGTATAAGTTTCAAAAGTTCAGTAATAGCTTTAAGTGAAAACAGTTTTAAGATCATGCTTAGTTCAGTCAGATTCTATGAATGCTATGTGAATTTAGTTATAAGAATATGATTTAGTTCATGTGCTTAGTATGATGAGTATGCCATGATATTTGTTTAGATTATATGTTTCAGCAAGAATGAATGACAAACATGATATGTTTTTCTTACATGTGTTTTTAAAAACATGAGTTTCGAGATATGCATTGTTTTGTGAGTATGATGGTACTTACTATGCTTTATGCTTATAGTTTTATTTTTCCTTATACTACAGATAAAGGCAAAGGAAAAATAGAGTAACGGAAGCGGCAGGGATGATGGTGGAAATTTGGAATGAAAGAACCTTGGGAACTTGCATTAAGAGGGCATGTTATTAAGAATGTTAAATGAATTAGTTCTTTGTCATGTTTAACATTTTCCGCATCTTAAGTACCCTTGTTATGTTATCAGCATTATGCTAGTATGAGTTGATATCGTGCCGTGATGCCATGCCTAGTTTTTACATGTGATATGTTGAGTGATACTTTTCAAATGCATGTTAACTAGTAGTAAAATGCATGGTCTAAGACTATAGAATCATTTCTGATATTATAGCGCTACTATTGATGCATCTAGGCAGAAACAATGCTTAGTTTTAGTAGTAAGTTGATACAAAGTTTATGTTTCTAAATTTATGCTTAGAAGTAGTTGAAGTATGCTTTAATGTCATGAAAACATGTAGAATATGACCTAGAATCATTGTATACCTGTTAGTAGGCTCAAATATGAGTTTGTGGTGTTTTTGGTAGAAAGTAGGTGGACCTTGGCATGTTTTTGGAATCTGAAACTTCAGATTTCAGAGCTACCAGTCGAGTGCGATAGTTACCAGTCGACTGGGACCAGCAGAAAAATGTCACAGAAAGTTTCGTCGGCTGCACCAGTCGACTGGCAAGATATCAGTCGACTGGTGCCAGATTAAAACAGAATGTGATGTAGAGCTGCTGGTTAGTGCTTTAGTCATGCAACGCTGAGGTTGGGGGATCAAATCCTAGCCACGCTAATAAAATTAAAATTTTTGTTTTATTTTGGCTGGTTAGTACTTCCTACATGATTATGATTTACCGCAGCATGCTTGAGTTATGAATTGTTAGTTCAGTACATAGCAAAATAAGAATTTTTAAATTCTCCCAGTTAGTTTAGCATCTGGAAAACAATGATCAGTAATCAGTCAGCCAGTTAGTCAGTTAGTAGCAATCCGCCTTAAAGCTTAGTACCAGAAGGTGGGTTGTTACATAAAACTACTTGTGTCTCTATGTAATTGCTTTAATTCCACTGCGCGTTTTCTCTTTTCTTAATCCGAAACGTTTTCACGATATTCATCCCCCCTCTATCGTGTTTCTCGATCCAACTGCTTATCCATAGATTCGTGAAAAAGGAAGGGGGGGGGGGGGGAGGACCATTGCTTGAGTTGAAGTTAACTCGGACTTCCGCTTTCCCGAGGTGAGCTCGGGGCCTTCTGACACGGGTGAGCATGGGCGCTATAATTCCCGAGACGCTCTCGGGACCCAACCTCTCGGGGTGATCTCGGAGGGGTCTTCTGGATATCCTTCCAAGGCGTGTCCCCCGAGGGGGGGGGGGTTCTGAGGCTCGAGAAGGATGGTCACTTCGACCCGACGTGTCATGCCACGCAGCATCTTCATCCCCCGTGCTTGCTCGGGAGGAGTTCAGAAAAGATATTAGATGGTCCGCCAAGGGGCATGGAGGAGATGACTCATCCTACTGATCTCCTCCTCCTGGTCGGCCCGTGGTGGTGCATCCCCAAACGTCATCCTCTTCCGAATCCTCATTTTCTCCGTGTTTTGGGCATAGGATGGTGTTTGTGGGAGCCGCCGTCATCAAGAGGGGAGGGGCTGCAGCTACGTGTTTCTCTCTTTCTATTTCTTCTTTTCGTTGTTCCTGTATCCGGAGAGAAATTGCAGTAGCTGCTCCCCCTCTCCTGTTAAGGCAGTTCTTCTTTGCGTCTTTACATGACCCGGAGAGAAATTGTCATTGTTGTTCCCCCTCCTCTTCCTTCTGAACATTGTATCAGACTCATCTTTGCTGGAAGAGGTGGCCGGGGTCTTCAGATGGGGACGTGCTACCCATGTGTTACCTCAGGCGTCCTCATCTGTTACTGACTACTAGGATGGAGTACCTAGAAGTTGGCAAAAGATTCAAGGATCACGTCGACGGACTCCTGCGCACCGCATACTTGGAAAGTCATTCCGAGCCTAGCGACCCTGCAGGAATGATGCCGTAGAGAAGAAAGGCCCAAGCAGAAGAGCGCTTTCTCTCACGAGATATTCCGATTGTATCTTGATAATTCTCTGAGATGTTGATCTCCATGTATTTTTCAGGTAAGTAAAATAAAATTTGTGTTACCTCCTGTAGGTGTATGTCTGTATTGCTAGAGCTGTCAAACGGGCCAACCCGTGGCGGGGCGGGTTGGCCCGTAGCGGGTCGGCAATTTGGTGGGGCGGGGGCGGTCAAGCAAATATAACCCTCACTAGTGCACGCCGTCCACAAATCTGAAGTTAAACAAACTCTATTCTGAATAGTAGCCAAAACATACTTAAGCTTCTCTTTCTCCTTCAAATAGATTCGGTTAATATCGGAAACAAGAGTATTTCTAGAAATACAAGCAATATCAGGATTTATGTACTTCATCCAAGCTCTGATACCATCATACTCAACAAATGAAAATGGTAAATCATGTCTGATTATTGCACAAGCCAGTAATTCATGTGAAATCTTTTGATTTATTTTCTTAGACCTCATCTTCCCATCTTGACCAAGAATCATTTGTCCTACATCATGAAACTTTAATTTGTCGCAAATTTTAAGATGGCGCCACAACGTAGAAGTTCCATATTGTTTACCCCCACACTTGTATTGTTTTTTACATCCAATACATTCAACTTTATCTATACTATCAATCCTTTTGATTTTCTTAAAATACACCCAAATATCAGAAGTTTCTTTAGATCTTTTAGTTGACCCCTTGTCATCCAATTCATCATCTAAAATAATAGTTTTTTTTTGAGAAGAAGAGTCCATTTCAAAATCAATCTGAAATAAAATAAAATAAAATTTACTTTCTGATAAAATCAATCAAACACATAAAATTTCAATAACAACAATTTGTACACAGTTCGTAGTTTTGACATACAACATGTTTATTATTTCTCAAATGTAAGGAAAAAATATTATGAAAAACGTTGGGAAATAAAAAATCAGAAAATGAAAAGAAAAGAAAACAATGAACTATTTTATAATCAAACAATGTTTTTAGAGTCTAACATGATAAAAGAATGAGAAACATATGTAAAGCTGATTTTGTCCCGGGCTAAAAATTCCGGTTAACATATGTAAAATATAGGTATATCTAGCAAATCATTAACAAACAAGCAAAATGATGACAATATAATGGAAGGACTTATTTAAGAATTCAAAATTTTCCTCGTTTAGGTGACAAGAAAATGATACAGATAAAAAGAGTTGAGGCAGAACAAGCAAATCTTTTTGAATCTTCTAGTGTGGCATGGTTTTGTCCAGGACTAAAAATTTCCAGTTAATATATGCAAAACATACATCTAGGAAGTCATTAAGTAAACAAATAAACAAAATGGTGACTATCTATTGGAAGGGCTTAATTAAGAATTCATAGATTCCCTCGATCAGGTGA
Source organism: Boesenbergia rotunda (assembly GCA_024364735.1). Lineage (NCBI taxonomy): Eukaryota > Viridiplantae > Streptophyta > Magnoliopsida > Zingiberales > Zingiberaceae > Boesenbergia > Boesenbergia rotunda. Next base: position 117,191 of record JAGFNQ010000438.1, on the reverse strand, counting down.
CGAGAAAATAATACAGATATATAGAGTTGAGACATAACAAGTAAATCTTTTACCATGGTATGATTTTATCCAGGGTTAAAAATTCCAGTTAAAATATGTAACATATAGATACATCTAACAAGTCAATAATAAGTCATTAAGTAAAAAAATAAGGAAAAGTGTCAGATTCAAATACTGAAATACATAATGAATTGCCAGATTCATTATGTATTTCAGTATTATTCAAATGCAGAACAAATCAATCAGATTCATTATGTATTTCATTATGAAATACATCTAACAGATTCATTATGTATTTCAGTATTTTACAGATTCAATTTTTGTATTAACCCTCTGTGGATCGCAGAACAATTCAAATGCAGAACAAATCAATCAAAAGATTCAAAACACACAACTCACAAGATACGTTGAGCATCAAAATAGAGAACTAATATTACTATTGCCAAACAAATGCTAAAACTGTAAAACATTAGGGAATAGGGAGTACTGAGTACTGACTACCGAGTAGGAACTAGGGATTGCAAGTTTAGTGGGAAATAGAACTATAGAAGGAAACTCGGAAAGGAAGCAATAAAATCTAACCTTAAACAGGAGCTTGGAGAGTGGAGACTGCCGAACTTGTGGCCTGTGACTCTGACTGTGAGATTCAATAGTTCTTCTTCATGGCCACGGGGAGGCGCTCGATGGGCGAGTGTGACAGACTGACGGTGCGAGGCTGCGACTGTGAGCGCAAGGTAGGAGAGGCGGCGATTTAGGGAAGAGGAAGACCAAGGCACAAAGGGAAGAGGAAGACCGAGGCTGCCTGACTGCCTTCTGGCTTCTGCCTCCTAGCCCTAGGCGGTGAATCCGGTGATAAGAGAAGCTGAGAAGGTGAAGCGGCATCTCGGGCCTCGGCAAAACTGCAAAAGGCGACTGGCGAGTGCCGAGTGGCGACTGGCGAGTGGACCGTGGAAGTTGGAACTGGCGACTGGCGAAGACGAAGAGTCGAAGAGGCGGAAGAGAAGAGCATGGGCAACCGGCAATGGCATGGGAAAGGGAAATAGGTTTAAGTTAAACCGTTTAACCCATAGAAATAGGTTTTCGGTAATGCCAGCGTGGACCGTGGACTGTGGAGCGGTGCAGGTAGAGTTAGATACTTAGATAGACTTTAGACTTTAGACTTATAACTTATAACTTATAATTATATTAAAATTTTCATTAATTTTTATTAGCCCGCGGGCCAACCCGAGCCCGCCGCGGGTTGGCCCGCCTAGACCCGCGGCCCGTGCGGGCTGACCCATTTAGGCCCGCCAGTTGACGGGTTGAAAATTTTCCAACCCAACCCATTCAAATTTTTTGGCGGGGCGGGCCAACCCGACGGGCCCAACCCATATTGACAGCTCTATGTATTGCATTACTACTTTGACGTCTTACTTGTTTCTCCTTTTAGTCGGGTATGTCGTGTCTCGAGCGCTAGATATTACCCAAGGCCTCTCAGTTGACTGCGGGTAGTAACCTAGCTCAAGCCCATGTACCTCCGGCACCCGTACCCTCGTGAGGTCTCGGTGCTTTGGGTGCTTGGTCGGGCGTAGCAGCTCATACCGAGCCTAAGCACCGCAAGGTATTATTGTTTTTACCCTTGGTCGGGCGTAGCAGCCTAGACCAAGCATAAGTACCTCGGGCATCCGTAGCACTACAAGGTATTAGAGTTTTTACCCTTGGTCCGGCGTAGTAGCCTAGACCAAGCCTAAGTACCTCGGGAATCCGCAGCACCACGAAATATTAGGGTTTTTACCCTCGGTCAGGCGTAGCAGCCTAGACCAAGCTTAAGTACCTCGGGCATCCGCAGCACCACGAGGTATTAGGATTTTTACCCCTGGTCAGGCGTAACAGCCTAGACCAAGCCTAAGTAACTCGGGCATCCGCAGCACCACGAGGTATTAGGGGTTTTACCCTTGGTCGGGCGTAGTAGCCTAGACCATGCCTAAGTACCTTGGGCATCCGCAACACCATGAGTTATTAGGGTTTTAACCCCTGATTGGGCGTAACAGCCTATACCAAGCCTAAGTACCTTGGGCATCTGCAGCACCACGAGGTATTAGGGTTTTTACCCCTGGTCGGGTGTAGTAGCCTAGACTAAGCCAAATTACCTCGAGCATTCGCAGCACCACCAGATATTAGGGTTTTTACCCTTGGTCGGGCATAGCAGCCTAGACCAAGCCTAAGTACCTCGGGCATCCGCAGTACCACGAGGTATTAGGGTTTTTACCCCTGGTCAGGCGTAGCAACCTAGACCAAGCCTATGTACCTCGGGCATCCGCAACACCACGAGGTATTAGGGTTTTTACCCCTGGTCGGGCGTAGCAGCCTAGACCAAGCCTAAGTACCTCGGGCATTCGCAGCATTACGAGGTATTAGGGTTTTTACCCTTGGTCGGGAGTAGTAGCCTAGACCAAGCCTAAGTACCTTGGGAATCCGCAACACCACGAGGTATTAGGGTTTTTACCCCCGGTTGGGCGTAGCAGCTTATACCAAGCCTAAGTACCTCGGGCATCTGCAGCACCACGAGATATTAGGGTTTTTACCCCTGGTCGGGTGTAGCAGCCTAGACTAAGCCTAAGTACCTCGGGCATCTGCAGCACCACGAGGTATTAGGGTTTTTACCCTTGGTCGGGCATAGCAGCCTAGTCCAAGCCTAAGTACCTCGGGCATCCGCAGTACCACGAGGTATTAGGGTTTTTATCCCTGGTCGGGCGTAGTAACCTAGACCAACCCTAAGTACCTCGGGCATCCACAACACCACGAGGTATTAGGCTTTTTACCCCTGGTCGGGCGTAGCAGCCTAGGCCAAGCTTAAGTACCTCGGGCATCCGCAGCACCACGAGGTATTAGGGCTTTTACCCCTGGTCTGGCGTAGCTACCTAGACCAAGCCTAAGTACCTCGGGCATCCGCAGCACCACGAGGTATTAGGGCTTTTACCCCTGGTCCGGCGTAGCTACCTAGACCAAGCCTAAGTACCTCGGGCATCCGTAGCACCACGAGGTATTAGGGTTTTTACCCCTGGTAGGGCGTAGTAGCCTAGACCAAGACTAAGTACCTCGGGCATCCGCAACACCATAAGGTATTAGGGTTTTTACCCTTGGTCGGGCGTAGTAGCCTAGACCAAGCCTAAGTATCTCAGGCATCCGCAGCACCACGAGGTATTTGGGTTTTTACCCTTGGTCGGGCGTAGCAGCCTAGACCAAGCCTAAGTACCTCGGGCATCCGCAGTACCACGAGGTATTAGAGTTTTTACCCCTGGTTGGGCGTAGCAGCCTAGACCAAGCCTAAGTACCTCGGACATCCGTAGCACCATGAGGTATTAGGGGTTTTACCCTTGGTTGGGAGTAGTAGCCTAAACCAAGCCTAAATACTTCGGGTATTCGCAGCACCTCGAGGTATTAGGGTTTTTACCCCTGGTCGAGCGTAGCAGCCTAGACCAAGCCTAAGTACCTCGGGCATTCGCAACATTACGAGGTATTAGGGTTTTTACCCCTGGTCGGGCGTAGCAGCCTAGACCAAGCCTAAGTACCTCGGGCATCCACAACACTACGAGGTATTAGGGTTTTTACCCTTGGTCGGGCGTAGTAGACTAGACCAAGCCTAAGTACCTCGGGCATCAGCATCACCACGAGGTATTAGGGTTTTTACCCTTGGTTGGGCATAGCAGCTTAGACCACGCCTAAGTATCTCGGGCATCCGTAGCACCACGAGGTATTAGGGATTTTACCGCTGGTTGGCCGTAGCAGCCTTGACTAAGCCTAAGTACCTCGGGCATTTGCAGCACCATGAGGTATTAGGGTTTTTACCCTTGGTCGGGCATAGCAGCCTAGTCCAAGCCTAATTACTACGGGCATCCGCAGTACCACGAGGTATTAGGGTTTTACCCTTGGTCGGGCGTAGCAACCTAGACCAAGCCTAGGTAACTCGGGCATCCGCAGCACCACGAGGTCTTAGGGTTTTTACCCTTGGTCGGGCGTAGTAGCCTAAACTAAGCCTAAGTACCTCGGGCATCCGCAGCACCATGAGGTATTAGGGTTTTTATCCCTGGTCGGGCGTAGCAGCCTAGACCAAGCATAAGTACCTCAGACGTCCGCAGCACCACGAGGTATTAGGGTTTTTACCCCTGGTCAGGCATAGCAGCCTAGACCAAGCCTAAGTACCTCGGGCATCCGCAGCACCACGAGGTATTAAGGTTTTTTTACCCTTGGTCGGGCGTAACAACCTAGACCAAGCCTAAGTTCCTCGGGCATCCGCAACACCATGAGGTATTAGGGTTTTTACCCTTAGTCGGGCGTAGCAGCCTAGACCAAGCCTAAGTACCTTGGGTGTCCGCAGCACCACGATGTATTAGGGTTTTTATCCTTGGTAGGGCGTAGCATCCTAGACCAAGCTTACGTACCTCGGGCATCCGGAGCACCACAAGGTATTAGGTTTTTTAATTCTTCAGTAGTGAGCTGACGGTTGGGAGAAAGCCTCTTCCTTTATTACTTGAATTAGCTGCAAGACAGCGAAAGTACACAGAAGGATACACCATGTATATATACTACAAGTCTTACCGGGCCAGGAAGGGTCTGAGACAGCCGCCCGACCTAGGCTTCTCGAGCCTTTGGTCCTTCTCCCTCCGTGCATGACCGCCTCCTCCTGCTAGCCTTCGAGGCCCTTTGGGTTCTTTCGGGACTCTGTCTTGACTTCCCCAATGTATCACCGTCGGGACACCAGCTGGCTACCTTTGACTTCAACCACTCGGTCACCCATGGGGAATTTTATCTTCTGGTGGTATACCGATTCCACTGCCTGGAAAACACTGAGCGTTGGGCGACCTAGGATGGTGTTGTAGGAGGAGGGGGCGTCTACAATTAAGAAGGGAGTCCTCCTGGTCCTTTCAAGCCTGCCACTTCCCAAAGAGAGTGATAGGGTGATTTGCCCAATCGGCTGTACTTGATACCACGTAAAACTGAACAGCGGGGTTGAGTCCGGGACTTTCTTTGGATGCCCAGGGTTGCCCCCTCTCACCGTCCCACCGGGGTGACGGACCTCCGTGAGTACGAGGTGGAGACTCTGGGGATTTCCTCCAGCATATGAGCCCCTTGCTGCGAGGCAGCTTGTTCGACTTGGTGTTGCTCCAACACTTCTTTGATGGTGTCAGCCACTAGGCGATCGAGTTCCTCTCTTGTAAGGACAATGGGTTGTCCCTCCGATTCTGCCATCGGTGCTCCTTCTGGTGCTTTGCTGGTTTCCCACAGACGGCGCCAAATTTGTTATGGAAGGAATTTACGACGATGTCCAGTCACCGGGGGTCTGGCCACGTGGAAGTCGCTATGGAGGGGAGGAACTCCGTGCCCTGCGAGATCAACATGAGCGTTAGGGGACATGCCGGAAGGGGTCCGGTGGAGTCGACTCCGACGCTCAAGTTAGTGTATCATTGGAGAGTAAAGACAACAAGAAAGGAAAATATATGTAAGGTTGAGAGAGCGTAACCCCCTTACTGGAGAGGTTGGGCTACCTTTTATACTAATGGCGGTGGACTTGGCGCCTTCCTTCGTTCAGTGCCACGTCTCCGTGATTTATGCCACGTCCTCCCCTTTTTTCGGCGGTTACTGGATAGCCTTTGAAACGGTCTGCGCCGTTATCACGCTTCGACCCGTTGTGACATTTAAGGGTCGTGATGACTCCTTATGATGGGGAGGCTTATCCATAGATCTGTGAAAAGGGGGGGGGGGGGGAGGACCGTTGCTTGAGGTCGAAGCTAACTCGGACTTCCGCTTCCACGAGGTGAGCTCGGGGCCTTCTGACCCGGGTGAGCGTGTTAGTAGGAGCCCTAGAGCCAATTATATGATGATTGACTAGGGACTTTTTGTATCATATTCTATCATTAATAAATGCATGTTTTGGTTATTATAATTACTTTATACTTGTGCCAAATAACTAAGTATAATAAGTCCTTGGGTAGTAGGTTCTTATCTACATTATATCTATTGGTTGAATTGATAGTGAGATAATGTAGAGAACACTACGCTAAACCATTCCTAGTCAAGCATTCATATTCGAGGACAATATTAATGCATCGAGACTAGCATGTAGGTCAATTGATGACTTGAGCTCACAAGTCATGGATATGTGATATCAAGTTGACACATGGGTATACATTAGAGAATATGTACTGAATTGACCCGCCATGAGAAAGTTTCATAGATTGTCATATGAGTGTCATAAAATTTCTCGTGTGACTATTAGTATGAATAGTCCTTAGACCTGAAGTCACTACGGTTCCCTACATGAGGAATTATGTACTTTGGTATCGTCAAATATCACCCGTAACAGGGTGGACTATAAAGGCGATCACTGGGTATGTAATAAATCATGCAGAGGGATGTGAGTGATGTAGATGGGATCTATCCCTCCCATATGACGGGAGTGATATCTGTGGGCCCCTTGATTGAGTAGGACTACTAAAACGCATGACCATGCTCAAATGAGTCAATATAAGATATTGAGCTCATTTATTTGAGTGAGTCTACTTGGGGATCAAGAAACACAAAGATTGATCGAGGATGACACGGTCTATGCCTCATTGGTCAATCTAGATATCAAGGATAGAAGTACAAGGTCATACATTGTCATAGTCACGGAGGTTAAGTTGGATCTCGACTTTTCTTGTTACTTGGGTAGTAATGATGCATTGCTATATGCCGCTCATTGCTTATGTGTCTAAAGCGGTTTAGGCGCATTGCCAATGTTATGAGAACCTATTGGGTCACACACTAAGGACACGATGCTTCGGGAGTTCGGGAGATCTGGTAGGGAGCTCGGGTCAGGAGCTCGGGAGACTTGGTCGGGAGCCCTGGTCAGGAGCTCGGGAGACCTGGTCGGGAGCCCTGGTCAGGAGGTCGGGAGCCCTGGTCAGGAACTCGGGAGCCCTAGACGAGAACTTATGAGATATTAATTCATTAAAGTGTTTAATGAATTAATAATAAAGGAAAAGAAAAAAGTCTTTCTTCATTGAATGAAGATGAGTTGAAGAGTCACATGAGAAGATGTGTTTTTATTGGCTTTAATGAAGGGAAGTTAAAGGGACAAAAACCTCTTCATATTTATGGGATGAGTATAAAAGAGAGACTTGTCATTTGGATGAGAGTGTGTGTGTCATCTTTCCCTTCCTCTCTTCCTTCTCTTCTCCCTCTTGGTCGAAACCCTTGTTTTGGGGTTCTGGGTGCTTCTGCGAACTACCTCAAGTTGCTAGCACAACTAAGGTAGTTCTTCTCTGAAGTTGAGAGATCGTGTTCGTGTGGATACACGTAGAGGTACGAACGCTTGAACGTGCAAGAGATCTGGCGTACTTTGGACGAGCGGGATAAACGAAAGGGCACGCGACAAAGGTATACACTTTAGATAAATCTATTAGATAGATGAACTTCGTACGAGTTTTTTTTCTTTCGCATGAATCGCTCGAGGGATCTTGTTTCCTCTACGCTTTTGTGTTTATGTCGCTGGGAGATCCCTACAGAGCGTGGGCGCTATAATTCTTGAGATGCTCTCGGGACCCAACCTCTCGGGGTGATCCCGGGAGGGGTCATCTAGATATCCTTCCAAGGCGTGTCCCTCGAGGGGGGGGGGGTCTGAGGTTCGGGAAGGAGGGTCACATCGACCCGATGTGTCATGCCACACAGCTTCTTCATCTCCCGTGCTTGCCACGGGCTATTCAACCCTATCAATATATATATTTGCAATTTTGACCGGTAAGAGGTAATTTTCCCTACAAAAGTAAATAAATATCCTAAAATTATAATTGGACTTCTGTTGCACATCTAAGAAAGCTAAAGATCCGCCTATCAAGACTTAATACGAAATAAGAGAAATAAGAAAAATCTATGCAACTCTAACTCAAAAGGAAACTTAAGGCCGAACCGTGAATTGACAGTTTGTAAATTTTTAATTTTTTAATATAATAATCTTGAACCGTATACGAACCGTGAATCGGCGATTTTGAACCGTGAATCATAACCGTCTTGGGCGGTTAAGGTTAAGAGTCGACTTGTCATGAACTGTCGAACCGGGGATTCCGAATTGTGGTCAGGTCTAAGTCCTGTTGAGGTAATGGTCAAAGTCAACAGAAAATCACTCTTTGACTTCATACTACCCCAACAGAAAATCACTCGTGGAGGGCTCTGGTTTACGGGGTTTCTGATAATACTACCTTGTAGGATAGATTGACTATGGTATGTATCATACATTCAGTGCTTCGGTTATGCATTTCTGTTATTCCATATGAGATTGTATCTGTTTGATTATATACCGCTTGTATGGCTTTTTGATGCCATACATATCTATCTCTATACCCGCTAAGTCTGTCCGGAGTCACTACCAATTGCCATATTTTTATTTTCAAGTTGATATACTTAGAGATGCTAAGAGAGAGCCTGCCACCAGTCTCTCTTCCCGTTAGGATGATTTCGATTGGTTTTGTATTTCTGGTGCTTCTTTTGTATTTCTTTCTTATCCTGTGAATTTGTATTTGTGCTTTGGTTGTGTCTATGTGTATGTGTGTCCCAGAGGGGCTTATGTGGTCTTAGTTTGCCGTAAGTCAAATCGATCCCAAGTCTAGATATGTCTTGGTATGTTTTATGTTGTGTTAGTTTCTTTTATATTGTCTATACCAGCCGTGTTGGCTGATGATTTGATAGGGTCGTGTGGGCCTTTGTATTGACGATTCATATTATCCGTCATACAGGGGAGGTTCTGTCTAATGTTTATGGACATACAACTCCTCGGAGCATGATAATTTATTTGGTATCATAGCTCGGGTATGCGAGGTCTACCTGGGTATATTTTTGGATTTTTACGGAATTATTTTCTTGGTATGTTTATTGAGGATTCAAATCGCTCCCAAGTCTAGATAAGTCTTGGTATGTTTTATGCTGTGTTGGTTTCTTTTATATTGTCTATACCAGTCGTGTTGGATGAGGATTTGATAGGGTCGTGTGGGCCATTATATTGAAGATTCATATTGCCCGCTATATAGGGGAGGCTCTGTCTAATGTTTATGGACATATGACTCCTTGGAGCTTAACAATTTATTTGGTATCATAGCTCGGGTATAAGAGGTCTACCTGGGTATATTTTCGAATTTTTACAGAGTTATTTTCTTGACGTGATCGTGTTTGGGACTTAACGCAACGGGACTTCTCCAAGCGATGAGCAATCTAGTGACAATCTTACTTTGGGATATTACTTTCCTTGTATATGTTTGGTTATACATATGCTGGTATAATTGGATAGCATATCTTTACCTATACCTAGCTATTAGGCATTCATGGATTTGGTTTAGTATGATGACTTGTAGTCACTTAGCCTATTTGCGACTATAGTTGAGGGCAACTATGGAAGCAATTAATTGGCACATTGTGGACACGACCTTGAAATGGAGAATGTTACTTCTCCAATATCACCGATTGAAGAGTCAGAAATCATAGGTCGAACCTGACGACAATCTATTTGGAGGTTGAGGATTTCAGTCTAGCAAATTCCTCTGACTATACTATTAGTAGTATCAGTGCCAGCTACTACCAGCTGGGTGGGGGTTAGAGGTTGTGTATCATAGTTGGTGTGACCAACATATGATCGATTTACTTTAGCTTATAAAGCTTTAGGCCTTAGGGTTGCTTATATCAGGATATTTAATTTAGATGACATGTCTTGAGTACATGATCTGCTATGATGCAGGGAAGATGGTATTAACTGTTTATCATCTTAGTCGATAAAGGATCTAGGTATCTTAGTCCATGGGGCATTTGATCATGAATTACTCATACTTGGTTAGATAACCTAGAAAGTACAATTTGATAAATGACTTGTACCGGTACAGAAAAGTATAGAGTTAGTTGCTTGACACTTACGGATTACCGCTCAACTTAGTTTGGATAACCAAGAAGGTACTTTCAGATTTATGATTTGTATTGATGTAAATCACTTACGAGGCTAGGCAACTTTTAAGTGGAAGACATCGAGGATGATTCTTGAGAAATAAAGAATTACTTCGTGATTATTTAGAGATACTCCTAAGAGATAGTGTGTCTCTATCTCCTGTTTGTGGAGTTTGACCTCAAGTGTTCCTAAACCCTGAGTGGAGGAGTGGGAGTATATTGGGTTATGAGGCAACAGTTAGTCGACTCGCCTATTGATGTTTTATCTTATGGAAGATTTTGACTTATAGACCGGTTGCACGTGTTAGACATTCTTGATGGAACATTAGGATACAAGACCCACTAGGATACGGAGAATTTTGTGTTAGCAGCCTAACACTTATGAGATTCGACTGTAACTGGTGAAAGTTATAAAGAAGGGTCTTCGAGTTGCAGATCGTTGATTGTAAGCGAGGGTGGTCTCATCTTGGCCCCGAACCAACCCTTGTCGTGATTCATTGGCACTAAAGATGGGATTTCCATTAACTCTGCGCTTCAGGCCCAAAGGCTCCTATCACATGGATGTCGGGGCTTTCTGTTATCACTGATCAAAGCTGATGACAGTGGTAACCCTTTGTTCTCGGATGTTTCCGTGGTCCGAGAAGTTCTGAATGTATTTCCGGAGGAGCATTATGGTTTGCCTCCCAAAAGGCAAGAGGAGTTCGTAATTGAGTTGATCTTGGGGACAACATGGGCATCAAAGGGTGCATATCGTTTGACACCTAAGGAGTTGGACGAGTTGAAGGTCTAGCTACAGGAGTTATTGGATAGGGAATTCATTCGTCCTAACATTTTTTTTGCGAAGAGCCTCATTGCTATTTGCGAAGAAAAAGGACAGATCCATAAGGTTGTGCATCAACTACTAGTAGTTGTATCTAGTACTCATTAAGAATAGGTAACCCCTACCGCGGATTGAGGATTTGCATAATCGGCTTAGGAGTATATCAGTGTATTATAGAATGATCTGTGATCTAGTTATCATCAGGCTAAGGTTACACGAGATGATGAGAGCATCTTATATTTTCGAGGGAGGGCATGCGTGTACCAGAGGCATATCTTATCCTAGAGGAGCTGCTAATAGGAGGCTCATCGCTCTCAGTTCTCTATACATTCGGGTGGAACTTGTATGTACATGGGAGGTGTTTATGGATTTGACGTTTTATGGTTGAGTATTAGATTATGGAGTTAGGGTTAGTGACCTTCGGGTTGAGCGCCCTGGATAGGTATGATGTTAATTAGTTGTTCAATTGTAGCTTATTGTCGGATGATAACCTCTAGAGCAGTGACCCCTAGCATGGACTTCTATCGGTAGCTCTTGTTGATTAGGAGTTGATAGTGTATGTTTTGCTCTGTGAACATCAATAGAGGGATAGTTAGTTCTGACTCAAGGTAGAGTTGACTCTATGTACTATTTTGGGATTGAGGATGATGTTTTTCATACGGTTTGAACACTGTAAGTTCTTGGTGATGCCATGAGGGCCTACCAGTGATCTAGCCACCACTTGGATTTGGTGAGCCTGGTGTCCTTCGGGTGTTTGGATTGAGTTGTTATCGTTCGCAGATGACATCTTGACGTATTCCTAATCAGGAATTTGAGCTCATATTGGTACCTTTGGTTGCTTAGACACTTTTGTCGATCGGATCGGGAGGGCAGACTAGAGATCACTATTTTTCAGTGTCTCATAGATAGGGTAGCCTTAAGGCAGTTGATGAAGTGTTTAGATGATGCAAATGGAATATTTTATTCCATGATAGATTGTGTAGTCTTGAGTCATCTCCGGTCTTGGACGATTTATTCTCGATGGTGCATTGGTTTGGATTTGCGATTCACTCAGGATGTACTTAAATGGATAGGGATTTGAAGTGTTCCTGTTGGTGGGACAACATGGAAAAGGATATTGAGGATTTTGTATCTTGACACATGGTGTGTCGATAAGGGTAGGCAGAACTTTAGTTTGACGTAGTGGTGGCATAGTGGGTACATAACCCACAGAGAGCATCAGTGACTAGCAAACTTACTCCTGGAGAATTTTTTACAAGAGGAAGCCTAGTAGGTTGGTTTACGGAGGGTGCATGAGTCAATTTGGGTGATCGTTAATCGATTAACCCAAATTTGAACACTTCTTCTCCATCTGTAGGATGGACCCGTTGGATCATGTAGACGTATACGATAGAGAGATTACTAGACTTTAGGGATTGCTCTGGATTTTAGCATGAGTCTTTTATGAGCTACAGGTGGATAGCTCCGTTTCAGTATAGTTGCTCATCTATAGTCTGAGCATACTATTCAGACTCAGGAGGACTTATTACGGTCGTGTGTTAGGGAATTTTTCGGAGGCGATTGGAGGGACCATTTACATTTAGTAAAGGTCACCTACAACAACAGCTATCATTCAGCCTGCCAAATGACACTGTTTGAGGAACTGTACGGTAGGGCTTGCAGGACACTCACCCTCTGGGAGGAGGTTAGGAAACCTCAGTTGTTGGGATCTTAGAGCGTTCAATACTATGCAGAGTTAGTCTGTACTATCAGACATAGGATGTGGTTGTCTGGGACTTGGTGATGGGACTTCTTCTGGCGACAGGTATTTCTTCTGATCTCTTGTATCCCTTATCCTAGTTAGGATGGATAGAAATTCTTTTATGTCATTGGATCAGGTTGTTATTCCTGTATAGTTATGTATAGATAGAAATTCTCTTATGTTATGAGACCATGTTACTATTCCTGTATTTAGATATGGTTAGAAATTCTCTTATGTCATGGGATTATGTTATTATTCCTGTATATTTAGGTATGGTTAGAAATTCTTCCATATTATTGGATCATGTGACTATTCCTGTATGTTAAAGTATGGTTAGGAATTCTCTTATGTCATGGGATTATGTTATTATTCCTGTATATTTAGGTATAGTTAGATATTCTTCCATATTATTGGATCATGTGACTATTCCTGTATGTTAAAGTATGGTTAGGAATTCTCTTATGTCATGGGATTATGTTATTATTCCTGTATATTTAGGTATGGTTAGAAATTCTTCCATATTATTGGATCATGTGACTATTCCTGTATGTTAAAGTATGGTTAGGAATTCTCTTATGTCATGGGATCATGTTTCCATTCATGTATATTTAGGTATGGTTAAAATTCCACTCATGTTATCGGATAATGTTATTATCCTTATACCCATCTAGTAACTTGGTTAGACTATCCCAGCTTGGTGGGATCTTATATACATACTTGATGGATGGATGTTCGTGGACTTGGTTTTAGTTGGATTGACATGTTGTCAATCTATTTTATTCATGATCGTTCATGTGAGCGATTAGTGACAGGTTGTGGATGAGATATTGGATTGGGGAATGTTAATTCTCTAGTAGCACCGATTGTTCAGTCGGAAAGCAAGGGTCGAATTTGTCGACAACCTATTGGAGGTTTAGGATTTTTGTTTTTCCTAGACCTTACTATTCATAGTACGTGTATTAGCTATTATTAGCTAAGCGAGAACTAGAGTTGGTTATCGTAGTTGGCTCAATCAGTGTAGGATCAACTTACCCTAGTTCAAGGAGTTTCAGACCGTTGGATCGTCCGTGCCTAGTTAGGTGACCTAGATGGCACGTGTATGGTACATGACTTATTTTAATGTTGAATGCTAGCATGAGCTACATATTATCATCGTTATTGGATTGATATATTTTATTCCATGGGGACTTTGAGCAAGGATCACCTGTACCTGGTTGATGATCTAGAAGGTACAGTTTGATAGGCGGCTTACGTCGAGGTGAAGAAGTGTGGAGCTAAGTTGCTGGACACTTATGAGTTACTGCTTTTACTTGGTCTGAATAACTAAGAAGGTACTTACGAACTTATGATTTGCGTGGAGGCAAATCACTGACACAACTAGGCAAACTCTAGTTAAATGGTATCAAGAATGACCCGTGGGGAAATAAAGGAATTGTTTCATGAGTATGTTTAGATACTCCCGAGAGATAGCATGTCTCTATCTTCTTGTTATTGAGTGGACCTCATAGGGTTTTGATCATGGAGTGGAGGAATTGGACTGTATTGGATTATGAGTCGATGGTCGGTGTGACTCGCTAGTTGCTACGCTAGTCTATGAGGGATTCTGACTCATAGATTGAGTGTATATGGTTGGATAATCTCGATGGTGCATCGGGATGTACGACTCGCTAGGGTGCGGAGGATGTGGAGTTAGTTGTATCCTTATCTTCTAGTGAGATATTGGACATTAATAAGGAGGTTAAAGATGTCCACTGGTTTCGGTTATCATACTCCCATCGTGGACCTATTAGTTCGCTGGATGATAAGGTTGATATCACCATGGACTTTCCCGTTGGTGTTGAGAGGTGGATTGAGATTGACGAACTTCTATTATATGTCGTACTTATTAGTGGACATGGACCTATCGGATTTGTAGCTTTTTGATGGATCATCAAACCGATAAATGATCTTTCGGTGGTTGATTATTTAGGAAGTCTGTTATTGATAGCAGCATATGGTACGACATGTTGGCATAATTTCTAAATTATATGTGATTTTCTGATGGTCTATTGGAGGATATGTATATATATATATATATATATATATAAATATATATGACTTGTAATGTTTTGGAGGATGTTATTGGCTTGAGGATGTGATACTCATGAATTTGAACATTTTACGTTTGAGGAACGAAATATAGACTTGGCGCTAGTGATTTTAGGATTGAGTCCCCTGAATAGTTGTGATGAATGATTGGTTGTTCGGTTGTTCCTGGTTATCGGATGATCACCTTTGGATCGATATCTCCAATTTCCTATTGCAATGTAACATTAGGGTATCAGACGAAGTGGGTACTCAGGATGAGTACAAACATATTTAGCTGCTAGTGTGTGCCGTATGAGGAATGACGAAATTTGGGGACCAAATTTTTATTAGTGGGGGAGAATGTAAAATACGGCGATTCAAAAATCCAGACCAGAAAATTTTTCAAGATTTTTCTGAATTGAGTCTAGGGTTTCCGGCCCTACGGGAGAAGCCCAGGGGTTTTTGGGTAAATTCTAAATTACGAGAGGGTAAATAATTTAATCATAAAAGTTATTTGAGGTTAAATTATAATAAATGGATGGTTAAACGGTTAAAACCTTTAACCCAAGGATCGAGGGTGAATTTGAGAAAAATGAGGGTCTTTTCTGCAAAAGGCCCCCCTCTTTATTATAGCTGCTCGTGCCCTAGCCGCAACAAAAGCCGCAGCCGACCCCTTTCATTTACTTCTTCCTCCCCTCGCGAAGCTCGCAG
Source organism: Boesenbergia rotunda (assembly GCA_024364735.1). Taxonomy (NCBI): domain Eukaryota; kingdom Viridiplantae; phylum Streptophyta; class Magnoliopsida; order Zingiberales; family Zingiberaceae; genus Boesenbergia; species Boesenbergia rotunda. The sequence continues at coordinate 101,910 of JAGFNQ010000438.1, read as the reverse complement.
CCGCCGCCGACCCGATTTCTTCTCCTCCCCTTCGCACGAGCCCCAGCCGCATCGCCACTCCTTTCCTTCTTCCTCCCTCGTGCCCTAGTTGCAGACGCGAAGCCCTTCCTCCTCCGTTTTCTTCTCCGCGCGAACCCTAGCTGCGCCAACAGACCGACGGACCACCTCTCCCTCTTCCGTTGAGACGATCGCCCGATGCCATTGTCAATCATCGGTGATCTATTTTGGTAAGTACGACTCCTTGAGCAAATTCGGTTGAGTGTGGCAAGTGGAGGTCTTCCAAACTTCTTGGATTTCACTGAGTTGATTCCTGTGGCAGCATCGCGAGGTTTGTTCCAGTGGTATCATCCTCCGCGTGACAAATCTGGACTTAGCTCGATCAAGGCCAACTGGAGAGGGGAAATTCTGTGGGTGTGCGCTAACGGGAGGTAAGTTGGACACAATTCACAGTAGGAAATTGATCTCTGATTTTGTATCTACTCTTGTCAGTTGATCTTTTATGATTTGAATACCTGATCAGGTAGGTTGGATATGTAGGATGAATGGTGGAAGATTGAATCAGATTTTTGGGTTTCTTGTTTCGGCCCTGATTTGGGCTTGCCGTGAGCTCCCTTTGTAGAAGGAACAAGTTGTTTTGGATAGCCTGAAGAGTGAATGGATTTAGATCTCTTTAGATCTTATAATAATTTGTTGTGTGATATTTGGTGGATTAGTGTAGATGAGAAGTGGGGTTGAATTGATATTGGCAGGTATTGTTTTGGGATCCAAGTGATTGAGTTTTGTATCTTGAAATATTGCTGATTTGGATTGTAGTTTCCATTGAGCAATGGTGAATCCACAATGTTGTTTTGTTGAATTTAAAATTAGCTAATGTGTGTTGCCGTGAGTTTCATCTCATGGTTAGAGTTGTTATAAGAGTTCGTTTATGTTCTCTATTTCTTGCTCTTAGCCATATGGTTTTTTTTTCTGATCTGTATGGAAGTTGAGCATGTATGGAAGTTGAGCATGGAAACTGGAGTTTGGGTTGGTAGTAAATTAATGAGTGAAATAGTAATTAAACCTTAATGATTTCCTTGAGTGTAATGGATTGTGAGGTTGAACCTAAAAGGAGTTTGCCATGTATACTTTGGATCTTGGAGCTAGTAGATTCGAGGATTGGGTTTTATTCGAGGTAATCTATTGGATCAGTTTTGGAGATTTGAACCTAAACTTAATTGATTCGGGTTTCGAAAACCTAAGATGAATTTAATCAAGGTAACTTGGGATAATTATGAGCTACTCATTTAATTGTGATTAATTAAATGAAACATGATAATTAGGAAGATCCTAATTAAGTGAGATAACTCGTTTAGCTATAAATTATATATATTATGGTAGCTAAACATTATGCCTTTGATACAGGCCTTTGATTGGGTGCATCATTGCTGATGATCAGATGGGAGGTCCTTTTCTGATACGAGTATCTCTCTTTTGGAGGCGGGTACCCTTTGACTTATCTTTTAGATATTGTCATATTGCTATGCATGGTTGGTTATAGATAGCAGTAAGATTATACGCTAGCCTGAGTTATTATGCATGTCTTGGATACTTGTTAGTTATCCCTAAGTTATTATGCCTGTCCTGGATACTTGTTAGTTATCCCTGAGTTATTATGCATGTCCTGGATACTTGTTAGTTATCCCTGGGTTATTATGCCTGTCCTGAATACTTGTTAGTTATCCCTGAGTTATTATGCATGTCCTGGATACTTGTTAGTTATCCCTGAGTTATTATGCCTGTTCTGGATACTTGTTAGTTATCCCTGGGTTATTATGCCTGTCCTGGATACTTGTTAGTTATCCCTGAGTTATTATGCTTGTTCTGGATACTTGTTGTTTAACCCTGAGATATTATGCGATTAGTTTCATACAGTATCAGGTATTGTCATATCTATATGTATGCTTAGATATCTGGATGTATCTCTTGTATTTGACATGAGAGATGTATGTGTGCATATCATACATCATCCTTGCACTGTTGCATGCCGGCGATTAGCGACTCTCTTGTGGTTGAGCCTAATCGTCTTCCGGTACATGACATGCACACACGGCCACTCATGGGTTAGTGGATACCGTAGATGTGTGCATTTGCCCTGTATTGCTCCGTTCGGCCACTATGAGGAGGGTGAGCGCGGGCGTGGTAGCAAGCAGGGATCCCTTCTCGTACTGAGCCACGAGGAGATGAGAGCTTGACTCCCCCATTGCTTGGGGTCGGAGCGGAGTCTCCACCAGCATCCTGTCCACCCGGTCACTCAGGAGCAGTGATGGCAGGGTGTACAGTTGTCAGAGCCCTACCCGTTCAGACGTCCCTATGACAGGTGTACGATGATCTGTTTGGTGTCAGGGGTGACACATGTCATTGCACCATGTGCATACTTTGCATCTTGCATTGTTTGCTGCACTTATTTGCTGCACTTGTTTGACATCGCATATTCTGGAGACTTGTTATTTGAGATTATATGTCTAATGATATTCCCTTGGTACTTATTATCTTTTTTCAGGATAGCTGGATTCTGGTATGTATCTACCTCAGTATTTCCAGTACTAGTTTTTCCATATTGTTGATATGAGACTGTATTAGCATAGATGCTTATTGTTGTTATAACATACTATGCATATCTGCTGGGTATTCGCTGAGTTATGGACTCACCCCGTTGCCATATATTTTTATTTCAGGTTGAGATACTTGGAGTCGCCAGAAGAGCCTAGCAGCCAGTCCCTACCCATTGCGACGGCATAGTTTCGTTTTGTACTTAGGAGTGTCTAGTTGTATATTTACTTATTGGACTTGTATATGTCTTGGGAGTGTTGTCGTATGCCCTAAGGGGTTTTTGTATTGGTTGTTTCGTCGTAAGTCGGACCGGTCCGCAGTCAGGTATGATTTATTTTGTGTTATGGTCAGTTTATGTTTTAGTTTTGAGGCCTGAGGCCAAATATATATAATTAAACTGCGTGGTGATGTCTAGTATGTTCTGTGTATGTGTAAATTGTCCGCCGGACAGGGGAGGTGCTGTCCGATTTTCTATTGGATCAGCGGCTCCTGGGTCTCGGGGCGTGACACACTCACCCTCTGGGAGGAGGTTAGGAAACCTCAGTTGTTGGGATCTTAGAGCGTTCAATACTATGCAGAGTTAGTCTGTACTATCAGACATAGGATGTTCGGGGCTCGGGATTGGCAAATGAGTTACGTAGATCAGAGACAGAGAACTCTGAACTTATCCATGAGCGATTATGTGTTTTCTAAGAGTATCACCCACGAAGGGGGGGGGGGGTGAAGAGGTTCAGTTTGAGAGGTAAGCTAGTTTTCAAATTTTGGAAAAGATTGGAGTAGTAGCTTACCAACTGACACTTTCATCATCTCTCGCTGACGTACACGATATGTTCTATGTTTTGATGCTGAGGAAATATGGCCAGATCCTGCTCATGTTTTATCGGAGGCGTCGATCACGCTCTAGCCTTACGCGACCTATGAGGAGATACATATGCAGATTTTGGGGCGCAACGAGCATCAGTTGTGGAATAAAATAGTTCGGCTAGTCAAGGTTGGATGACAACATCATTCTGATGTAGAGGCAATCGGGGAATTCAAGGGCACGATCAGAGCTCCCTACCCCCATTTATTTACTTGAGATACGTATGGTTTGTTTCATTCAGTATTTGTACGGTATGATCATATTTGTCGTATGTAAATAACGAAATTTGGGGACTAGATTTTTGTTAGTGGGAAAGAATGTTAAATACGACAATTCGAAATCCGGTTTAAAAATTTTTTTAGAAAATATTTCGAAGAGTTTTAGGGTTTCCAGGCCTACAAATGAGGTTTAGAGGGGGTAAAGGGTTGGATACCCTAAAGCATAGGGGTTAAAATGCAAAGAAAACCCTAGTATTTAGGGGCTAGGTCGATTTAGCAAACATTGGAGGGTTTATTTGCTTAAAGCAGAATTGAAGGAGGAAAAGGAGATAAAACCTAAAAGTTAGGGACAAGGTTTTAATAAGTGGGATTGTAAGGGTCAAAATGAAAAAAAGATAATCACTTAAACCTCCCTTTCTACCTTTCTTTCTCCACCCGCAACCAATCTGCCGAAGACAACCCCTTCTCCATGCGATCCATCGCCATTTCCCCCTTCTCCGCTTCTTCTTCCTCACAAGTTCTTTCTCCGCCATCTTCTTCCTCTATTGGAGTATCCTCTAAACCTAGCCTCCTCCCTTCCACCGATCGTCACTGGATTCGTGTGTCTTAGGTATTCACCAGCCATCGGGGGTTTTCTTCTTCGCGGATCTACATTGCCAGAAGGCCTGGGTAGAGAGCTAGTAACTCTTTTGTCTACAGATCATCGCCTGTAACTCTTCCGTCTCTTATTGTCTTTCTTATGTTGTCACTTTATTTGTTCAACTAATCTATTATCTTTGTTGAGTTTAAAAAGTAAAAGATCGAGTTTATATTTGCAGAGCAATTCAAACCCCCTTTAGCTGGTTTGTATGGGACCAACAACTATATCAGAGCCCAACAACTTTAGGAGGACTTACCACTACCTAATGCAAGAAGACAATGGCCGGACCGAGCATCTACCTACCAAATTTCGAAGGGGAGTTCGCGATGTGGAAACGCAGGATGGATGTATTTTTTAAAATGGATTTTGAATTATTACTTATCATGAAAAATAGTTTTGTAACATCTAAAAAGAACAATGACGAATACATGGAAGAACACCTCTGGATGAAAAAGGAACAAGCAAATTTCGTGACCAACGGAAAAGTATAATTTAATCTGCTGATCGTTCTACCATCGCAAGAGGCTAACTGAGTTGGTATCTATGAATTTGTGAAAGATCTCTGGGAGAAGTACCTGGAACTGGATGAGCAGACCTTAAAAGCAAAGCTAGCTCGTTGGGATCTACTCAGAAGCCAACTAACGGGTCTCCGAATGAAAGTAGAAAAAATGGTGGCCCAACTTCACATGAGGAGCAAGGAGGTGATCATTGGATTCACAAATCTCAAAGAAACGGTAACAAACCGAGATTCACTAAGGTATGCTCTAAACGCGTTTCCAAGAACATTGAAGTGGATGCCTATAGTAGACTCGTATTATATCTCTAAAAATCTCGAGGTAAACATTAGAGATATTATCTTCTATATTAGAATTTCATGAGTCTTGGTGCGCAGGAAGAACTAAAAAGACTAACAAAGAAAGAGACAGGGGACCAAAACAATCAAAGCATAAGAACCTAAAAGCTATGTGGGACGAATCATCATCGGAGTCCGAGATCGAGGCCTATGCAAGACTTGCACTTATGCAAAGTTATCAAGAATCGGACAATGAAACAACCTTCGAGATAAGCATCAATGAAGTGGGTGATACATCAGATGAAAGTAGTGATGAAAAGGGAAAAATCCAATTTTAATCACGACGAAATGGTAAGTGAGGTTTTTCTCCAAAAGAAATATTAGATATATTGGAGGACTAAATTGGTATACATTCCACCTAAATTCTTGATTAATCAAATAGGTAAGAATTTTTATCGGTTCCTAAATTTATTTTCAATTGTTAAATGTTTCTTTTGCATGCTTAGAAATTGCTTGAGTAGTGAAAAATCTATTCAATGATTTATTTCAAGATTTAATTTATTTTTGAATTTTTCTGTGATAAACATAATTCATATCTATTCACAAAAATTTTTTGGAATATTTTTAAATGTTAAAAAATTTTCTATGAATTTTTAATTGAAAATCATATCTTTAATTTTATAAATAGTTAAAATTTAATATTGGAAAATCTGATTTCTTGGGAATTTTATGTTATATTTTGAACATTGGGAGAAACTATCAAAATTTTTCAAAGTCGAAACTAAATTATGAAAATTATTTTTCAAAATTTCTAAGTTCTATAATGAAAATTATTTTTAACATACTTACAAAATTTATTTTTTCATCAAATTTTTTATAAAGTTAGATTGTCTATTTTAATGAATTGACAACAAATTTTGAGAATTTTCTGACTAATAAATGATTTTTTATGAATTTTTATTTTAAAAATAATTTTTAAATATTAAAAATCCCAGATACAATATTCTTAAAAATTAAATTTTTTTATTGACTCTCTATTAGATTTTACATATTGAGAAAATTCATCAACTAATTTTGGTGAAGAATATTATTCTTTTAATTTTCTTTAAAAAATATTTTTTTAAGCAAAATATTTTTTAAGCAATATAATTTTTTAGTAAAATTATTCCTCTAAAAAGAAAAACTATTCTTTTTACTTAAAATATTTTTCAGATGTGTTTATTAATTTTTTTTTGATATTTTAACAAAACCCTCATTATTTTTTATGTGATCAAATGAGAGAAATACGAGGGTTAAGTAAACGGGTGGTCTTGATTGTAATAATTTATTATGTACTATATTGCATATATAGTTTTATTATTTTTTTATAAAACAATCTTATTTCTTGTTTGGTTTACCTTAACTTCATTTGGGTTGATGTACATTAAAAATAAAAAGTTTGTAAATACCTCGGATTAGTTTTGATGTGATCAACTAAGTTAAGTTAGGTCATGGATGGTTTGATCTTTATGTCTAAGTGTGCAGAGACTTAGGAGCACAAGAAATTGAGCAGAAGGTGCAACATTCGAGAAGGATGACACTGGAAGGGAGCCAATGGGCTCGGTGCAACCTGTAGGATCGGTGACGTCGATAGAGGGGGGGGGTAAATATCGACTCATAAAATTTTTCGTCGGATCTTCGTTGATTATTCGCTTAATATCAGAGTTGTTAGAAGCAGCGAAATAATAAAAGTAAAAGTAAATATAACAAGAACACGCGGGATTTTCTTGGTTCCCAATCCCCCAGGGTCAGTACATTCAAGGCCTAATTACGGGTAGCGCCCGTCCACTAGTGGTCTCCTTTCCGGAATTTCCGGAGGCGGAGAAACTCGTCTTATAGTTGAGAGTACAAGCAAAATAATGATAAAGAATTACAAGTTATAACTAAATGCAAACCAAACAGAAGATGACGATCCCAACCCATCTGGAACTCCGAAGCGTCGCACACTTTCTCCTGGAGCCTCCTTAGTCGCGGAGCTTCATCTCAACACTTTTCCTTTGCACAGAATGAGTAAGCGGATTTGAGAATTGATTGATTCTGAACAACTGCACTCGACCCCTTTTTATAGTACTTACTCAGGCGCCTGAATGGCCTTTCAGGCACCTTCATTGTGGTCAAAACTTCATCTGAACTGGTTTACTCGGCGCAGTGATAAGACTTGCATCCCAGGCGCCTGGGAGCTATTCAGGCGTCTGGGAGCCCTTTCCCAGGTTATTGTTTTCTTGCGTTTGCTCTCCTATCTTGACTCCAACTCCAGGTTCCTGCAAGATAAGAAAACATAAGACAAAACAAATAATCCTAAGTCTTAATGATTGACAACCAGAGCTGTCTGATTCTGACATTGGATTTCAAATGAAATCTTAAGTCGAACCGACGCCTACTGTTCCCTTTCCCGGGGAACACGTCCTCGCCTACTCCACTCTGGAGAAGTTATATTTTGCCAATCGGGACATCCGGTTGGACTTTTTCTCGGCTTCCGAGAATCTGAAACTCAACAACGTTCGACCTCGACCCGTCTCGACACTTGTCCGCGATCCCCGCTCGACAAAGTCTTCTGCTAGGTCCCCTGGACCAAGTCTTCGTGCTCGGCTTCACTTGTCATGTCTTCGTTGCCTAATCCCCGACCAGGAATTTTGCTCGGCATCCGAGAATCCAGAACTTGATGACGTCCGACCTCGACCCATCTCGACTCCTATCCATGATCCTCACTCGGTAAAGTCTTCTACTCGGTTCCCCGGACCAAGTCTTCATGCTCAACCTTGCTTGTCAAGACTTCGTGCCCAATTCCCCGAACCAGGACTTCAGTGCCCAACCCTCGACCAGGACTTCGTGCCTTGATAAGGACTTCTTTTCTAGTCATCTTAATACTGACTAGACTTCTTTCTGCCAAACATCAAGTCCTGTTTGGATTAGTCCAAATATGTTTTATTACACTGCCAAACATCAAGTCCTGTTTGGCTTATCTCTTGGTCAAACTGACTAACCCTAGGTTCTCTACCAAACATCAGATCTTGTTTGACTAATCCAAATGGACGAAGTCAAACAAAGTCAACATGAGAGTTGTCTTTGACCAAAAGGTCAACTAAGGTGCTTTAAATGTCTCTGGAGGTGCCTCAGTTAACTCGGATGTGTTATGCGCAAAAGCAGAATTGAGGCGCCTTAGTTGGAACCTAAGGCGACTTAAGTCGAAACTAATGCGCCTTAGATCAAACTTTATCCAACATTAATGTTGGCTATAGTGGATAAATCTTATCTAACTGAGGCATCTCAGATCACAATTGAGGCACCTCAAAGTCATGTCAGCACAACGGTATAACTTATGTTTTTGGGCTATAAATAGCCTCCTAGAGTTAGGATTATTACACAACAACTTGTAATTATTTTTCTAGTCGTTCTAAGAGTTGTTCAACGTCTGTAAAAAGCTTCTCCGCCTATACTGAAGGATTTTTCTTAGTGAAGATTTTCAACACCTTTGATTAGCAATCTCCTCGGTTGCAACTAAGTAACTCTTTTGTCTCTTACTATCTTTTTAATGTTGTTGCTTTATTTGTTCAACTAATCTATTATCTTTGTCGAGTTTAAAAAGTAAAAATCAAGTTTATATTTGTAGGGTTATTCACTCCCCTCTAGTCGGCCTGTACGGGACCAACAGTCTCCTCAAGGTGAGCACTAGGTAAAACCTCCCTTGTAATCTTAACTTGATTTCTAGACCTAGGGTTAGTCTATAGCTATATGGAACTCTATGGTATGAGGTCATGCTTTCCTTGGATTAGGTTTGTATCCTAAACCCATCTTGTCTATAAATAACTCTTGTCTTCTTAAACCTAGATTTTATTTCTTGAACCCTTTAAACATATTTTCTATCATGCTAAGGGTCCTCTTTAGCTTGTTAAGTCTTGACCTCAAGACTTGCTTTTCAATCCTCAAATTTTGATTTTTCATGATTGATTTAAATATTTCTTTTTCTAGGCATGTGTCTAATTTCCTTATGGTTCTTACCTAAATTGTTTTCTACCTTCCAATCCTTAGGTAAAATTGTTTAGTATGATACAATTTATAATTGTTCTTAGAATTATCATACTTCCTATTTTCATGATAACAGACTCTAAAATCATAAAAGTTATTTTTACCATACTTTTTGTCTTGAAATAAAGAAATATCAATAAGTAATGGTACCTTGGATCTTGGATTAGGTGCTCCCCCTAAACTTGAGCTTCCAGCCTTTTCTTTTCAATGATGTCTCCCCCTTAGACATTGATTTCGGTAACATTCCTTTTAATTTCATGTGAAACATATAATATGCTCCTTTCCCTTTCGTATCATGGGGCTAACATTTCTTGACTTCTGCTTTAACTTGGGTACCACTCAAGCCTTTTTCTTATAGTGTCCTCTTTGTCTTCACTCAAAACATAATATATGATCTATTGGTGCAATCTGTAGGACCGGTGCAGTCGATAGAGGGGGGGGTGAATATCGATCGTGAAAACTTTCGTAAATCTTTCGTAAGACTTCTGGACTCAGAGCGTTAGTGCAGCGGAAACATAAAAATAAAATAGAAGAAAGCAAAACAGGGGACACGGCAGGTTTATTTACTTGGTTCCCAACCCCCCAGGGTCAGTACGTCCAAGGCCTATGTACTCGGCGTTGAGTCCACTAATAGTCTCCTTTCCGGAATTTCCGGAGGCGGAGAAACCCGACTTACAGTGCAATATTACAAGCAATAATAAAGAAAAATAAATACTGTAATTAATTGCAAACCAAGCAAAAATGTGAAGCTCGGTCGATCTGGACCTTCGAAGTGCCGCGCACTTCCTCCTGGAGCCTCCCGGTCGCAGAGCCTCGTCTTTAGCGCGTTGTCGTCGGTCGGAATGAATAGAATCACAGTTAGGAAGTGTGTTGGAAGAAGAGGGGTCGAAGCCCCTTTTATAGCCCTCCTGGGGGCGCCCTAGTCGCTGGGGGCGCCCCGGAAGACTCGGTCAAACCTCATCCTTGCGCCTACCTCGCCGTAGGGGATAAGATCTTTGACCAGGGCGCCCCGGACGCTCAGGGAGCCCCCGTGGAGGCTTATCCTGTGTTCTGGCTTCGAAACACCAAAACAGCTACTAATCAGGGCGCCCCGGACGCTCCGGGCGCCCCGGTTGACACCTGTTCTGCACACACACACAAGTGCACATCTTCTGCACTGGCTGGGGGCGCCCCCCATGCTGGGGGCGCCCTGGCTGGATGGGGGCGCCCCCTGTGGGGCTTCCTGGCTGCTGGGGGCGCCCCCAACACTGGGGGCCCCCTGAGAGCCATTTTTCAGCCTTCTTCATTTGCTTTCTTTGTCTTCTTCTCTTGGTACCTGCAAGATATATATATGCAAAGCAAGTATACATGAAATATTAATCTTACGAACTTGGTTCGGACTTCGGATTGGCACGCAATCCTAGGTCGAACCGACGCAAACTCTTACCCCCGAGAAAGCGCCTTTCACCTACTCCTTTCAGGAGACGGTTGCCGCCCGGTCCTTCGGGTGGACTTTTGCCTAGGCGCCCTTCGCTAGGTCTTGGATACCAAGCATCCCTTCGCTTGGTGCCTAGCAGCCCTTCGCTAGGTCTTGTTTCCCTGACAGCCCTTCGTCAGGTGCCCAGCAGCCCTTCGCTAGGAGTTGTTCCCCTGACAACCCTTCGTCAGGTGCCTAGCAGCCCTTCGCTAGGACTTATTTTCCTGACAGCCCTTCGTCAGGTGCCTAGCAGCCCTTCGCTAGGTCTTTTCTTTCTGGCAACCCTTCTCCAGAGCCTAGCAGCCCTTCGCTAGGTCTTTTTCATTCTGGCAGCCCTTCGCCAGAGCCTAGCAGCCCTTCGCTAGGTCTTAGGGTTTCCATGCCTAGCTTAACTAGGACTTTTCTCAGGCTTAGGTTACTTCTCCTTCGCTCCCCTTTGTCTGTTCAACATATTACTGACTTAAGTACATTGTCAAACATTAAAACACATAAAGGAGAACATCATTGATGCAACTTGCACCAACACAATCAACCTCTAGGGTTTCGATGCTTGATAATGTACCTAAGTCTGGTCAGTTTTATCAAAGGGTTAATCCAAATAGGACTTGATATTTGGAGATGATCAGTCAACCAAGTGACTAGTCCTTGTTGGTGCAGTCTGACCTGATTGTTGTTTTGGTGTTGACATCGATTTAAGTTTAGGTGAGAGAGTAAATTCAACTTAAGTCCTGGTCGGGGAATGGGCATGAAATCCTGGTGAGTGAAGCCAGGTGACGGAAACCCCGGTGAGTGGAGCCGGGCCCTGGTGATTGAAGCCAGGTGACGAAAACCCCGGTGAGTGAAGCCGGGTCCTGGTGAGTGAAGCTAGGTGATGGAAACCCCGGTGAGAGAAGCCGGGTCCCGGTGAGTGAAGCCGAGTGATGGAAATTCCGGTGAATGAAGCCGGGTCCCGGTGAGTGAAGCCGAGTGACTGAAATCCCGGTGAGTGAAGCCGGGTGATGGAAATCTCGGTGAGTGAAGCTGGGTCCCGGTGAGAGAAGCCGGGTGACTAAAATCCCGGTGAGTGAGGTCGGGTCCTAGCGAGTGAAGCTAGGTGACCGAAACCCTGGTGAGTGAAACCAGGTCCTAGTGAGTGAAGCTAGGTTGAATGAAGTCTCGGTGAGTGAAGCTGGGCACGGAGTCTTGGTCCGGGGGACTGAGCATGAGTCAGAGAAGGCTAGGGAGCCTGTTCTCTAGACTTAGGGTTGAATTGGTCGGAGCTGGATCGGTCTGGAGACCGATCAGGAGTTGGCACGAGCTCCCTTGTTAATGGATCGGTCTGGTGATCGATCCAGGGAGTCTGATCGGTCTGGTGAACGATCAGGAAGAAAACAGAAGCATTTTGTGTGGTTTCTATTTGGCTTCTGATCGTTCTGGTGAACGATCAGTACAGAAACCTGATCGGTCTGTCTGACCGATCAGGGATCGATTTGTCTGCATGTTGACCGATCAGGATGGTTTCTGATCGTTCAGGGAGTGACCTGATCGGTCACTTGACCGATCAGGGCACAACCTGATCGGTCAGGTGACCGATCAGGTGTGGGGTTCTTGCGGGTTGTGGCTTGAAATTCCAGCAAGCTGGTGGATCGGTCTGGTGACCGATCCACGATCCCTGATCAGTCAGTGTGACTGATCACAGAGTCACTGGATCGATTAGGCAGGAGCCTGATCGATCAGGATCCTCACTGATCGGTCAGGGTGACCGATCAGTGTCTGATAACTTTAATTTGAATCGTTGTCAGACGTCTGATTTCGTTCTGGTTTCTTTCTGATACCTGCTGGTTCCTTTTGATATGCTTGGCTAAGCTTCTGATGAGTGTGCAGGTGAGACAAGGATGATACAAACCAAGGAGAAGAGTCAATTGCGACTTTCACCGTGGCAAGTTTGTCTGTATTCTGTTTCCAGGTTTCAATGGCTTCTGGCGCGGCTGGCGACTGACCGGAGGCTCAGCTGGAGAGGTCTTCAGTGGACTGAGCGCTCAGTAGAGTTAGTGGGTCAGGCTGTGGTTCAGTGGGTGCTGATGGAGCCTGGCAATGTTGAGCAGGAGCTTAAGAAGAAGCTGGGATGCAGAGGAGCAAAGTAGAACAGACAGGAAACAAGTGAAGGGTTTTGCTGGGGGTTTCGCTGTGGTGTTGTGCTCTCTGTATAGTTTCTTACTTGTGCGTTCCTGCTAGATCTGTGTGTGAGATATCCTTCTTGTGTCTCTGCGCTTAACTGTTATCATCTTGAGATGATTGTGGAGAGGTTTCTCCACCGAGAAGGAGACTTTTATATCCGGAGTTCCGGGGCTTGATCTCCCGACGATTAAGGGATCACCCACCTCACGGGCATGCCAAGGAGTAGGGGCAAGTTATCCCCGAACCTTGTACATCTCCTTGTTAGCGACTGGTTTGTGCTTTGTTCTCTGTTTTTCTTTCTGTTTGTGTTTTCTTTCGCTGCTAACCTAATCGCAGAAAGAAAGAAACTTCAAAGAAGCGAGAATTTTAAGTGTCTGGCTATTCACACCCCCCTCTCTAGCCATCCAAGGTCCAACAAGTGGTATCAGAGCCTGTGGCTCTTTCAAACGGACTAACACCTGAAAGCTTACAAGAATGGCGATGAGGGAAGGGTTCAGCACCAACAGACCTCCTTTCTTCGATGGGGCTGATTTCCAATATTAGAGATCACGTATGGAGTATTACCTTAAGACGGATATAGGTATGTGGTTTTCTGTGAAGGAGGGATTCACCCCTCCAAAAGATGCTGAGGGAAAAGAGTTGGAATCATCAAGATGATCAGCTGAGCAAACCCGGAAAGGAGAAGCCGATGTAAAAACTGTGGTCACCCTGCAGTGTGGGATGACCAAGGAGCAGTTGATCAAAGTTGGTCCCTTCACCAGTGCCAAGGACCTATGGAACAAGCTCATCGAGCATCATGAAGGCACCTGGGATTCAAGGATAGCCAAGAGGGATCTTTTCCTCAACCAACTTCAAAACCTCACCATGAAGGAGTCCGAAACGGTAAGTGAACTCCATGGCCGATTCAAAGAAATACTTAACGGTTTGCATTCCATTGATGAGAAGGTCGAGAATCGTGACCTTGTAAGGTATGTTCTTAAATCCTTTCCTCGGAATGCCTTGTGGTCATTCATGGTGGATGCCTACAAGGTATCCAAGGACTTGTCAATTGTTAAGATAGATGATTTATTTTGTGAAATAGAACTACACGAAATCGCTAACAAAGGTCCCAAGGAGAAGGGGATTGCTTTTGTGGCAGGGGACAGAAGAAGAAAGAAGAAGAAGGAGAAGAAGAAAGAAAAGGAGGAGGAGAAGAGCTACTGTCACGTGACCTTTATGGCCTTAGAAGAGTCAACCAAGGAGAGTGGAGACGAATCAAGTGACTTCTCAACTGCGGCTTCATCATCTTCGGATGATGAAGAGGTAATTTCTCCTGAATTGGATAAATGCTATAGGACCATTGCATGCTTAACTGATTTGTTAAAGAAGTCTAAGGAAAAAGTTAAGTCTTTAAAAGTAGAAGTAGAGCAATTAAAATCCTCTAAGGATGAGGACATTGATGACTTGCATGTTAAGATTCTTGAGAATGAAAATAAGACCTTGAAGAGTGAGGTTGAGAAACTCAAGAATTTTCTTGAGAAATTCTCAACTAGCTCCAAGACCTTAGACATGATCCTCAACTCTCAAAAAGCGGTTTATAACAAAGCCGGTATATGTTACCGACCTAAAGAACTAACCTTTATTTCATTGATGTCAAGAACCCATGTTAGATCTTCTAAGGTTCCTAGGGTTCAAAAAAAATGATCAAGGCATGGGTGCCAAAATCATGCATTGAAGATGCATTAGGTCCTAAAATTTGGGTACCTAAAACCTCTATATTTCGAGTTGTATAGTTTTGGTTGAGGGGGAGCATCTATCAACACGAATTGTTGACAACGGGTGCTCCAAACACATGACTAGAGATAAATTAATGTTCACTACAACAAGAAGTCTAAATTAGGGTTCTTTTAATTGCCTGCATTTAGAGAATTTAGACAATTTCATATTTTTGTGATCTACACTTTGAACTTTCTGATTAGTAGTATCAGATACAACTTATATGATAAAGTGTTATTCAAATACAACTTTGAATTGTGTGATCTACAATTTTATGATCTACATGTTGGATTTTCTGAGAGCATTTGATACAAACTTGAACATGTCTGTTTTAAGATGTTTAAACCGCAAGGAAACGATTTTCTTTGATGATGTGGAAAAATACATTTTGGTTAAGGGAAACCCTTTCTAGGATCAAAGGGATTAAATCTAATTGTATTATGAGTGGTTGAGAGTTGAAACAAACTTGGTTCTGAAACATATCAGAGTTTCTGAAATCTTGTTTCTGAAATTTGATCGGTTTGTAAACTGAGAAACTTTCTATATCGAACCAGATCGGTCCACCGACCGATCAGGACTCATCTTGATCGGTCACCGTGACCGATCAGGGATCCCTCTGATCGGTTTGCTGATCGATCAGATCATTTCTGATCTGGGAACTCCCTGATTGGTCCAAAAACTCCTCAGTCCGATCAGTCGTCCGATCTTTCATCAAAATTGGTAAATTATCAATAGAACTAAGAATTAGGTTTATGGTTAAGGCATACTTGGAACAAACCTAATACTGATTTGATACAAACCTGTGTTGGAATTTTTAATCCATAAAAAAGGATTGTTTGAATCATGACTCTTGTTCCTTGATAACTTTTAGTCAAGAAACTCATATCGTGTTTCAGAATTTTTCTGATATATCAAGTGTTAATGGAGTCTACACCCCTATTGTGGAATGAGTTTCATATAAATTGTTAATGCAGTCTGATCTTGGAATGTATCAAAGTTTCAGAAATTTTTCTGAAAACTGATCGTCCACAGATAAATCAGAAATTTTTCTGTATCAATCATCAATGAATCTGATCGGTCAAGGAGACCAATCAAAATTATGTGCAGGTGCATTAATTATTATCATATGAAGCATATACATTGTTGCCATGATACATTTATGGTATATGCCTTCATATGCAATTCAACACTTACCTTTCGTTATTTTGGGTTTGGTGAGAGACCCTTGTTTAAGGGGGAGTTATGTTGAAACTTAATAACCATACCCTTTTCAGTTTTTGACAAAGGGGGAGAGAATGATTGATTAAGTTTAGGTTACAAATTTAATTATTGTAGGGGGAGGACTTTGATTCCCTTGCGATAATGAAAGTTGACTTCTATTGATAGCTAATACCTAAACTTAGAATCGGGTTGTCAAACAACAAAAAGGGGGAGATTATTGGTGCAGTCTGACCTGATTGTTGTTTTGGCGTTGACACCGATTTAAGTTTAGGTAAGTGAGTAAATTCGGCTTAAGTCCTGGTCGGGGACTGGGCATGAAATCCTGGTGAGTGAAGCTAGGTGACGGAAACTCCGGTGAGTGAAGCCGGGTCCTAGTGAGTGAAGCCAGGTGACGGAAACCCCGGTGAGTGAAGCCGGGTCCTGGTGAGTGAAGTCAGGTGTCAGAAACCCCGGTGAGAGAAGCCGGGTGATGGAAATCCCAGTGAGTGAAGCCGGGTCCCGGTAAGTGAAGCTGGGTGACTGAAATCCTGGTGAGTGAAGCCGGGTCCCGGTGAGTGAAGGCGGGTGATGGAAATCTCGGTGAGTGAAGCCGAGTGACTGAAATCCCGGTGAGAGAAGCCGGGTCCTAGCGAGTAAAGCTAGGTGACCGAAACCCTGGTGAGTGAAGCCAGGTCCTAGTGAGTGAAGCTAGGTTGAATGAAGATTCGGTGAGTGAAGCTGGGCACGGAGTCTTGGTCCGGGGGACTGAGCATGAGTCAGAGAAGGCTAGGGAGCCTGTTCTCTGGACTTAGGGTTGAATTGGTCGGAGCTGGATCGGTCTGGAGACCGATCAGGAGTTGGCACGAGCTCTCTTGTTAATGGATCGGTCTAGTGATCGATCCAGGGAGTCTGATCGGTCTGGTGAATGATCAGGAAGAAAACAGAAACATTCTGTGTGGTTTCTATTTGGCTTCTGATCGTTCTGGTGAACGATTAGTACAGAAACCTGATCGGTCTGTCTGACCGATCAGGGATCGGTCTGTCTGAATCCTAACCGATCACGATGGTTCCTGATCAGTCAAGGAGTGACCTGATCAGTCAGGTGACCGATCAGGTGTGTGGTTCCTGCGGGTTTTGGTTTGAAATTCCAGCAAGCTGGTGGATTGGTCTGGTGACCGATCCACGATCCCTGATCGGTTAGTGTGACCGATCACAAAGTCACTAGATCAATCAGGCAGGAGCCTGATCGATCAGGATCCTCACTGATCGGTCAGGGTGACCGATCAGTGTCTGATAACTTTAATTTGAATCGTTGTCAGACGTCTGATTTCGTTCTGGTTTCTTTCTGATACCTGCTGATTCCTTTTGATATGCTTTGCTAAGCTTTTGATGAGTGCGCAGGTGAGACAAGGATGATACAAACCAAGGAGAAGAGTCAATGGCGACTTTTACCGAGGCAAGTTTGTCTATATTCTGTTCCAGGTTTCAACGTCTTTCTAGCGCGGCTGGCGACTGACCGAAGGCTCAGCTAGAGAGGCCTTCAGTGGACTGAGCGCTCAGTGGAGTCAGTGGGTCAGGCTGTGGTTCAGTGGGTGCTGATGGAGCCTAGCGATGGTGAGCAGGAGCTTAAGAAGAAGCTGGGATGCAGAGGAGCAAAGTAGAACAGACAGGAAACAAGTGAAGGGTTTTGCTGGGGGTTTCGTTGTGGTGTTATGCTCTCTGTATAGTTTGTTGCTTGAGCATTCCTGCTACATCTGTGTGTGAGCTATCCTTCTTGTGTCTCTGCGCTTAACTGTTATCATCTTGAGACG
The DNA here is from genome assembly GCA_024364735.1 of Boesenbergia rotunda. Classification (NCBI taxonomy): domain Eukaryota; kingdom Viridiplantae; phylum Streptophyta; class Magnoliopsida; order Zingiberales; family Zingiberaceae; genus Boesenbergia; species Boesenbergia rotunda. The sequence continues at coordinate 84,364 of JAGFNQ010000438.1, read as the reverse complement.
ATTGTGGAGAGTGTGGGACCGGTGCCGTCGATAGAGGGGGGGGGGGTGAATATCGACCATTAAAATTCTTGCGGAAATCTTCGTAAAACTTTCGTTCGTACTGGACTTAGAGTGTTAGTGCAGCGGAAAATAAAATAGAAAGAACACAAGGACACAACGGGATTTATTTACTTGGTTCCCAACCCCCCAAGGTCAGTACGTCCAAGGCCTATGTATTCATCGTGAGTCCACTATTGGTCTCCTTTCCAAAATTTTCGGAGGCGGAGAAAACCCGTCTTACAGTGTAGAAGTACAATCAAAAGTATAGCAAAGTAAGTACAGAATATTAAATGCAAACTGAACAACTAGGGTTTGAAACTCGGCCAATCTGGACCTTCGAAGTGTCGCGCACTTCCTCCTGGAGCCTCTCGGTCGTAGAGCCTCGTCTTTAGCGTGTTGTCGTCGGTCGGAATGCTCAAGATCACTTTCAGCAGTTGTGTCTGATGCAGAGGGGTCGAAGCCCCTTATATAGGCTTCATACGGGCGCCCGATACACTGGGGGCGCCCCTATAAACTCGGTCAAACCTTATCCCCACGCCGACCTCGCCGCGGCTGATAAGACCTCTGACTAGGGCGCCTGGGACCTCCCGGGCGCCTGAGTGAAGGCCCATCTTGTGTTTCGACCTCGAAACAGCAAAACAACTTTCAACTTGGGCGACCCCAATGTCCCAGGCACCCGACTGGAAGCCTATTTTGCTTACCACACGAAACTGCATTGTTTACTCTTTGGCTTGGGCGCCCCCATTATCCTGGGCACCTGGCTTCAAGGCATTCAACCCAACACTGGGTTTTACACACTACTCTGGGCGCCCCCATCAGTAGGGGCGCCCGGGTTGGCTGTTTTCCAGCCTCTTACCTGCTTTGTCTCCGGTTCTTGGTACCTGCAAGATACACAAACACAAAGCAAATATACATACAATATTAGCCTTGAGGACTTGGTTTGGACTTCAGATTTCCACGAAACCCTAGGTCAAACCGACGCAAGTTCCCACCCCCGAGAATGCGCCTTTCATTTACTCCTCTCAGGAGACGGTTGCCACCCAGTCTTTCGGGTGGACTTTTGCTTAGCTTTCGATACTTCCGGACCTCGAGATGCCCGAACCCTGACCCGTCTCTACTTCTGTCCTTAGTCATCGCTCAGCTAAGTTGCTTAGTCCCTCGGACCAAGACTTCGTGCCCAAACCCTAAGTCCAGGACTTCGGTGCCCAACCATCGGCCAGGTCTTCTTGCCCAGTCCTCGACCAGGACTTAGTGCCCACCTTCCGAGCAGGTCTTCGGTGCCCAGCCTTTTGCCAAGACTTAGTGCCCAGTCCTCGACCAGGACTTCGTGCCCACCTTCCGAGCAGGTCTTAGTGCCCAGCTTCACTCACCAGGTTTTAGTGCCTAGGTTAACTAGGACTTTTCTTCCACTTTGGTTACTCCTCTTTTGCTCACCCTCCCTTGTTCTATGTATCACTGACTTAAGTGTATTGTCAAACATTAAAACACTTGGAGGAGGACATCACTGATACAACTTGCACCAACAATCTTCCCCTTTTTGATGTTTGACAATATCTTAAGTTAGATTAGTTGAAAGGGCTAACCTACTGTCCTTGGGATAGAAAACAAAAAAAATGATATAAGTTTTGAAACTACATTTTTGATCTTTGGGAGAAATTTTTTTTCTAACTTAAGCGCACCTCTCCCCCTTTGTCATACATCAAAAATCACCAGAAATACTTGCGCCAACAATGAGAACATTTGGTTCTTTTTGAAAATACTTAGTATAAGTTTTTGACAACATAGCATAAAACAAAGTACTTGAACTCATAAAACTTAACCAATATTGTTTTTTTCTTTTGAGAAATACTGTATTTTGGAAAGAATAATACTTTGAAAAATGATCTTTGAAACATGCAAGTATTTTTTTTGAAAAACTAGATTGATCCTTTTTGGAAGATCTAAGTACTTTTGAAACATATTATGCAATTTTTGACAATCTAAGTATTTAAAAAAAATTATTATGCATTTTTGAAAATCTAAGTATAGGTACTTAAAAAAATATTAGAATTTTTAAAAAACATAAGTACTTTGAAAAATATGAATTTTGAAAAATTAAGTACTTTGAAATTATTATGAATTTTGAGAAGCATAAGTACTTGACATGGTTTCTTTTCTAGTCTGACACAATCCTAGGAAACCTTGTTGACTACAAGGACAGTTTCCTAAGTGTCCTGGAAAATTCTCCAAATTCAAGTAAGTATTATTTCTGAACAGAATTTTTAAAAAAATGATAGTATTTTGAAAATATATGTACGTACATTTTGAAAGATTGACTATTTATGTTTTCAACAAGATTTTGAAAATGTAGTGCACGAAAACATATTCTTTAAAATATTTAATAATTCTTTTAGTTTAGCCTCCCCCTAAACTTGGCCCAGTCCTAGAAAGCTTGTTCACCATAAGTACTCTTCCTCTGAGTCTTTAGGGTTTGGTTTAAACCAAATGAATTATTTCATAATTAAAAAATTGAAAAATACTTGTTAGAGAATTTTCTTTTGATTTAGACTCCCCCTAAATTTGACACATCCTTGGAGCCCATGTAGATCATTAAGTGGACCTTCCTCTGTGTCTTTAAGGTTTATCAACATCAAATGAATGATAATTTTCAGGTAGATAAATTTTGAAACCACAATTTGGAAAGACGATAATTTTTAAAGTATAAGCCTTTTTGAAAACATTTGTGATAGAAATTGAGGCGCAGTTTTCGAAAAGTCTTTTCAAATAATAATTTTTTTTAAAAGAGTGAAAACACTCCCCCTGTACCCGACATCGTTTGACTCTATCTAAGTGGCTTAAGGAACTTTAGTGTTGTCCTAAGAGGCTTGTGTCTAATTGCGTGAGTCAAACAATTTTTGAAAATGATATAATTTTTGAAAACATATCATATATATTCAATCAGACAAGCATGAATTCCATACAAACATTATTATGTTGAAGCTCTATTTTGAAAATATATTTTTAGAAAAATATTCTAACAATTTTGAAAATATTTTTGAAACATGCTCATCAATTTCTTAGTCCTTAACATCTCACCCATTCTAGGTGTCTCAATATAGCAAGTATGGTTGCCTTATGGGTGTATTGTGAGATGCTTGAATCATTTTCCTTAATTTATTATTAAATCTAAGATTTGATTGAAACTTGTGTTAAATTCAAATCTAGCAATAGTAAAGTGAATTTGATTTTCAGTAATTGACTTCTAGGTCTTAGCGAGGCACTAGGCCTTCTTTGGCCGTAGCCTTATTGGATCATCAACCCTTTCCTTGACAAAACCTTTTATAGAAAATTCATCTTCAAGTTACTTCTTGAAAGATTTTGGTTTAACTAGTTTGGGTCTTGGATCGGTAGCTTCGGCTAGTTCCGCCAAGATGGCTTCCCTAACGTACTATCATCTCACCTCCACCCAATACTAGGTTGTTCAAGTTTCAAGTAATCTTTTTCCTATAACCGTTCTAATTTATGCACAAAATTAAATATGAATGATATGTCATATATTTAAAAGAAAATAACAGATGCATGTCCATGACATTAATGCATGATTCAAACAAGTCCAAAGCATTTTAGTTACGTTTCTAAAGATGTATCAAATTCCCGATTTGATACATGTCGTGTGAACCCGCGAATATGTCAACCCACTTTGACATATTTAGTTTTATTAAATTTATTGTTGTACTTTGGGTAGGATTTTATTTAATTTGAGTTTAAGTTATTTACGAGTTAAAAAAATATTACTTAAAGTTACGGATTAATTAATCTTAGAATTAATTTGAATTAATTAAAGATAAATTTGAATTTGAGTTAAGATTTTATTATTTGAATTAATTTAAGTTTTAATTAATTGATATTGAATTAATTTTAATTAATTTAAGTTTGAGTTAATTAAGTTTGACTTGAATTTGATTTAATTAAGATTTAATTTAATTGATTTGAATTAATTTGAATTAAGATTTAATTTAATTGATTTGAATTAAGATTTAATTTAATTGATTTGAATTAAGATTTAATTTGGATTTAATTTGAATTAATTTGAATTTAATTTAATTTGGATTTAATTTGAATTAATTTGAATTTAATTTAATTTGGTTTTAATTTAATTAAGATTTAATTTAATTTGAATTTAATTTAATTTGAATTTAATTTAATTTGAATTTAATTTAATTTGAATTTAACTTAATTAAGATTTAATTTAATTTAATTTGAATTTAACTTAATTAAGATTTAATTTAATTTGAATTTAATTTAATTAAGATTTAATTTAATTTGAATTTAACTTAATTAAGATTTAATTTAATTTAAATTTAATTTAATTAAGATTTAATTTAATTTAAATTTAAATAATTAAGATTGAAATGATTGATTAATAGTTGTGGGTTTAAGTTCAGAATTTTCATTATTTCGAAAATTTCTGACTCTTCTTTATCTGTCTTTTCATGTTTTTCTAACAATTCGGATTTGTTTGAACCTTTGTGAACTTTATTTACTATGACCTTTATCTTAGATAGTTCCATATCCTCCTCATCCTCAAAATTACATCTTTTAGTATCCTTAAAGTAGGAGGAGTAATTTGGGTCACTAGTTAAAATTTTGTAATAATTTTCAAGATTATCTATAATTAAGTTATTATCCAGGAGAATTTCATCTTTATTATACTCAAGAATATTAACAAAATCATTTTTATGCTCAGAAATAATATTTTCAGAATTATTTTCTGGATTATCCTTAGGATTTTCAAATTCGATTTCAGAGTTATACAACGGATTTTCAAATTTGACTTCATAATTATCTAAAGGATTTTCAAATTTAGAATTATCCTTAAGATTTCTTAATTCAGTTTTATCCTTAAGATTTTTGAATTCAGTTTTATCCTTAAGATTTTCAAATTTGAATTCGGGATTAATTTCAGATTTAAGTTTAGAATTAATTTTAGTAATTATTGAATGGGTATTAATGATTAAACAATTTATTTCTAATATTTTAGCCATATTCACATTTTGTAACTCGTCATTCAAAATATCTACTCGACTATGCAGTAATTCTAACTTATCAGGGAAATTATCTAAAGTATTAAAAGACATTGCATGAATTTGTAAAATTTTTAGAACATAAATCTTACGTACCTTCGCCGGGCACTTGTTTTTGTAGTGTCCGTACTTCTCGCATTTGAAGCATCGTACGTGATCCTTGTTTTTTCGGACTCCTAGCGCTGGTGCCCCCTTTGTCGCCGGTGGTGTAGATCGAGTCTTACGAGTAGGGCACTAATTTTTATAGTGCCCTCTCTCCCTGCACGTGAAACAAATAATATGGAACTAAAAAATGGACATTAAAAAAATTGTACCTGATTCACCCTTGGGCTCCCCCTCAACTCCTGGCGGCGTTGCTCCATCAAAGGTTAGTCCGGTGAAGACCGGCCTAGCTCTGATACCAATTGTGGGACCGGTGCCGTCGATAGAGGGGGGGATGAATATCGACCGTTAAAATTCTTGCAGAAATCTTCATAAAACTTTCGTTCATACTGGACTCAGAGTGTTAGTGCAGCGGAAAATAAAATAGAAAGAACACAAGGACACAACGGGATTTATTTACTTGGTTCCCAACCCCCCAGGGTCAGTACGTCCAAGGCCTATGTACTCTGCGTGAGTCCACTATTGGTCTCCTTTTCAAAATTTCCGGAGGCGGAGAAAACCCGTCTTACAGTGTAGAAGTACAATCAAAAGTATAGCAAAGTAAGTACAGAATATTAAATGCAAACCGAACAACTAGGGTTTGAAACTCGGTGGATTTGGACCTCCGAAGTGCTGCGCACTTCCTCCTGGAGCCTCCTAGTCATAGAGCCTCGTCTTTAGCGTGTTGTCATCAGTCAGAATGCTCAGGATCACTTTCAGCAGTTGTGTCTGAAGCAGAGGGGTTGAAGCCCCTTATATAGGCTTCATACGGGCGCCCGATACGCTGGGGGCGCGCCTATAAACTCGGTCAAACCTTATCTCCGTGCCGACCTCGCCGTGGCTGATAAGATCTCTGACCAGGGCGCCTGGGACCTCCCGGGCGCCTGAGTGAAGGACCATCTTGTGTTTCGACCTCGAAACAGCAAAACAGCTTTCAACTTGGGCGCCCCAACGTCCCGGGCGCCCGACTGGAAGCCTATTCTGCTTACCACACGAAACTGCATTGTTTACTCTTTGGCTTGGAAGCCCCCATCATCTTGGGCACCTGGCTTCAAGGCATTCAACCCAACACTGGGTTTTACACACTGCTCTGGGTGCCCCCATCAGTAGGGGTGCCCGGGTTGGCTGTTTTCCAGCCTTTTGCCTGCTTTGACTCCGGTTCTTGGTACTTGCAAGATACACAAACACAAAGCAAATATACATACAATATTAGCCTTAAGGACTTGGTTCGGACTTCCGATTTCCACGAAACCATAGGTCGAACCGACGCAAGTTCCCACCCCCGAGAATGCGCCTTTCACCTACTCCTCTCAGGAGACGGTTGCCACCCAGTCCTTCGGGTGGACTTTTGCTTAGCTTCTGATACTTCCGGACCTCGAGACGCCCGAACCCTGACCCGTCTCTACTTCTGTCCTTAGTCATCGCTCAGCTAAGTTGCTCAGTCCCTCAGACCAAGACTTCGTGCCCAAACCCTAAGTCTAGGACTTCGGTGCCCAACCCTCGGCCAGGTCTTCTTGCCCAATTCCCCGAACCAGGACTTCGGTGCCCAACCCTCGGCTAGGTCTTCTTGCCCAGTCCTCGACCAGGACTTAGTGCCCACCTTCCGAGTAGGTCTTCAGTGCCCAGCCTTTTGCCAGGACTTAGTGCCCAGTCCTCGACCAGGACTTCGTGCCCACCTTCCGAACAGGTCTTAGTGCCTAGCTTCACTCACCAGGTCTTAGTGCCTAGGTTAACTAGGACTTTTCTTCCACTTTGGTTACTCCTCTTTTGCTCACCCTCCCTTGTTCTATGTATCACTGACTTAATTGTATTGTCAAACATTAAAACACTTAGAGTAGGACATCACTGATACAACTTGCACCAACAGAGAGGTTTCTCCACCGAGAAGGAGGCTTTTATATCCGGAGTTCCGGGGCTTGATCTGCCGATGATCAAGGGATCGCCCACCTCACGGGCACGCCAAGGAGTAGGGGCAAGTTATCCCCGAACCTTGTACATCTCCTTGTTAGCGACTGGTTTGTGCTTTGTTCTCTGTTTTTCTTTCTGTTTGTGTTTTCTTCCGCTGCTAACCTAATCGCAGAAAGAAAGAAACTTCAAAGAAGCGAGAATTTTAAATGTCTGTCTATTCACAACCCCCTCTCTAGCCATCCAAGGTCCAACAGTCCTAACTGAAAGTTTGGTAAAGGGTGAAAAGTCTACCAAGTGACTAGTCCTAATTGGAGGTTAGGCAAGGAGGTGAAAAGTTTACCAAGTAACTAGTACTAACTGGAAGTTAGGCAAGGGAGTGAGAAGTCTACCGAGTGACTAGTCCTAACTAGTGGTTAGGCAAGGGAGTGAGAAGTCTACCGAGTGATTAGTCCTAATTGGAGGTTGGGCAAGGGAAGCCTTGGTGAGTGAAGCTAGGTGGTTGAAGTCTTGGTGAGTGAAGTCAAGCAATGAAAGTTCTAATGAGTGAAAATAGGCCTTAGTGAGTGAAGCTAGGTGGTGGAAGTCTTAGTGAGTGAAGCCAAACAATGGAAGTCCTAGTGAGTCAAGCTAGACCTTAGTAAGTAAAGCAAGGTGGTGAAATTCCTAGTGAGTGAAGCCAAGCAATGGAAGTCCTAGTGAGTGAAGCTAGGTAGTGGAAAATCCTAGAGTAAGGTAACCATAGGTAATGATTGATTGGGTGTTGATCGACCAGACTAGCGAATCACACATATTGCTAACACTATTTTACTTAACTGTCTTTTATATATATTGTGCTAACTCAGTGTTGTAAATAAATCTTAGTAGATCAAGTTGATTATGTAGGGTTCTCCCAGCACCAAATCACAAAAGCGCAGCGGAAACAAGAACCCTCGAGCGATCCATGCGAAAGAAAACTCGTACAAAGTTGATATATATCTACTTCTAAAGAAGATATACCTTTGGAGCGTGCCCTTTGCTTATCCCGCTCGTCTAAGATGCGCCGGATCTCTTGCACATTCAAGTGTCCGTGCCTCTATTCGTATCCACACGGACACGATCTCTCAACTTCGGGAGAACTACCTTAGTTGTGCTAGCAACTTGAGGTAGCTTGCAGAACACCAAGAACCCTACAATAGGGTTTCGGCCAATAAGGAGAAGAGGAAGAAGAGAGGAAGGGAAGAAGGGAAAGACAAAATCACTACTCATTCAAAATGACTAGACTAGCTTTTATATTCATCCCATGAATATGAAGAGTCTTTTGTCTCTTTGACTTCCCTTCATTAATGTCAATAAAGAGCACATCTATCCATGTGACTCTCCACCTTCTCTTTATCCAATGAAGAGAGACCTTTCTGTTGGTGCAGGCAGCACCTGAGTCGAACCTGGATTTTGATAATGGCAAAGGGGTTCACGAGTTAAGATGTTATGTTGGTTTAATGTGTTCACTGAGTGTGCAGAATGAAGTCCTAGCGAAGGGCTGCTAGGCACCTAGCGAAGGGCTGCTAGACGTTGAAGACCTGGCGAAGGATTGCTAGGCACCTAGCGAAGGGATGCTAGGAGTTGAAGACCTGGCGAAGGACTGCTAGGCACCTAGCGAAGGGCTGCTAGGAGTTGAAGACCTGGCGAAGGGCTGCTGGGCAAAAGTCCAACCGGAGGAGCCGGTTGGCAAACTCTCCTGAGAGGAGTAGGTGAGGACGCGTTCCCCGTCGAGGGAACAGTAGGCGTCGGTTTGACCTAGGGTTCCATTTGGAAGACTCGAAGTCAAAACCAAGACAGCTACGACTGTAAAAAATCACTAATATTCGTGCTTTGTTGTTTTTGGAACTAACCTTGAATGCAGGGACCGAGGGAATGTGTTTCTGCGGCTCAGAACGCCCCAAAGGAGAGGGGCAGGCAGCTGGGCTGGGCGCCCAGGAGGTCCAGGGCGCCCCAAGGTCGAAGGAAAAATAAGGAAGCAAGAGTTGCTTCGAAACTGCAGTAAGCAGGGCGCCCCGGAGGCCCCGGGCGCCCAAGGTCAAAGCAAAACTTGTAATCGAAGCAAAATCAGCATGAAGCCAGCAGACCATGTCAACCAGGGCACCCCCAACGTCCCGGGCACGCCCGTCAGCTCCAAAGCCGATTCGAACGGGATAAGCGCTGACCAAGCTTCAGGTAGAGGTTCTCGGATCCGAAGACACGTGTCAGGCGCCCCCGACGTCCTAGGCGACCCCAGGAGCACTATAAAAGGGGCTTGACCCCAAGGCTTCAGAACAACACTTTTCCAACGCCTCTAAGCTCTTCGTTCAAGCGCTCTGCTCCGGAAAACTCCGATCTCGAGACTCTAGCACCGACGATGACCCTCTGCTCCGAAGTACAATCTACACCGGGCGTCGGTAACGAAAAGCGTACTTGTTTAATTACTGCAATAATTCTGTATCAAACTCTGTAAACTTTTGCGCAAATATAGAATTGCTCGCAGTAAACGGTCAAGGACCGTGGGCCTTGGAGTAGGAGCCGACCGCGACTCCGAACCAAGTAAAAGTACTTGTGTTCTCTGTGAGTTTTGTTTTAATTCAGCTGCGTATTCTCTTAGTTTTATCCGAAAATGATTTCACGATATTCACCCCCCCTCTATCGTGTTTCTCTATCCAACAAGTGGTATCAGAGCGGGGTAGCTCAAATTGGTGCAACCAACAATTTGGGAATTTTTTGGATTTTACAAAATATTTTTAATTCTTTTTTGTTCGAAATTTTTATCGTTAATCGAGGTTGATGCAAAACCACTCGATAAATTCTTTTAAATATTTTATTCCCGCACTGCTAATCCAAGACTAAGTCTTGAGACAGTTTTTGTTTTTTTTGTTTCGTTTCAGTAATTTCTAAATGGCCATGCAAGAGGGGTTCAGTACAGCCAGACCACCACTCTTCAGTGGGGAGGATTTCTCCTACTGGAAGAGTTGGATGGAAGTCCACCTGAAAACTCAGATAGACATGTGGATTATAATCCAATCTGGACTGGAAATCCCAAGAAATGCTGAAGGAGTGCCACAACCTTACACCGAATGGGACGCCTCACTGAAAAGAAAGATCGAGACTGATGCTAAAGCAACTCAGACACTCCAATGCGGCCTAACCAAAGAAGAGCTGAACCGGGTGAGACCATTCAACAGTGCAAACAAACTCTGGGGTAAGTTAATTGAGTTGCACGAAGGAACCTCCAACACCCGAATCAGCAAGAGGGACCTACTACTAAACAAGCTATACACAATCAAGATGAACGACAGCGAATTTGCAGCCCAACTCCACGCCAGAATCCAGGAGCTAATGAACAACCTACATTCAATTGGTCACAAGGTAGAAAATCGTGACCTAATCAGGTACACCCTTAACGCTTTCCCGAGAAATACTTTGTGGGCATCTATGGTAGATGCGTATAAAGTTTCAAGGGATCTTTCTAAAATCAAATTAGATGAGTTATTTTCTGAGCTTGAATTACATGAGCAGACTAACTACACCCTAGCCAAGAAAGACATTGCTTTTGTTGCAGGCAAAATAGGAAAGATGACTAAGAAGAAGCCTCAACCTGTACCCAAGTCTGACTTAGACTCAGACTCAGAAGACAGCGAAGGAGATCAACCCAAGCTGGTTTGGCTAGCCCGGGACTATTACAAGGAGCTGAAAAATCAGACCAACAGAAGGAAAGCCAGCCGAAGAAAGGAAGAGTCAACTGAACCTTCAAATGAAAAGACCAAACCAAATGTGATCTGCTATGAATGCAAAAAGAAGGGTCATTACAAGACGGAATGCCCCAATCTGAAGGAGACAAAGAAGATAAGAAGGAAGAAGGCCCTTCAAGCAACGTGGGACGAGTCTTCCTCCGAAGAAGAAGAAGAGGCCCCACAGTCGAACCTTCTCGCCCTGACTGCTTCGGAAGAAATCGATACCGAATCAGAATCGGAGCCGGATGTCGGGAAGCTTACATTTTCGGAGGACGACAAAATCACTGTAAGTGGATTTTCTAAAGTTCAATTATTAGAATTAATTGCTTACCTTTCTCGCGACTTGGCGAAAGCCAAAATCCGAGTCGAATCTCTCCGGCAGGAAGTAAGACTCTTGAAAGAGGGAGCTGATTCTAGATCTTTAACTGAGAAGGTTCAAGAAGGAACTTCTACTCAAGTTGAAAAACTTGAGAAGGAGAACTCCTTGAAAACTCAAGTAAAGGACCTTAGAGCAGTCTTGGAACGTTTCACTTCGGGTTCTAAGGGTCTTGACATGATCCTTGGAAAACAGAAGTCCATTCTAAATCAATCCGGATTAGGGTATCGAACCAAGGCTAGACAAAGGTCATATTATGCTGTACTGAATCAGTCTAGACCCAAAATTCAGGCATGGGTACCCAAACTGTGCCTGAACAACCAAGTTGGACCAAATCAGTATTGGATCCCCAAGGACAAGATTCACATCTTGCCAAACCATTATCGTGGCTTTAGTTCAGGGGGAGCCAACTTAAAAACCATTTTTATAGTTAAATGAATTTCTTTTCTTGTTTTAAATTGCATGATTGCTTGTCTACTTATTTTCTGCAATTTACCATGTTTAGACCTAGGACTGGTTAGACTAAGGACTAAACCAATTAATTAACTGAAATTTGAACAACATAGTATTGGGTGGCGGTGAGATGATAGTACATTAGGGAACCCTTTTCTAATAAGGTCAAGTATATACTACTTGGTCTCTTTAGACTGGTGAAACTAGCCGAAGCTACCGATCCAAGACCCAAGCTAGTTAGACCAGAATTTCTCAAAAAGTAACCTTGAAAATGAAATTTCACTAAAAGGCTTTGTCAAGGAAAGGGTTGATGATCCAATAAGGCTATGGCCAAAGAAGGTCTCGTGCCTCGCCAAGACCTGGAAGCCAATTTTTGAAATTCAAATTCAATTTACTCTTTGTCAAATTCGAATCTAACACAGATTTTTAGTTAATCTTAGATTCAAATATTCTTTTTCAAAATAAATTCAAAACTAATTATTTTCAAAATTAATTTAACTTTTCAAAATTAATCATGTTTTTTCAAAATAATTTCTTACTTCTATTCAAAACCTGTCTCACAAAAACTCATAAGGCCAACGTGATTGACAACTCTAGAACGGGTGAGATGGTTAAATTTAACTTAACTAAAATTCATCTGATCCCTGTACTTTTGTTTAGTACAAACATTAAAGCTTGTAATTGAGAACTGAGTTGACCTGATTGTTGCCTAGTTAATCCAGTCAATACTGGTCAAAATAGTCAAATTTGGTCAACAGTAATAGTCAAACCATGGTCAAGCGGTCAAACTGGTCAACAATACATCAAAAGTTGTCAACCCTTACACAGCCCGGGCGTCCCTGAATCCTCGGGCGCCCCTCCCTTTCTCTTCGACCAAGACAACAAAAGCTGTCAATATTCCCAGCTAACCTGGGCGCTCGTGACCTATCGGGCGCCTAGGCCTGTATATCAAGTCAAGACAGAAAAGCTGCCAAAGGCAACAACATCTGACCGGGGCGCCCAGGTCCTCACGGGCGCCCCCAGGACCTACAGTCAAGTCTAAAAAACTGCCCAAAGCAGCTGCCTTTTGACCGGGGCGCCCAATGCCTCGTGGGCGCCCAACCGACCACCTTCTATATAAAGCACCCGAAACTCCCTTCATTTGCCACACCCAAAACACTTCTCCTCTCCAACTCTTCTCCTCCCAAGGCGACCAAACGACCCTCTCGTGTCCTCGACCACTCCACCTCGACCATGCCTCCCCGGATGGCTACTCGGTATCATTTTTATGCATTTAAAATTAATTTCTTTATTATTTCTACCCTTAAACGCATATTTCTTATTATTTTAGAAAACGTCATGCAAATCGGCCCAACCCCGGGACCGAACCTAGCCCCGACCCTAGGTTTCCAACCTTGGAACTATGCGATAAATTCGCTAGGACGACGTATAAACCCATCAAAACAAGTTTCCTAAATAGACAGTTTTTCACTCAATCCTGTCCGTTAGCTATGAATGTCATAAATTTCTATCAACTTGATAACCTTGTCTTCTACACTCATCCCATGAACACAACCCTATGTGCAGAATTCTACAACAATATAGTCAGACAAGATAACCTTATCTTTGTCACCACAGTCCAAGGGATGCCCTTGACAATCACACCCTCGTTGATTAACAGATTTCTTGGACTACGACCTTCTCAGTCCACTTTCTGCTGTTACCCTCCTAGAGACCCTCCCTTTGCTGCCCCCTACTCCCACATTGACCTGGACACCCTTTATTCCTACTTTTATAGAGATATCAGAAACCCTGTGGTCAGTCGGTTTCAGTCGGTAGATCTTCAGGTCAAGGACTACGCTCTTTATAGAGTCCTAGTCCGTTGCATTCTACCCTTGTCCACTAGGGACGTCGCGACTATGCGACCATTCCATACCTTCCTGCTGTAAGCCTTGATCCATCACTTAGACATAGACATTGGACTACATATATACCACACCATTCTACATGCGTCCAGTGTTACTACCCAGGGTCGGGTACGCACCCCTTACTGCCACATCATCACCTCTCTTCTTCTTCATCACGGTCGTAATATCACCGATGGAGAAATGACCACAATGACCAAATTTGATGAAATAGGTTTTAGAAACTTTTCCCTAGCGGGCATAGATGTCTCGGGTACCGGGGTTTTATCATGGAGACGTCAGCAAGTCGGAGCTCGGATCGATTCCGACGAGGACGTAGAGGTCAACGTTGCAGATCTCGCTGCCGAGATTCGAGAGCAGATGGACGAGCCCCCGCTGCCGACAATCTACGAGAGAGTGACACAACTTGAAACAGAGATCCATAGCCTCCGGGAGGAAGTGGAGGCAAATCATGCGGAGTATATGGAGGCAAATGAGGCTCATTACACTGAGTATATGAATGTCCTCAGAGACAATCAAGAGACCAACGACGCAGGATATAATGAAATGATGTCTCTGTTTCGATCATGGAAACCTGGCCCATTTGACCATCCTGGCCCTTCCTCTTAGTTCAGATTGATGTTTTCTGTTGTACTATTGTACTGTTGACTAGTTGACTACCCCTACTCAGTAGGGTTGACATGTATTTGACTATAGTTTGACTGTGGTATATGTTCCTCACTTTGACCAGTTGACTTCTATCTAGCTGCTAGTTATTTTACTTGATTATCTGTTTTTATCGGTTACTAAGTTAGGGTTGTGCTTGGTAGAATAGGACTACTCTAATTATGTTTTTCAAAAACTATTTTATTTTTTTGCAAAATCAATTCTTTAGCTTATTTTGTTATTTAAAATGATTTTTTTTCAACTTAGTTTTTTTAAAAAAAAATTACCCCCTTCAAAAACTAGGGCTTTTTCGTAAAATGGATATAGCCTAGGCCCTAACCCTAGAATTGCATGCACCTATAGATCTAGAAGCCAACATCTCACAATCACCTTAGGGTACTTTTGATTGATAACCTAGAATGGGTTGAGATGCTTAGGTCTTTGCCTTGATTCAAGATGCTTTAAGTCAGTGCATCTGCAGTAATTGAGGCACTAAATACCAATTAATCAGTAATCAGGTTAAGTGTCAAGCTTAGAAAATCTAACTTGAACAGATCACTTAACTTGACTAACCCTAGCGAAAACTACTGTTTATAACAGTCGGTAAGTAGCTATTTGGGTTAGACAGGACCGGAAAGAGAAAATTCAAATTGATTTGGTCCAGTTTATACTTTGAATTGGTTCAGTACAGCACCTCACTTCTATTACTAAGCATGTGTTTGCTATATTGTTTTTTTTATATATGGCAAAGGGGGAGAGATTGGAAGGAGAGAAAAGAAGGTTTTTAAATTTTTTTTCAATTTTCAAAACTTTATCTCCTTTTTCAAAAAGTAAAATTCCTTAAGTCAATTGCCTTTTGTTTTTCAAAAATTATTTTCAAAAATTAAGTCTAAGCACTTGACTTAAATTGCTTTTAAAATCTTTTAAGTACTTGACTTAAATTGCTTTTAAAATCTTCTAAGTACTTGACTTAAATTTTGCTTTTAAAATCTTCCAAGTACTTGACATAAATTTTGCTTTTAAAATCTTCTAAGTACTTGACTTAAATTATTGTCAAAACTTTAGTCTAAGCACTTGACTTAAATTTGCTTTTAAAATCTTCTAAGTACTTGACTTAAACTATTTTCGAAATTCCACTAAGTACTTACTATTGGATCGATAGAACCGATAGAGGGGGGGGGGGTGAATATCGGTATTCGTTTTTCGAAAAATTAAGAGCAAGTGCACAGCGGAAATAAAAAATAATAACACAGAGACGCAGTCGTTTTTACTTGGTTCGGAGCCTGGGTCGACTCCTACTCCAAGGCCCATGGTCGTTGACCGTTTACTTTGGGTAATTCTATATTAGGTGCAAAATAGTTTACAAAGGATTACAGAATTAAGTACAGTAAACTTTTAAATAGCTCTTTTACCGACGTCCGGGGTAGATCGACTTTTTCGGAGCAGCGGGACGTCATCGGCTCGAGTTGGAAGGATTCCGAGGCGAAGTGCGAGAGTAGAAGAGCTTTGAGACGCCGAGAGAGTTGATTCCTTGAAGCCTTGGTCGAGGGCCCTTTATATAGGGCCTGGGGGCGCCCGGGATGTCGGGGGCGCCCCCCACGTGTCCTTTGATCCGCCAAAGTCTCGGTCAGCGTCTGATCCCTTTATCTTTGGGATCCGCTTTGACCGGGGCGCCCGGAGCCCTCGGGGCGCCCGGATTGACCGGGTCAAAGTTCTATCTTCTGGCTTCGTGAGGGTGTGCTTCGGTAGCTGGCGCTGGGGGCGCCCGGGACGCAGGGGGCGCCCGAGAGCGCAGGGGGCACTCGGGAGCACGGGGGCGCTCGCAGGATGTACTGTCGAAGCATACTTTTTACTTGGGTGTTTTGTGTTCACCTTGGGGGCGCTCGGGACACTCCGGGCGCCCTGGTCAGCTGTAGCCTCATTCCTTTGAGGCTTTTTGAGCTGCAGACACACGTTCCTTCGGTCCTGCATCCAGGGTTAGTCCAAAACACAATAAAACAATAAAGTATTAGATTATACAGCCTTAGCTGTCTTGGTTCTGACTTTGGGCCTCCAAAATGGAACCCTAGGTCGAACCGACGCCTACTGTTCCCTCGACGGGGAACGCGTCCTCACCTACTCCTCTCGGGAGAATTTACCTGATGCCAACCGTTCCTCTGGTTGGACTTTTGCCTGACGGTCCTTTGCCAGGTGTTGGATGCCGAGCTGTCCTTCGCCCGGTGCCTAGCATTCCTTCGCTAGGGCTTTGTTTCCTGGCATCCCTTCGCCAGTGCCTAGCAGTTCTTCGCTAGGGCTTTGTTTCCTGGCAGCCCTTCGCCAGTGCCTAGCAGTCCTTCGCTAGGGCTTTGTTTCCTGGCAGCCCTTCGCCAGGTGCCTAGTAGCCCTTCGCTAGGACTTGGTTTCCTGGCAGCCCTTCGCCAGGTGCCTAGCAGTCCTTCGCTAGGGCTTTGTTTCCTGGCAACCCTTCGCCAGGTGCCTAGCAGCCCTTCGCTAGGACTTGGTTTCCTGGCAGCCCTTCACCAGGTGCCTAGCAGCCCTTCGCTAGGACTTTGTTTCCTGGCAGCCCTTCGCCAGGTGCCTAGCAGCCCTTCGCTAGGACTTTTCCTGCACACTTAGTGAACATTGTTAGATCACAAATATACTTAACTTTGAATCCTTTGCCAATATCAAAACAAGGTTCGATATGGTGCTTCCTGCACCAACAATCTCCCCCTTTTTGATTTATGGCAACACAATTCAAAGTTAAGTAAAAATTATAACGGTTTAAGCACGAATGTTTAAGACCAATGAAACATAGCAATTCTTAAAAGTCTAAAACCAATGTAATTTGAACAGAAAAATTTTTCTCATACTCCCCCTGAATAATTGTGTTATAAACTACTTAGCTTAACACTTAACTTTGACCTTTCCTCCCCCTTTGACATATATCAAAAACAAACATGGGTGAACAAGGTATCTAATAGGGAGTTTTGAGTTTTACCAAAATAGATTTAAGTAAAGGAGTTTAAAAACATAGTTTTTAAGAAAAACTTTAAGTAATGGATTTCATAATTTTAAAAAATGATGTTCAACGTAATAGATGGTTTGAAAAGTATTTTGAAAGACTTCTAAGTTTTTGACAAAATGTTTTTCAAAAAATAGAGTAAAAGTCTTTGAAAAAAAATTATTATACTTGGAAAATTTTCCATTTTGAAAAGTTTTGCAAGCCTAAATTTTGTTAAACAACTTTTACTTACAAGGCTTTGCAACAAGAATTTTTATGCAAAATTTTGAAGCCAAATTTCCAAAAAAAATTCAACTTTGAGAATTAGGAAAAATTTGTTTTTAAAAAAAAAATTGCATACTTAGAAAAATTTGATTGGAAACACTATGTGCATTTTGAAAAAAATTTTAAGAAATTTCTAGACAAGTTTTTTTTTCAAAAAAACTCTACTTAGAAACATTTGCCAAAATTTTCAACTAGTTTTTGCTCAGACAAATTTTGTTTACTAAGAAGAAGAATTTTACTTAAAAAAAACATGTACTTAAGAAATTTTGAAATACTTAGAAATGCTTAGAAATTTTTGAAGCACTTTAAAAAGATTAAGCAGAATTTCCTTTCTCTCCCCCTTAATGTGAAATTCTTCTCCTTCTGTTTTAGACCATTTTTAAGTTCAGTTTTGAAAAAATATTTTGAAAAACTTCTGAGTATCACAAAGGAAATTTTTAGTTAAGAGCAACTCGAAGTTTTCAATAAAGTTTCTTTAAAAAGGAAAAAGTTTAAGGAGAAAGTTTGTGTATCAGAACCTATGAGTTTTGAAAACATAAAAATACTTAGTATAATTCTCGAAAGCACAGCAAAAAGCTTAAGTTTCCAGATTAAATCCATTTTGAAGAGTATTGTGAAATTCTGAAAAATATTTTGTAAGGAAAAAATTTCCTTAAAAAATTTAGAAAAGATTTTTCAAGTACTTTTGAGATAAATTATGATTTGAAACACATAAGTACTTTTAGAAAAGTATTAGACTTTGAAAAATATGAGTAATTTTTGAAGTGTATTAGACTTTGAAAAAAAATATAAGTAATTTTTGAAACGTATTAGACTTTGAAAAATATAATATTTTACTTGACTAGGTTTCTTTTCCAGTCTGACACAATCCTAGGAAGCCTTGTTGACTACAAGGACATTTTCCTAAGTGTCCTGGAAATTCCCCAACCCAAGTAAATATTATTTCAAAAATAATTTCATAAGCCACAACAATAATAGCATTTTGAAAGACTTATATTTTCAGCAAGGATTTTGAAGATATAGTTCATGA
Source organism: Boesenbergia rotunda (assembly GCA_024364735.1). Classification (NCBI taxonomy): domain Eukaryota; kingdom Viridiplantae; phylum Streptophyta; class Magnoliopsida; order Zingiberales; family Zingiberaceae; genus Boesenbergia; species Boesenbergia rotunda. The sequence continues at coordinate 65,800 of JAGFNQ010000438.1, read as the reverse complement.
AAATATGTTATTAAATAATTTCAAAACAGATAATTATTAATAAAAACTTTTCAGAAATTCTTCTTTTGATTCAGCCTCCCCCTAAATATGACACATCCTAGGAGTCCTAGTAGATTATGTAGTGGACCTTCCTCTGTGTCTTTAGGGTTTACCAAAATCAAAAGAGTAACTTTGAAGTATGATAATTTTTAAGAAGATAATTTTTGAAAACACAACTTGGAATTATAGCATAGTTTTCGAAAATCATTTTGAAATGATGATAATTTTTCAAAGAGATAGTAATATACGAGAGTTTTTGAATCAAATTTTTGAAAACCTTATTTTGAGATGATAGTGAGTTTTAGAGCATAAGGTTTTTGAAAAAATCTGAATTTTTCAAAAAAAGAAACAAAAAAACTCCCCCTGTATCTGACACTGTCTGACTTTATCTAAGTACCTTAAGGGACTTCAGTGTGGACCAGGTTTGACTTTGTTGACTAGGGTTTGACTAATGAATGACTGAATCAAACAAGCCCTAGATTCTCTTTAAAGCAAGTCTATTGTGATATTTAACATGAAATTCAATATTTTGAAAAAATTATTAGAGTTGAAAAAGTAGGGTACAGTAAACAGAGTTAATTTGAAAACTAGAGATAATTTTCAATAACTTTTGAAAGCACTTTGAGTTTTATTTAGAAGGATAGTGACATATTCTTTTACGTCCTAGATATCTCACCCAGTTCTACGTGATCAAACATGTTAACCTTATGGGCCGGGTTTTGTGAGATAAATATTTTAATAGAAAGATTTATTTTGAAAAGGTTATGATTAATTTTGAAAAATTGAATTAACTTTGAAAACTATTTTAATGAATGTTAACTTTATTTTGAAAAAGTAGTTGAGTCTAAGATCAATTGAAATTTGTGTTAGATTTGAATTTGACAAGAAGTAACTTGAATTTGAATTTCAAAAATTGGCTTCCAGGTCTTGGCGATGCACTAGGCCTTCTTTGGCCGTAGCCTTATTGGATCATTAACCCTTTCCTAGACAAAGCCTTTTAGTGAAATTTCATCTTCAAAATCACTTTTTGATAAATTCTGGTCTAACAAGTTTGGGTCTTGGATTGGTAGTTTCGGCTAGTTCCGCCAAAATGGCTTCCCTAACGTACTATCATCTCACCTCCACCCAATACTTTGTTATTCAAACTTCAATTAAATCATTTTAGTCCTTAAACTGACCAATCCTAATTAAAAAAATAACTAAAATAAAAGCAACATACAATTAAAACAAGCAATTGTCTAAGTAAGGTCACAATTGGAGTAATACTCCAGATTTTCGAAATCAGCAAGATTATGAATTAAATTTTCTAATTTATTGACCTTATTTTTTAGGGTTTCATTTTCTTGTTTCAATTTTCTGAAGTTTGCTTTAATTAAGTTACATGAATCAATCACTTTATTCAAGGTAAATAACGGATTTTCAAATACTGTAAATTTACCTTTGTCGATCGTTTGTCCGGCATTTTTGGTAGCTCTTTTATCTGTGCATTCACGTTGGTAATGCCCGAACTCCTGGCACTTGAAGCATTGGGTGCGACTTTTGTCCTTTCGTGCTTTTGGAACTGATTCCTTTGTCGCCGTCTTCTGTAAAGGTCAGCTCGCCGTCGTCTTGTTCTGATTCTGACTCAGTCTCGACTTTTTCTGAGGCGGTCAGGGCTAGTAGGTTTGATTGGGGTGCTTCCTCTTCTTCTTCTGAGGAAGATTCGTCCCAGGTTGCTTGGAGCGCTTTCTTTCTTCTTGTCTTTTTGATTTCCTTTAAGTTTGGACATTCTGTCTTGTAGTGACCCTTTTTCTTGCACTCATAGCAGGTTACGTTGGGCTTGTTTTTATCATTCGCGGGTTCAGCTGGTTCGTCCTTTCTTCGGCTGATTTTCCATTTGTTGGTTCGGTTCTTCAGCTCCTTGTAGTAGCTTCGGGCTAGTCGAACCAGCTTAGTTTGATCTCCTTCTTCGTCTTCCGAGTCTGAGTCTGAGTTAGACTCGGGTTCAGGTTCAGGCTTCTTCTTTGTTGTCCTTCCAGTTTTACCTGCAACGAAAGCAATACCTTTCTCGACCATATTGGTGTTAGTTTGTTCGTGCAGTTCTAGTTCGGAAAATAATTCGTCTAATTTTATTTTTGAAAGATCCCTTGAGACCTTGTATGCATCTACCATAGATGCCCACAAGGTGTTTCTAGGGAAAGCGTTTAAGGCATACCTTATTAAGTCACGGTTTTCAACCTTGTGACCTATAGTGTGAAGACCGTTCATCAACTCTTGGATCCGTGCGTGGAGCTGGGCTGCTGTTTCGTTGTCGGCCATCTTGATGGTGTACAATTTGTTCAGTAGCAGATCCCTCTTACTGATCCGAGTATCTGATGTCCCTTCGTGCAGCTCGATCAATTTTGCCCAAAGCTCCTTTGCACTGTTGAAGGGGCCCACCCGGTTCAGCTCCTCTTTTGTCAATCCACATTGGAGAGTCTGAGTTGCTTTTGCGTCGGCTTCTATCTTGCGTTTTAGGGCGTTGTCCCATTCTGAGTAGCTTTGAGGAAGTCCTTCGGCGTTTTTGGGGATCTCCAGACCGGACTGGATAATGATCCACATGTCCACCTGAGTTTTCAGGTGGACCTCCATGCGACTTTTCCAGTAAGAAAAGTCTTCTCCACTGAAAAGTGGAGGTCTGGCGGTGCTAAAACCTTCTTGCATGGCCATTTTAATCTGTAACAGAAAACTAACAGAAAAACAAATTTTCCAAGACTAGGTCTTAGATTAGTAGTGCTGGATAAATAAAATAACGAGGGGTGTTGCACCAACCTCGCAAAAAAAATTCAAACGAAATATGTAACGAAAATTAAAAAAAAAATAGAAAATAAAGATCCGAAATAAAATTTCAAACTGGTGGTTGCACCAGGTTTGAACTTCCCCGCTCTGATACCACTTGTTGGATCGATAGAACCGATAGAGGGGGTGAATATCGGTATTCGTTTTTCGAAAAATTAAGAGCAAGTGCACAGCGGAAATAAAAAATAATAACACAGAGACGCAGTCGTTTTTACTTGGTTCGGAGCCTGGGTCGACTCCTACTCCAAGGCCCACGGTCGTTGACCGTTTACTTTGGACAATTCTATATTAGGCGCAAAATAGTTTACAAAGGATTACAGAATTAAGTACAGTAAACTTTTAATAGCTCTTTTACCGACGTCCGGGATAGATCGACTTTTTCGGAGCAGCGGGACGTCGTCGGCTCGAGTTGGAAGGATTCCAAGGCGAAGTGCGAGAGCAGAAGAGCTTTGAGACGTCGAGAGAGTTGATTCCTTGAAGCCTTGGTCGAGGGCCCTTTATATAGGGCCTGGGGGCGCCCGGGATGTCGGGGGTGCCCCCCCCCCACGTGTCCTTTGATCCGCCAAAGTCTCGGTCAGCGTCTGATCCCTTTATCTTCGGGATCCACTTTGACCGGGGTGCCCGGAGCGCTCGGGGCGCCCGGATTGACCGGGTCAAAGTTCTATCTTCTGGCTTCGCGAGGGTGTGCTTCGGTAGCTGGCGCTGGGGGCGCCCGGGACGCAGGGGGCGCCCAGGAGCGCAGGGGGCACCCGGGAGCACGGGGGCGCCCGCAGGATGTACTGTCGAAGCATACTTTTTACTTGGGTGTTTTGTGTTCACCTTGGGGGCGCCCGGGACACTCCGGGCGCCCTGGTCAGCTGTAGCCTCATTCCTTTGAGGCTTTCTGAGCTGCAGACACACGTTCCTTCGGTCCTGCATCCAGGGTTAGTCCAAAACACAATAAAACAATAAAGTATTAGATTATACAGCCTTAGCTGTCTTGGTTCTGACTTTGGGCCTCCAAAATGGAACCCTAGGTCGAACCGACGCCTACTGTTCCCTCGACGGGGAACGCGTCCTCACCTACTCCTCTCGGGAGAATTTACCTGATGCCAACCATTCCTCTGGTTGGACTTTTGCCTGACGGTCCTTTGCTAGTTGTTGGATGCCGAGCTGTCCTTCGCCCGGTGCCTAGCATTCCTTCGCTAGGGCTTTGTTTCCTGGCAGCCCTTCGCCAGTGCCTAGCAGTCCTTCGCTAGGGCTTTGTTTCCTGGCAGCCCTTCGCCAGTGCCTAGCAGTCCTTCGCTAGGGCTTTGTTTCCTGGCAGCCCTTCGCCAGGTGCCTAGTAGCCCTTCGCTAGGACTTGGTTTCCTGGCAGCCCTTCGCCAGGTGCCTAGCAGTCCTTCGCTAGGGCTTTGTTTCCTGGCAGCCCTTCGTCAGGTGCCTAGCAGCCCTTCGCTAGGACTTGGTTTCCTGGCAGCCCTTCGCCTGGTGCCTAGCAGCCCTTCGCTAGGACTTTGTTTCCTGGCAGCCCTTCGCCAGGTGCCTAGCAACCCTTCGCTAGGACTTTTCCTGCACACTTAGTGAACATTGTTAGATCACAAATAAACTTAACTTTGAATCCTTTGCCAATATCAAAACAAGGTTCGATATGGTGCTTCTTGCACCAACACTTACTTTAAATTTCTCTGATAGAAAAGTTTCCAAGTATTAAGTTCTAAATTTCCTTGAAAACTTTCTAAAGTGCTAAAGAGGTTGGAAAATTCTTTTACAACTGAAAATATTGTTTGAAAAATGTTTTCTAACTTAAACCTTTTTGAAAATTTTCTAAGTATTGAAAAATCGTTTCCCTTTTAGACTTAGAAACTTTTTCAAACCCCACGAACTTTTGAAAAACCTAGGGGGCGATTCCATCCAGGGGGAGGAAATTAAAATTGGCATTTTACCTGCTTTATGTTTAACTTAACGTTTTGAACCAGGGTTGCCATAAATCAAAAAGGGGGAGATTATTGGTGCAGGCAGCACCTAAGTCGAACCTGGGTTTTGATAATGGCAAAAGGGTTCAAGAGTTAAGATGTTATGTTGGTCTAATGTGTTCACTGAGTGTGCAGAAAGATGTCCTAGCGAAGGGCTGCTAGGCGTTGAACACCTAGCGAAGGACTGCTAGGCACCTAGCGAAGGGCTGCTAGGCGTTGAAGACCTGGCGAAGGACTGCTAGGCACCTAGCGAAGGGCTGCTAGGAGTTGAAGACCTGGCGAAGGGCTGCTAGGCACCTAGCGAAGGGCTGCTAGGAGTTGAAGACCTGGCGAAGGACTGCTAGGCACCTAGCGAAGGGCTGCTAGGCATTGAAGACCTAGCGAAGGGCTGCTAGGCACATGGCGAAGGGTTGCTGAGCAAAAGTCCAACCGGAGGAGTCGGTTGGCAAAAGGTAAACTCTCCTGAGAGGAGTAGGTGAGGATGCGTTCCCCATTGAGGGAACAGTAGGCGTCGGTTTGACCTAGGGTTCCATTTAGGAGACCCGAAGTCAAAACCAAGACAGCTATGACTGTAAAAAAATACTAATATTCGTGCTTTGTTATTTTTGGAACTAACCTTGAATGCAGGGACTGAGGGAATGCGTTTCTGCGGCTTAGAACGCCCCAAAGGAGAGGGGCAGGTAGCTGGGTTGGGCACCCGGGAGGTCCAGGGTGTTGGTGCTTGGATGGCTAGAGAGGGGGGGGGGTGAATGTAGACAGACACATAAAACTTAGCAGTTTTTGAGATTTCTCTGCACTTCAGAAGTTAGGCAGCAGAAACAAAGAAAACAAACAGAAATGTGTAGAAATGAAGAGCAAACCAAAATACTAATAAGGATCGTTTACAAGGTTCGGGGATAACTTGCCCCTACTCCTTGGCGTGCCCTTAAGGTGAGCGATCCCTTGATCGTCGGCAGATCAAGCTCCAGAAAATCCGGATAGAATGCAACCTCCTTCTCGGTGGAATAACCTCTCCACGGTGGAATAACCTCTCCACAGCGTTTCAAGATGAATGAAGTATTAAGTACAGGAAATACATGAAGGAACCTTACTGAGCACTTAGAACCGCAAGAACACAAGTGAACTCCTCACCGAGCTCCACTCAGCACAGATCTCACGCAAGAACTTCCTTCTTCGTGTCTTCTTGCTGATGAACTCGCCAAGCTCCTTGTTTCTTTCAATTCCTCAAGTATCAGCTCAAGATTCACAGTTACTTGCACAAAAGATGGATCAAAGTTGTCGCAAGATCAAGAAGTTGTAGCTTAAGCAGAGTCTTCTTCTCTTCTCCACTTCTCAGCACTTTTAAGCATCTGGCTTCTCCAGCTCACATCGCCAGCCACCAGACACTCTACTGCAGCTTACCAGCTGCTCAGCTGCAACTGCCCACCTACCACTGAGCTCTCCTGGACTCCCTGAGCTTCCCTCAGCCAAGCCCCAGTCAGCAGCGCCAGCATCCGTTGCAACCTGAGATGGAAAACGGACAAACCTGCTCCAAGGAAAGACTCCCATTGACACTCCTTGAGTGTTTGAATTCATCCCTGTCATCTGCACACTAAATCAGATCATTAGCACAGTAAATCAACAGAAGATCAAATATCAGAAGCCTCTGAACATGTATCAGTAGTGTATCAGTAGTAATCAGAACACGATCAGAACTCTGACAGCGCTTTTGAATTAAAGTTGTCAGCTACTGATCGGTCACCGGACCGATCAGAGGGACTCCTGATCGGTCACCGGACCGATCAGAGGGACTCCTGATCGGTCACCCGACCGATCAAGATGGGTTCGGACCGATCAGGCTCCAACCTGATCGGTCCCCAACGCGTAATCAGAAATCGCGACTTCTCCTGGATCGATCACTAGACTGTTCCCAAGTCGTAGATCGATCACCAGACCGATCTACCCCTTTGCAGGGTGATTTCCCAACTTCGCAGTCCAAACCTCTTGATCGGTCCCAAGACCGATCAGGATGTGGCCTGATCGGACTGGTGACCGATCAGGCCACCCTCCGACCGATCAGGCTCCAACCTGATCGGTTATAGTGAGAAGTCCGTGACGTTTGATTGTTCACCAGAATGATCCGAACAGTATCCCTGATCGGTCACCAGACCGATCAAGAGTCGATCAGTAAGGTTCCCAAACTCACTGTATTCTCCCTGATCGGTCACCAGACCAATCAAGAGCCGATCAGTAGGTTTGCCAAAGTCACCGTATGTTCCCTGATCGGTCACCAGACCGATCAGACATCGCTGGATCGGTCACCAGACCGATCCACGAGGGAACTCTGTGCCAACTTCCCTGATCGGTCACCAGACCGATATAGGCAAGGCCAAATCCACTCTAAGTTAGGAGAACTGGCTCTCAGCCTCCCCTGACTCGTGCTCAGTCCCTCGGACCAAGACTCCATGCCCAGTCTCACTCACCGGGACTTCAACCTAGCCCTCCAAGCTAGGACCTGACCCTCCAAGATAGGGTTTTATCCAACCTAGCCCTCCAAGCCAGGGTTTCATCCACCTAGCCCTCCAGGCTAGGACCTGACCCTCCAAGCCAGGATTTCATCCAACCTAGCCCTCCAGGCTATGACCTGACCCTCCAAGCCTGGGTTTCTCATACCTAGCCCTCCAAGCTAGGACTTTTTACACCTAGCCCTCCAAGCTAGGACTTTTCACACCTAGTCCTCCCTGCTAGGACTTTTTACACACCTAGCTTCTCAAGCTAGGACCTGACCCTCCAAGCCAGGCTTACATCAACCTAGCTTCTCAAGCTAGGACCTGACCCTCCAAGTCAGACTTTCATCAAACCTAGTCCCACTAGGTATGCCTAGTTCACGACCAGGACTTAATCATAATCATCTCATCATCCTAAACTAAAATCGATGTCAACACCAAAACAACAATCAAGGTCAGACTGCATCAACAATCTCCCCCTTTTTGTTGTTTGACAACCTGATTTTAAGTTTAGGGATTTAAAATCAATAGTTGCAAATTTCACACTCATAGGGGAATCAGGATCCTCCCCCTACAATAATTAAGCTTGTAATCGTCCTAAACTTAACTAACCACACTCTCCCCCTTTGTCAAACACCGAAAAGGGTGTAGACGGGTCGTTAAGTTTAAAATTCTCTCCCCCTCAAACCTAGGGGTTCTCCCAAAACAACAACAGATAGAGTTGAATTGTGAAGGCATATGAAACCATATGACAAATATAAAGCATGACATACCAATCATATGTATCATATAAACATGGAGTAAGAATAAGCATAGCAATGCATAATATAGCAAGGCATACATGAAGATATCTATCATATGAACAAACATATGAACTAGCAATAAGCATAATATGGCAAAGCATACAAGGAACTCAGTCATAGAGTCAGATGCATAACACAGCATCAAAAATATAGTCAAGTACAACACCAAAACATGATAGTCAGAGCATAGGCATACAGCCACAAAGCCAAAACAGTCATCAAAAATCATGAAACCAAGATCAAATCAATCCTCAGCACGGTCGTCATCAGATGTATCATCAATATATATAAAGTTCCCTGGTGTAGTGCTACTGGAAGGCGCCGCTCCAGAGGATGAAGGCTGGTACGGATGACCAGCTGCCCAACTGTGCCACTCCTCATGCCATGTCCTGTTAGTGATTTGAGAGAAGTGTCCTAAGGCAATCGCCTTATGATTGTAAATATTCATTTAATAAATGATAATTCACTATTTGAGTATACATGTTTGTGTATTTGATTGGGATCTTAAACTCATCTACTGAATGTCCGCAATACAATTCACAGCATAAGAGAATTTGTGATGGGATCACAACTAGTGATTATCTCTAAATGTGCAATTGTGAAGTATTGAAAATATCCCTAGTCGATGAATTGATAAAAACGGACATTATCAATTCTGTTGAGACTAGCATGGGTTATTCTCTAATCAGCTGATTCTCACTGGCTGGTGACATTGGGATGTCCGGAGATAAACATGGATGCTAGTTAAGGGAACTAGTTCATTGGAGTGACTAGCTGTAAAACTTCATATGGTAATCTATAAAGATATGTCACTGAAGTTATTACTGCAGCTTAAGTGCGATGTTCCTTTGACTTGCGGTGTTCAAGTCATCTTGGTCATGGAGACTTATACTTTAACATCTTAAGCAAGCATCTCCAAGGAGGTGTGGACCCAGGATGATTGGGTATAAGCCGAAGTGCCCGAAGATGTTTGAACAACCTACAAAGGATTCACCACTCCTTGCGAGGAGATGTATACCTAGGCCTATCGTCGGATTGTTACTCAAAGCCTCTGGCCAGAGCATATCATGTTTAGAGTGCGAGTCTCTTAAATACATGAGAGTAATTAGAAATCCAAAGGACGAGAAAGACACTACTTGGGCTAGGTGTGACGTAGTCAGCCTAGTGGGGACTGACACAAATAGACCGTGTCCTGAACCAAGTGGGTATAAGATGGTGAAAGGAATGAGGCATGATTCATTAGAGCTGCTGAAGGGTTTCAGAATTACTTCTGAGGTCAAACCATTGATCTTTCGATTAATTGGGGGTCATGATGTACTACTAGGTGTCACTCATGATCGTTCTATAATTAGTTGATTATAGACGGCCAACATAAATCGAAAGCCTATTTAGTCACACGCACTACGAGTAATCCGAGAGATTTAAAACGAGTTGAAAATTGAATTTTCCGATCAAGAGAAATAAGTCGAATCTGAGTTAATCAGAGGCGCAACGGAAACTTAAAATGGCTAAGTCTTTTAAAGGCTTATCGGGTGAATTAAATGAGTTTAATTCGCGATCGGTTCGGTTTGGTTTGGCCGGCCAAAGAGGGTGCTAAATCCCTTTGGTTTGGCCGACCACAACAAGGGGAAGAAACCAATTTATTTGGTTTAATTAATAAAATAAATCTAGCGCGATTTGTTTTATAAATTATGGATAAATAAATTTGTGTAGAGAAATTTATATAAATAAATTTATAGAAATTTATTCTTTTATGAAAATTAAAATGATCCATGGAATGGTTAATTTTAATTTTATAAAATCAATTATGAATTGATTTTTTCATAATAAGAAAGTTTATAAATTTCTTGTAAAATTTATTCCATAATTAAAGGAGAGATGAATTTGTTTTATTATAAAGTTAGTTATAATAAAACTTGGTTTAAACGGAATAATTCATAAGAGAATTTATAAGATAAATTTCTTATGAAAACTAATTCCGTTAATTCCGTTAAAGAGGAGACTTAGCAAGGGAGAGGCTACTATATAAAGGAACCAAAGGCAAGCCTTGAATTCCAATCAAAAAGAGTAATCAAGAGATTAATTCTCTCCCTCTCTCTCTCTTATTCTCTTCTCCTTCTCCTTCCCTCCTAGGGCCGGCGCCCCTTGCCACTCTTAGGGCCGGCGCCCCTTGTCCAACCTAGGGCCGGCGCAACCTCACCCTTCCAAGGGTTGGCGTGAGCAAGGATCACCAAGAAGGAGCCAAACAAGAAGAAGAAGAAGCGGATCGCAACTCCTCTCTTCCCGGAATTTAGATTCCGTTTCTTGTTGGTTAGTTTCCATTCTTTTCTCTTATTCTTCTAGTTGTGCCTTTAGAGAATCTAGTAGTTCTCGTCGGCACAAAACTCGTGACTTTGCGAAGTCATCCCGAAGAGAACTCGGCGTGGACGCGAATAGAGGCGAAGCTTCCAAGGGACGCTACGGTTGGATCTCGTCCCTTTTCTTCAAGTTACGCGAGGTACAAAGTAAATTAGTTTACTTTTCCGCAATGTTTTAATTTATGATTACGTCCACACATCATAAGGTCGCATGCTAGATACGTGGTTAAAAATAATTTGTGAAATTATTTTATGCTAATTCTTCCGCTGCACGTAAAATTTTAAAATATTACGAACCCGTATCCTTGTCAACATGCACCCGGTCCCAACATGTCCTCTGCCGGGAGCGAATCCCAGAAACGTCGGACTCTAACGCATGTAGTCTGCGGTCGAAAGACTGAAACTTAGATCGGACCTCCTGTCTCCAGAGCTCTGCGACATGCAGACCATGCTGGATCGTCTGCTCCAGCTCAGCAATCTGCCAGCAAAGGTCAGGATCCGACTCATAGTAGCCCTCTCCAGCAGTGGGCGGCTCCTGATGTATCTGATCATGGGCTACTCTCGGTAACTCCCCTACACCTCTCCTATCCTTCCACCTCAGTCCCTGTGGTCCGACAACGATGCCAGACTGAGCCAATGTGCGTCGGTCAAGTCGGCAGTCCTGCCGAACCATCGGCACGATCCTGCCGTGTGACACATCGATACCGACCGAATGAAGCCAGGCAGTAATGATATGTCCAAATGGCATGTAAACTGTCTGACCGTCCATCTGACTGTAGACGATGATAGAGAAGTAGATGGTGGTCACTATGTTAAAATCTAACTGCTGATGCATCCCGTAGAGCATCAAGCAGTGGAATGAGCGAATTTCATCCAAGTGCTTCCAAGTAGTAGGTATTAGACAGTTAGTGATAATCTTAAACAAGACATAATCAGCGGAGGAAAGGCGGAGAGCAGCAAAGGTGGGGAAATCACTGGCGGGCTCACCGTGACCCCCTGGCCTGGGATGGCTAAAAAAATACTCGTAGATAGAGTTAGGAGTGACTCCATCGAAGGGAACCGGTAGAGGATCCGGTAGATAAGGGTAGAGTGGAAAATCATTCTCCGAACGTCGACAATCAAGGAAGGCAGTGAAAGCTGATAAATCAAAATTAAGGTTGATATCGGCAACACGGGTCCTATACCCTGAACCCTCTCCACTAACCATGTTGTTATAAAATTTGGAGACTAAATCAAAGTTGATCGACCGTTCGAGAAAGAGAATGGATTGAAGTTCATAATGCTCAATGATATGTCGTACCGACGGACACTATTCATAAATGAATGCTCTGTCCACAGTTCGACAGGGCATGAGTTTGAAAGTGTGATATTCAAAGGCTAGTGCGTAATGGACATTTTGAAATCTTGTATGAGAGGGTGGTTACGGTCTTGAAGAGGATGAGGGAGCTATGGATTGTGAGGTGCCCTCAATCGGCTCTTTGCCTTTAGGAGATTTCCTAAGGGTTGGAAATAAATCATGGCAATAGATTGGATCAAGTGAAGTGAGATTTAATCAATAAGATTCATGTCACGGTAAGGGAAGGTCACGGCAAGAGTGAGGTCACAGCACAAAAAGAAACCACAGGAAAATAACATGGTTAGTCTAAACATCACAAATCTTAGTAAGGAAAGATTGGAAACTAAATGCTTACTTAGGTGCCATAGTGAGATTTGCTGAAACCTTGCGCACGAGAGGAAAAGAGCAAAAGCTCGACAGGAAGAAAAACTCACACGCTAAAGAGAATCGAAACTCTCGCGCAGGAGGAAGACACGAGCTCACACACTGCAGGAAGCAGAGAAGAAGAGAGCTCGCAAGAACTCGCAGGAAGGAGTTGCTGAGAACACCAACAGCTCACATGCACAGGGTGAAGATTGCACGCGCAAGAGGAAGAAATGAGGGGGTTTCGGCGCTAGGGCTTGGGAAGGTAAGGTTTAGAGGGAGTTAATAGGTTGGTGGATCGGTCCACCAACCGCAATTTAATGTGATCGAACGGATCACCGTTCGATCTGGGAGTGCCCAGACCGATCAGGGCTCAGCCTGATCGGTCTGGCCTGGTCCTGATCGGTCGGGTGACCGATCAGGTAGGCTCCTGATCGATCGACTGATCGATCAGGAAGCGAACAGTGGGTTTGCGCGATTTTTCGTGGGTCTCCTGATCGGTCGGTGGACCGATCCACACAGTGAGCCAGATCGGTTTGTGGACCGATCCAGGCCAACACAGAGAGATTGAAGAGCGATATCGCAATTCGGCTAGATCGGTCAGTTGGACCGATCAGACATACTCCTGATCGGTCCGGTGACCGATCAGGTATCAGGATTATTTCTGATACGATCTGAAATTTCAGTTTCAGACTCCCTATCGATTTCTGATAAGATCTGATGAAAATTATCGATCTTTGAAGTGATCCCTTGACTATAATTGATCCTTTAAGAAGGATCAAAGGTCCTTATGGGTCTAACAAATCAATTTGGTCCACCCAAGTGGAGGCAAACTCAATCACAAACATCCAATCAATTGTCACCCAAATTTGTATCAATATAAAGTCTCCAATCAAGTTTCCTTGATTGGAATGTCTAAGTATGATCATGGAGCCAAGTACACATATGTTATGTATTGGTTTTCCCCATACTTGGTCAACTTAATGATCATTATCTCGTCAACCTAATTTCTCAAGGGATGCATTGACATTTTGAGTAATTAGGTTGATCCTAGCATCTCACCCCATTTCTAACAAACAAAAATATTTTGTTAAACCTTATAGTTTATGTGAGATGTCCCCAAGTTACCCAATTGTTCCGAACAATTTAAATTGATCATGAAGGGTTTTGAATGCTTGTTAATCCTATGTAGCACGACACATTCCCAATTCCCTTCTTAAGAAACTAAATTCTTTCTCGGGGAGTGGTTTAGTGAAAATTGTTGGTGCAGGAAGCACCATATCGAACCTTGTTTTGATATTGGCAAAGGATTCAAAGTTAAGTGTTATTTGTTATCAAATATGCTCATTAAGTGTGCAGGAAACAAAGTCCTAGCGAAGGGCTGCTAGGCACATGGCGAAGGACTGCCAGGAAACAAAGTCCTAGCGAAGGGCTGCTAGGCACCTGGCGAAGGATTGCCAGGAAACAAAGTCCTAGCAAAGGGCTGCTAGGAGTCGAAGACCTGGCGAAGGACTGCTAGGCACTAGGCGAAGGACTACTTGGTACCGAAGACCTGGAGAAGGATTTCTAGGCACCAGGCGAAGGACTGCCTGGTAACGAAGACCTGGCGAAGGACTGCTAGGCACCTGGCGAAGGACTGCTGGGCAAAAGTCCAACCGGAGGAGCCGGTTGGCAACAGGTAAATTCTCCTGAGAGGAGTAGGTGAGGGTGCATTCCCCGTCGAGGGAACAGTTGGCGTCGGTTCGACCTAGGGTTCCATTTTGGGAGACCCAAAGTCAGAACCAAGACAGCTACGGCTGTAAAATTCACTAACATTCTTGCTTTGCTTTGTTTGGTACTAACCCTGGATGCAGGACCGAAGGAACGAGTTTCTGCTGCTCAGAACGCCCTAAAGGAGAGGGGCAGCAGCTGGGCAGGGCGCCCCGGAGGTCCCGGGCGCCCCCAAGGTGAAGGCAAAACAAGATTGAGCAAGAACTGCTTCGGAAGCTCACTGGGTTGGGCGCCCTCAAGCTCCCGGGCGCCCCCAGTGTCCCGGGCGCCCCGGATGCCTCGGGCGCCCTAGGTCCAAGCCAACGAAGCGAATGGATTAAAGTTAGCCGAGAAGCCAGCAAGACCAAGTCATGCAGGGCGCCCCCGGTGTCCCGGGCGCCCCCGTCAAACCTCGAGCCCGATCCTGGAGGGATAAGGGCTGATCGAGTTCCGGATGAAGGTTTGCGGATCGAGAGACACGTGAAGGTCGCCCCCAGTGTCCCTGGCGCCCCCAGGTGCACTATAAAAGGGTCTCGACCCCCAAGGCTTCAAGACACACTTTTCCAACGCCTCAATACTCTTCGCTCAAGCACTCTGCTCCGGAAACTTCTAATCTCGAGGTTCTAGCGCCGACGACAACCCTACGCACCGAAGAACGATCCACACCGGGCGTCGGTAACGAAGAGTTAGATTTTTGTTTTTACTGCAATACTACTGTACAACTTTCTGTAAAACTTTGCGCCTTATAGAATTGCCCGCAGTAAACGGTCAAGGACCATGGGCCTTGGAGTAGGAGCCGACCGCGACTCCGAACCAAGTAAAAAATCTTGTGTTTGCGTTTGTTGTTTTAATTTCCACTGTGCATTCTATAATTTTATAATCCGAATCGGTTTTACAATATTCACCCCCCATCTATCGTATTCTATCGATCCAACAAGTGGTATCAGAGCGGGGAAGCTCAAATTTGGTGCAACCATCAATTTGAGAGTTTTTCGAATTTTTCTTTGAATTTTTTAATTTTTTTCGAACTTTTTTCGTTAATCGAGGTTGGTATAACACCACTCGATCTTTTTTTAAATAATATTTGTGCGTGGTTAGAATTCTTATTTTTTCACCATAAGTTAGAATTGTTAAAACGATCAAATTTTAAAAGTTTGTCATAAAATTTTTTATTATTATTTTAATATTTTTTTTCGAAATTCGTGCTACCCTAATTCGAGCAAATTTTTTTTAAACATTGAATTCTTACTTTTTCATCATTAATCAGAATTGATAAAATCAACATTTTCAAAAAATTTGTCATAACTTTTTATTATTATTTTACCTCAAAATTCGTGCAATATTTTTGTTGGGCTATATTTTTTTCTCTCCCGCACTACTAATCCAAGACCAAGTCTTGGTACATTTCTGTTATTTCTCTTGTGTGTAAGGTTTAAACTAAATGGCCAACCAAGAGTGGAATAGTGCCCGTCCACCGCTATTCTCCGGCGAGAACTTCAATTATTGGAGAAGTCAAATGGAGTTCCATCTGAAGGCCCATATGGACATATGGATGATCATTCAAACAGGGTTCTCCCTCCCTACAGAAGATGGACTATCAATTACGTGGGACCAACTGGATGAACCAACCCTGTGGAAGATCGAGACAGATGCAAGGGCGACTGCAATCCTACAATATGGCCTAACCAATGAAGAATTGAAGCGGGTCGGACCCTTCAACTGTGCCAAAGAGATGTGGGAAAAGCTAATCAATCTACATGAAGAGAGCTCCGATATTGAGATCTTAGAAGATTTTGCATTTTTGGCTCAAGCACAAGTAGCTGAGATAGACTCGACACCCGACGTCGAAATCAAACCAGAGTCAGACGACGAGTTTTCTGAGACAAAATCGGTAACTAATTTTAAATCATTTTCTGAATTAAGATTAAATAATCAAGTTGATACTGCAATGGTCGAGGAAGGTTTAGTTTTCATTGCAAGGAAAACTCTAAGAGAACTGCAAAAGAGGCCTCAACTAGTACCTGAGTCCAACTCTGACTCAGAATTTGACAACAAAGAAGGAGATCGAACCAAACTGGTCCGATTAGCTCGTGATCACTACAAGATGATATAGAAACAAAAAAGAAAGACGTCAAGTATCAAGGGGGAGATTTCCAACCGGGAATCAAAAGGTAAATTTACGATATTTGAAAATCTAATATTTATCTCAAAGAATGTAATTAATTCATATATATTAGTTAAGGCTAATATGTTAGAAAACTTAATTCCTAACCTTGTTGATTTTAAAAATCCTGAGTATTATTTCAATTATGATGTGACTTAGATAACTTTTTCTTTGTTTGCTTGTTTATTTTCTTTTACAATCTTAATTTTTTTTCTTAGATTTAGGATTGGTTAGATTAAGGACAAATGATTAAATTGAAACTTGAACAACCTAGTATTAGGACAAGGTTTGATGATAGTACGTTAGGGAAGCCTGACTAAGGAGTCAGGTAGGGTAAGGAGTACCCTATTTGGTCTTTTTATTCCGGTGGAACTAGCCGAAGCTACCTCTCCGAATCCTAAGCTAGTTAGACCAAAGTTTCTCAGAAAGCAATTTGAAAATAAAATTTCTTTAAAAGGCTTTGTCTAGGAAAGGGTTGT
The DNA here is from genome assembly GCA_024364735.1 of Boesenbergia rotunda. Classification (NCBI taxonomy): domain Eukaryota; kingdom Viridiplantae; phylum Streptophyta; class Magnoliopsida; order Zingiberales; family Zingiberaceae; genus Boesenbergia; species Boesenbergia rotunda. The sequence goes on along the minus strand of JAGFNQ010000438.1, from coordinate 49,252 downwards.
TGATCCAATAAGGCTACGACCAAAGAAGGCCTCTGTGCCTCGCCAAGACCATGAAGCCAATTATCGAAACTTTCAAATTATCGTTTGTTAAACTTGAATCTAACACAAGCTTCAATCAAATCATAGCTTTTAATTTAAATTCAAAGATAAAATTTAACGCATCTCACAAAACAGATAAGGATACCTTGTTTTGTCACTTAGAAATAGGTGAGATGCTCAGGACCTAAAAGTTTAGTCCAACCCAATCAACCTTACAAAACAAATTCAACTTAATTATTCTCAACTAATTATTCTCAAAATTCAACTTAATTATTCTCAATCAATTATTTTCAAAATTCAACTTAACAATTTTTAAAATTCAAAGTTAAAATTCTAATTAATTTTAAAATCCTCAAAAATCATTTTAACTTTTAAACTAAGGTTTAATGTTTCAAAATTGCTCACCTTAGCTTTCTTTTGCTCATTTACCTAAGAATTACTTAATGTTTGTAAACATTTCTATATAAAGAACTTCTTTTAAACAATCAATTTATTTTTGAAAAATAAGTGTTGCAAAAGTCACCTTGGGTATTACCTAGGATATTTTTTCAAAAAATGTCTGCAGTTCAGATTTTGATATTTATATATTTTTCGGACTTAAGGGTATTCTGTTTCTCTCTTGGAAATCATTTTAAAATAGAATTTCTTCTTCCTAGTTCTTTAACTTTTTCAAAGGAAGAAAAAGAAGAATTTGTTTTTCAAACCGCTAAAACAAAATAGTTTTCAAAAGTTGTTTTAAACTTAGTTTTTTTTCTTCTGTTTGAATCAAACCCTAAGACTCAGAGGAGGATTAACTTGTAGTCAACAAGCCTCCTAGGACTGTGTCAGGTTTAGGGGGAGTTCAAATTAAAAGTTTAAAATTACTATGGTTTCAAACTATCACTCATGTTTTTCGAAAACTATGCTATCTTTTCAAAATATGTCTTTCAAATACTCATTTTTTTTAAAATATTAATACTTCAAAATTCACTTTAAGAATTGTGGTTGATTCCCTTTCAATTTTGACAAAACCCTAAGGACACAAAGGAAGTCTACTTCATGATCTACAAGGACTCCTAGGAAGTGCCAAATTTAGGGGGAGTCTAAATCGAAAGAAGTTATTTTTGACAATTATTTTTTAAAAAAAATAGATAATTCTTATAATTTGAATCAAACCTTAAAACTCAGAGGATTAGCTTGTAGTCAACAAGCTTCCTAGGACTGGGTCAAGTTTATGGGGAGATCAAATTAAAAGAATTATTGAGCAGTTTCAAAATTATATGTTTTCATGCACTGCACTTTTAAAATCCTTTTGAAAACATAAATAATTTTTCTTTCAAAATAATATCCTTTTAAATCATTTTGCTTATATATAGCATCACTTTCAAAATTTTTCTTTACTTTGGAATACTATTAAAATCTTTTTAATAATACTTTTGAAAAGAATACCTACTTGACTTTGGAAAATTTTCAGGACACTTAGGGAAATATCCTTGTAGTCAACAAGGTTTCCTAGGATTGTGTCAGACTGAAAAAGAAACCAAGTCAAGTATTATGTTTAAATTTTTAATCTTATACAAAAGTACTTATATTTTTCAAATATGCATAACATCTTTCAAAAGTACAACTATTTTTCAAAATATAAAGTTTTCAAAAAGTACTAATACTCTTCAAGGCAATAGTATTCTAAGTGTGTGAATCTTCTAAAGATTTGCCTATAAATACAAAAATAGTTTTTCAAATTGTATAATACTTTTCAAAGTGGAGTTTTGTTGGTGCAATTTAAGCTTTTGCTATGCTTTCAAGAATTATACTAAGTATTTTTATGTTTTCAAAACTCATAGGCTCTGATACACAAACTTTTTCTTAAAACTTATTTCAAAATATATTTCTTTATTGATATATATCCAAGGAGGAGAGTAGAAAAAGTGTGAAATTAGAAATTAAATTCTTCCTTAAACTTTTTTCCCTTTTTCAAAGAAAGTTTATCTTAGAAATGGTCTAAAACATAAGGAGAAGAATTTCACATTAAGGGGCAGAGAAAGGAAAGAGAGAAAGGAAATTTTGTTTAATTTTTATCTCTTTTACAAAAAGTGCTTCAAAAATTTCTAAGTATTTCTAAGTGTTTCAAATTTTTTAAGTGCATGTTTTTTACCTAAGTAAAATTTTTCTTAGTAAACAAAATTTGTCTGAGCAAAATCTTTTTAAAAATTTTGGCAAATGTTTCTAAGTAAAGTTTTTTGGTGAAAAACTTATCTAGAAATTTCTTAAAGATTTTGTTTTTCAAAATACACAAAGTATTTCTAAGCAAATTCTTCTAAATATGCAAATTCTTTTAAAACAAATTTTTTCCCAATTCTCAAAGTTGAACCTTTTTTTTGGGAAATTTGGCTTCAAAATTTTGCCTAAGTAAAAACCTTTTTGCAAAGCCTTGTAAGTAAAAGTTTTTAACAAAATTTAGGTTTGCAAAACATTTTAAAATTTTACCTTGTTCACCCATGTTTGTTTTTGATATATGTCAAAGGGGGAGGAAGGGTCAAAGTTAAGTATTTTATAACACAAGTATTCAGGGTTTAGGGGGAGTATGAGAAATAAAGGATTTTTTTTCAAAATCTTACCTGATGTTCTTAACTGTTATAAAGTTTTTACTTAACGTTGAATTGTGTATAATTGCTATACTTCATTTTTACCTTATGTTCTTAACTGTTATAAAGTTTTTACTTAACTTTGAATTGTGTTGCAATAAATCAAAAAGGGGGAGATTGTTGGTGCAGGAAGCACCATATCGAACCTTGATATTGGCAAAGGATTCAAAGTTATGTGTTATTTGTTATCTAATATGCTCATTAAGTGTGCAGGAAACAAAGTCCTAGCGAAGGGCTGCAAGGCACCTGGCGAAGGACTACCAGGAAACAAAGTCCTAGCTAAGGGATGCTAGGCACCTGGCGAAGGACTGCCAGGAAACAAAGTCCTAGCGAAGGGCTGCTAGCGAAGGACTGCTAGGCACCAGGTGAAGGACTGCTTGGTACCGAAGACCTGGCGAAGGATTGCAAGGCACCAGGCGAAGGACTGCTTGGTAATGAAGACCTGGCGAAGGACTGCTAGGCACCTGGCGAAGGACTGCTGGGCAAAAGTCCAACCGGAGGAGCCGGTTGGCAACAGGTAAATTCTCCTGAGAGGAGTAGGTGAGGACGCTTTCCCCGTCGAGGGAACAGTAGGCGTCGGTTCGACCTAGGGTTCCATTTTGGGAGACCCAAAGTCAGAACCAAGACATCTACGGCTGTAAAATTCACTAACATTCTTGCTTTTCTTTGTTTGGTACTAACCCTGGATGCAAGACCGAAGGAATGAGTTTCTGCAGCTCAGAACGCCCTAAAGGAGAGGGGCAGCAGCTGGGCAGGGCGCCCCGGAGGTCCCGGGCGCCCCCAAGGTGAAGGCAAAACATGATTGAGCAAGAATTGCTTCGGAAGCTCACTGGGCTGGGCGCCCTCAATCTCCCGGGCGCCCCCAGTGTCTCGGGCGCCCCGGATGCCTCGGGCGCCCTGGGTCCAAGCCAACGAAGCGAATGGATTAAAGTTAGCCGAGAAGCCAGCAAGACCAAGTCATGCAGGGCGCCCCCGTCAAACCTCGAGCCCGATCCTGGAGGGATAAGGGCTGACCGAGTTCCGGATGAAGGTTTGCGGATCAAGAGACACGTGGAGGGTGCCCCCAGCGTCCCGGGCGCCCCCATGTGCACTATAAAAGGGGCTCGACCCCCAAGGCTTCAAGAAACACTTTTCCAACGCCTCAATACTCTTCGCTCAAGCGCTCTGCTCCGGAAACTTCTGATCTCGAGGTTCTAGCGCCGACGACGACCCTACGCACTGAAGAACGATCCACACCGGGCGTCGGTAACGAAGAGTTAGATTTTTGTTTTTACTGCAATACTACTGTACAACTTTTTGTAAAACTTTACGCCTTATAGAATTGCCCGCAGTAAACGGTCAAGGACCGTGGGCCTTGGAGTAGGAGCCGACCTCGACTCCGAACCAAGTAAAAAATCTTGTGTTCGTGTTTGTTGTTTTAATTTCTGCTGTGCATTCTCTAATTTTATAATCCGAAACGGTTTTACGATATTCACCCCCCCCCATCTATCGTATTCTATCGATCCAACAAAAATGTCCGCTAGGTTCGATTTGGACACTACATGTGAGAGTACAATATCTCCTCTAGCAACATGATCTCTAATGAAGTGGTGACGCACTTCAATATGCTTGGTCCTAGAATGATGGACTGGATTCTTTGTTAGGTTGATCATGCTTATGTTGTCACACAACACTTGCACACCCTTGTAGGTTAATCCATAGTCCTTTAGTGTATGAATCATCCACAACAATTATGATACGCTCTCTCCCATGGCGATATATTCTTCCTCGGTCGTGGAGAGAGCAACACAATGTTGCTTTCGACTTGACCAACTAACTAGAGATGAACCTAAGAATTGGCAACCCTCACTTGTGCTCTTCCGATCCAACTTGCACCCAGCATAGTCAGAATCGGTGTAGCCAATTAGGTCAAATGACTCGGTACGGGGGTACCATAGATCAACTCCAATTGTGCCATTAAGGTATCTCAAAATCCGTTTAACAGCAATTAAATGAGATTCCTTGGCACAAACTTGATACCTAGCGCACATACCCACAACAAAAAGTATATCAGGTCGACTGGCTGTGAGGTATAGCAGACTACCTATCATGCTCCGATATTGAGTCAGGTCAACAGGTTTACCACTCTCATCCTTGTCTAATTTTGTGTTTGTAGCCATGGGAGTGGTAACTCCCTTCGAATAACTCATGTTAAATTTTCGGAGCATCTCTTGAGTGTACTTTGATTGGTGCACATGGATCCCATCTCGGGTTTGTTTGATTTTGAGTCCAAGGAAGAAAGTCAACTCTCCCACTAGACTCATTTCAAATTCACTCTCCATGTGTCCAATAAATTCATTTAAATAACCATTGTTGTTTGAGCCACAAATTATGTCATCGACATATACTTGGGCTACAAATATATTATCATCATCTCTCCTTAGAAATAGTGTAGGGTCTATTTGTTCTCTTACAAAACCTTTTTCAATGAGAAATGTTGACAACCGCTCATACCAAGCTCGGGGTGCTTGTTTAAGGCCGTAGAGCGCCTTCTTGAGCTTGAACACGGGGTTTGAGAATTCAGTACTCTCAAACCCCGGAGGTTGTTCGACATAGACCTCTTCTCTTATTAAACCATTTAGAAAGGCCGATTTGACATTCATTTGATAAAGTTTGAAACCACGATGTGCTGCAAATGCAAGCATCAATCGGATGGACTCTAATCGTGTCATGGGAGCATAGGTCTCATCGTAATCAAGGCCTTCAACTTGACTGTAGCCCTTGGCTACTAAGCGTGCCTTGTTTCTTATGATTTCTCCCTTATGATTCAATTTATTTTGAAAGACCCATTTGGTTCCAATAATGGTGGTCTTTTTGGGTCTAGGGACTAAGTCTCACACTTGACTTCTTTCGAATTGACCTAGTTCATCTAGCATGACAATGATCCAATCGGGATCATTTAATGCTTCGTCAATTTTTCTAGGTTCAATTTCGGAAATTAGGGCAACTTCATTAGCCTCATTCCTAAAGAATGATCTAGTCCTAATCCCATGATGGATATCTCCAACAATTTGGTCTTGGGGATGACTAGAGGCTAACCTAGTTTGCCTTGGTATTGGTGGTGCTTCTTGGATGGTTTCACTAGACACAAGCTCAGCCTCAGGATCCGGCTGATCTATGGGTTGTCTAGGCTCACCGTCGTCAGACTCATCACCACCATCAACAACACTTGGAATTCCATCCAAAATTAGTTTCCTAAGTTCGAATTGAACTCCATCGACATCTTCTGGTTGATCATTTGCTTTTGGAACTTCTTCAAAAACAACATCAGAAGACTCTTCAACTATTCTAGACTTCTTGTTATAGACTCGGTAAGCTTTGCTAACGAGGGAGTATCCGACCAATATCCCTTCATCAGCTTTTGCTGTGAACTTTCCAAGGTGGTCCTTGGTGTTTAGAATAAACACCTTACAACCAAACACCCTAAGGTGTTTAACTGTAGGTGGTTTTCCAAACCAGAGTTCATGAGGAGTCTTTCCTAAGAATCTATGGATGAGGACTCGGTTTTGCACATAGCAAGCTGTGTTCACAGCTTCAGCCCATAAGTAACTCGGTAATGAGTACTCATTGAGCATGCTTCATGCAACCTCTTGTAAGACACAGTTCTTTCTCTCTACAACACCATTTTGTTGTGGTGTTCTAGGAGTGGAGAACTCATGTCTATACCCTCTATCTTAACAAAACTCTAAAAATTTTTGATTTTGGAATTCACCTCCATGATCACTTTTTATTGTTTTAATGGTTGATGATTTTTCATTTTCAACTCTTCTATAAAATGAAATAAACACATCTAAAGTTTGATCCTTATATTTTAGAAAATAAGTCCATGTATATCTAGTAAAATCATCAATGATAACAAAACAATATCTACTACCATTCAAGGATATAATAGTGCTACAATCAAACAAATCCATGTGAAGTAAATCCAATGCGGTAGAAGTACTTACAGTATTTTTACCTTTATGTGCAGACTTTGTTTGCTTACTCATTTGACATGTATCACAAAGTTTGTCCTTTTCATACTTAATGTTTGGTAAGCCACGTACTAATCCCTTGTTGGCCAATTTCCGGATATTCTTCATGTTCACGTGTGCTAGTCTCCGGTGCCAAAGGGTGGACTCATCTTCTCTTGACATGAAACACTTAACAAAAGCATTAGTAGCACTTTTAAATGAAACTTGATAAATATTATCTACTCTTGTGTCTACTAGTACCGTGTCAAAAGTGTCATGTTGTCTAACTAGACATTGACTTGATTGGAAATCAATTGTGTAACCCGCATCACACAATTGACTGACATTTAGGAGATTAAATGTCATCCCCTTGACTAGAAGGACATTCTTAATCCTAAGACATTCAGATATTTGAATGTCTCCTATTCCTATGACCTTAAGACTACCATTGTTACCAAAGGAAACATTCCCTCTACTTTTTCTTTGAAATGTAGTGAATAAGGATCTATCACAGGTCATATGTTTGGAGCACCCACTATCAACGAACCAAGTTGATAGATGCTCCCCCTCAATCATAACCTACACAATTCGAAAAATAGAAGATTTAGGTACCCAAATCTTGGGACCTAAAGCACCTACTAAGCAAGATTTAGGCACCCATGCCTTGACTACTTTCCTTTGAACCCTAGGAGTCTTAAATTGTGTAACATCAGTCCTAGACATTAAGGACATAAATGATGGTTCTTTGGGTCGGTAACCAATACCGGCCATATTGTAGACAACCCTTTGTGCATTCAAAATCATATCTAAGGTCTTTGAGCTTGTTGAGAATTTCTCAAGAACACTCTTGAGTCTCTCAACTTCACTCTTCAGTGATTTGTTCTCATCTTCTAACATTTCTAAATGTAAATCATCAATATCCTCATCCTTAGAGGATTTCAACTGTTCAACTTTAATTTTCAATGATTTAACCTTATTTTTTGACTTTTTCAACAAATCGGTTAAACATGCAATGGTCCTATAGCATTTATCTAGTTCGGGAGTGATTACCTCTTCATCATCCGAAGATGATGAAGCCGCGTTTGATGAGTCACTCGATTCATCACTGCTCTCTTGATCTTCAAGTGTCATGAGTGCTACATGGCGTGTACTCTTCTCCTCATTCTCTTCATCGGATGGACTAGAGGATGATTCATCCCATGTGACCTTCAAAGTCTTCTTCTTCTTCTTTGATTTCTCCTCCTTCTTCTTTAGCTTTGGGCAGTCCTTCTTGAAGTGCCCTTTCATGCTACACTCATAATAAGTAATGTTAGATTTATCAATCTTAACTTCACTAGGGTTACCTTTACCCTTGAAGCGCCGGCTCTTCCTCATCATCCTTCTAACAAAATTGGCCATCTCGGAGGAAGAAGACCCACTGCCATCCTCCTCGGAATCGGACTCGGATGAGGGTGAAGATGAAGAGACTTTCTTCTTCTTCTCCTTCTTCTTCTTGTTGGTCTTTTCCCTTGCAACTAAGGCAATCCCCTTCTCCTTGGGGCCTTTGTTAGCCATTTCATGAAGCTCCATTTCACAAAATAAATCATCCAATTTAACAATTGATAAATCCTTAGAAACTTTGTAGGCATCTACCATGGATGACCACAAAGCATTCCTTGGAAAAGCTTTTAACACATACCTTACAAGGTCGCGGTTCTCGACCTTTTCGTCAATAGAATGAAGACCGTTGAGGACTTCTTTGAATCAACTGTGAAGCTCACTTACCGTTTCACTCTCCTTCATGAAGAGATTTTGTAGTTGGTTGAGGAACAAGTCCCTCTTGGCTATTCTTGAATCCCGGGTACCCTCAAGGAGTTCAATGAGTTTGTTCCACAAATCCTTTGCACTTGTAAAGGGACCAACCTTGATTAGTTGGTCTTTGTTCATGCCACATTGCAAAGTCACCACTGCCTTCACATCGGCTTCACTTTTCCGGATTTGCTCAGCCGACCAACGCCAAGATTCCAATTCTTTTCCTTCATCATCCTTTGGAGGGGAAAACCCTCCTTCACAGTGAACCATGTGTTGATGTCCATCTTGAGATAGTACTCCATCTTCGATCTCCAATATTGAAAATCTGGTCCATCGAAGAAGGGAGGTCGGGTAGTGCTAAATCCTTCTCTCAAAGCCATTGTCGTTGACTCTCGAATGTTAAGCCGCTTGAACAGAGCCCCAGGCTCTGATACCACTTGTTGGTGCTTGGATGGCTAGAGAGGGGGGTGAATGTAGCCAGACACTTAAAACTTAGCAGTTTTTGAGATTTCTCTGTACTTCAGAGGTTAGGCAGCGGAAATAAAGAAAACAAACAGAAATGTGCAGAAATTAAGAGTAAACCAAAATGCTAACAAGGATCATTTACAAGGTTCGGGGATAACTTGCCCCTACTCCTTGGTGTGCCCTTAAGGTGGGTGATCCCTTGATCGTCGACAGATCAAGCCCCAGAAAATCTGGATAGAATGCAACCTCCTTCTCGGTGGAGTAACCTCTCCACAGCGTTTCAAGATGAATGAAGTATTAAGTACAGGAAACACAAGAAGGAACCTTACTGAGCACTTAGAACCGCAAGAACACAAGCGAACTCCTCACCGAGCTCCACTCAGTACAGATCTCACGCAAGAACTTCCTTCTTCGTGTCTTCTTGCTGATGGACTTGCCAAACTCCTTGTTTCCTCCAAGTCCTCAAGTATCAGCTTAAGATTCATAGTTGCTTGCACAAAAGATGGATCAAAGTTGTCGCAAGATCAAGAAGTTGTAGCTTAAGCAGAGTCTTCTTCTCTTCTCCACTTCTCAGCACTTTTAAGCATCTGGCTTCTCCAGCTCACATCGCCAGCCACCAGACACTCTACTACAGCTTACCAGCTACTCAGCTACAACTGCCCACCTACCACTGAGCTCTCCTGGACTCCCTGAGCTTCCCTCAGCCAAGCCCCAGTCAGCAGCGCCAGCATCCGTTGTAACCTGAGATGGAAAATGGACAAACCTGCTCCAAGGAAAGACTCCCATTGACCCTCCTTGAGTGTTTGAATTCATCCCTGTCATCTGCACACTAAATCAGATCATTAGCACAGCAAATCAACAGAAGATCAAATATCAGAAGCCTCTGAACAAGTATCAATAGTGTATCAGTAGTAATCAAAACACGATCAGAGCTCTGACAGCGCTTTTGAATTAAAGCTGTCAGCTACTGATCGGTCACCGGACCGATCAGAGGGACTCCTGATAGGTCACCAGACCGATCAGGATGGGTTCAGACCGATCAGGATCCAACCCGATAGTTCCCCAACACGTAATCAAAAATCGCGACTTCTCCTAGATCGATCACCAGACTGTTCCCAAGTCGTGGATCGATCACCAGACCAATCCACCCCTTTGCAGGGTGATTTCCCAGCTTCGCAGTCCAAACCTCCTGATCGGTCCCAAGACCGATCAGGATGTGGCCTGATCGGACTGGTGACCAATCATGCCACCCTCCGACCGATCAGGTTCCAACCTGATCGGTTATAGTGAGAAGTCCGCGACATTTGATCGTTCACGCCAGAACGATCNGTCCTGATCGGTCGGTGGACCGATCAGGTGTTGGGACCGGGTGCATGTCGACAAGGATACGAGTTCGTAAAATTTAAAATTTTTACGTGCAGCGGAAGAGTTTGCATAAAATAATTTCCTAAATTATTTTAACTTCATATCTAGCATGCAACCTTATAGTGTATCGACATAATCATGAAATAAAAGTTTGCGAAAAAGTAACTAATTTACTTTTGTACCTTGCGTAACTTGAAGAAAGGGACGAGATCCAACCGTAGCGTCCCTTGGAAGCTTCGCCTCTATTCGCGTCCACGCCGAGTTCTCTTCGGGATGACTTCGCAAAGTCACGAGTTTTGTGCCGACGAGAACTACTAGATTCTCGGAAGGCACAACTAGAAGGACAAGAGAAAAATTAGGAAAACTAACCAACGAAGTAACGGAATCGAATTCCGAGAAGAGAGGAGTCGCTATCCGCTTCTTCTTCTTCGTGTTCGGGTTCTCCTTCTCCTTGAAAGCTCACGCCAACTCCCTTGGGTGATGGTTGTGTGCGCCGGCCCTAATCCACAAGGATGGGGCGCCGACCCTAATGTGAAGGAGAAGAAGATGAGGAGAGAAGAGAAGAGAGAGAGGGAGAGAATAATTAATCTCTTAATTATTTTCGTTAGAAATAAGGGCTAGCCTTTGGCTCCTTTATATAGTAGCAACTCCTTTGCTAAGTCTCCCTCTAAACCGAATTAACGGAATTAGTTATAAGAAATTTATCTTATAAATTTTCTTATTGCTTAATCCTTTTAAGCCTAGTCTTATTATAAACAATTTATAATAAAACAAATTAGTTATCATAAGAGATTTATCCTATAAATTCTCTTATGAATTTTATTATAACTAACTTTATAATAAAACTAATTATTTATCATAAGAAATTTATCCTATAAATTCTTATGAATTAATTCCGTTTAAACCAAGTCTTTATTATAAACTAATTTATAATAAAAACTAATTCTTCTTCTCTTTAAATTATGGAATAAATTTTATAAGAAATTTATAAACTTTCTTATTATGGATAAATCAATTCATAATTGATTTTATAAAATTAAAATAAACCCAATTCATGGATTATTTTAATCTTCCATAAAAGAATAAATTTCTATAAATTTATTTATATAAATTTCTTTATACAAATTTATTTATCCATAATTTATAAAATAAATCGCGCTGGATTTATCTTATTAATTAAACCAATTAAATTGGTTTATTCTCCTCTATTTGGCCGGCCACCAAAGAGGGGTTTGGCACCCTCTTTGGCCGGCCAAACCAACCCGGACCGCCGCGAATTAAACTCATTTAATTCGCCCAAAAAGCCTTCAAAAGACTTAGCCATTTTTAGCTTCCATTGCGCCTCTGACTAACTCAGATTCGACTTATTTCTCTTGATCGGAAAATCCAATTTTCAACTCGTTTTAAATCCCTCGGATTACTCGTAGTGCGTGTGACTAAATAGGCTTTCGATTTATGTTGGCCGTCTATAATTAACTGATTATAGAACGATCATGAGTGGCACCTAGTAGTACATCATGATCCCCAATTAATCGAAAGATCAACGGTTTGACCTCAGAAGAAATTATTCTGAAACCCTTCAGCAGCTCTAATGAATCGTGCCCCATTCCCTTCACCACCATATACCCACTTGGTTCAGGACACGGTCTATCGTGTCAGCCCCCACTAGGCTGACTACGTCACACCTAGCCCAAGTAGTGTCTTACTCGTCCTTTGGATTTCTAATTACTCTCATGTGTTTTAGAGACTCTCACTCTAAACATGATATGCTCTGGCCAGAGGCTTTGAGTAACAATCCGACGATAGGCCTGGGTATACATCTCCTCGCAAGGAGTGGTGAATCCTTTGTAGGCTGTTCAAACATCTTCGGGCACTTCGGCTTATACCCGATCATCCTGGGTCCACACCTCCTTGGAGATGCTTGCTTAAGATGTCAAAGTATAAGTCTCCATGACCAAGATGACTTGAACACCGCAAGTCAAAGGAACATCGCACTTAAGCCGCAGTAAGATTTTCATTGACATATCTACATGTAGATTCCCATATGAAGTCTTACAGCTAGTCACTCCAATGAACTAGTTCCCTTAACTAGCATCCATGTTTATCTCCGGACATCCCAATGTCACCAGCCAGTGAGAATCAGCTGATTAGAGAATAACCCATGCTAGTCTCAACAGAATTGATAGTGTCCGTTTTTATCAATTCATCGACTAGGGATATTTTCAATACTTCACATTTGCGCATTTAGAGATAATCACTAGTTGTGATCTCATCACAAATTCTCTTATGCTGTGAGTTGTATTGCGGACATTCAGTAGATGAGTTTAAGATCCCAATCAAATACACAAGCATGTATACTCAAATAGTGAATTATCATTTATTAATATAAATGTTTTACAATCATAAGGCGATTGCCTTAGGACACTTCTCTCATATCACTAACATCAGGTTCGACACAGAAGGTTTTCTCAGTTCTAGATTTCAGAAACTGATTTTAGAAACTCTGAAATCAGGTTTGTTTCAACTCTCACCCATTCCTAAACCCTTATACAATTTGATTTGATCCATTTGTTCCTAAAAGGGGTCCCTTAACCAAAATACCAAAATGTATATTTTCATACCAAAGAAAATCATTTTCAATATAACTTGAGAGTAAAGCCCATAAATACAATGTTTTAAAGCATGACTCCGAAACCATGGTAAGTTTGAATGTGATGAGCTAGATGTTGGGGATACATATATAGATATATGCTAAGTTCTAGAATCTCAATTTAGTTTGATACCAAGAAGGCACTAAATCATAGAACTTAAGCATTTAGTCCTTGTGAGATTTTTATAATGATTAGCTCAAGCTATGTGTTCATCTTGTTCTTAACTAAAATTGGCATGTCATAGATTAATGTTAATCACCCAAATAGTAAGATCATGGCATACTCAACCAAATTCATCTCCACAATATTAAGTAACACTTAGACCTAAGATATGTCATGAGTTATTGCAAATATTTTGGCTAACTTCTAGATTTACAGTGAACTATGGAGTTCAATCCTAATCATGGCATATTGAAGCTAAAACTCATGGATTGGATTGAAAAGTCATACTTCTAAGTGTGTATTAAAGTCATGGTTCCAACCGATTTGGAATCAAGTTTGTATTAGGCTTCCAAAGCAGGTATGCATGCAATCATTAATGTTACTAACACATACAGTAAATCATGGCAAACACAAACTCTTATGCTTGAACCATAGAATTCAATAATAAAACTGATCATCGTAAGCAATCCATGGTATAAGCAAGTTATGTGTCAATCTAAACCGTTCATGCAATATATATAATTTTTCCAAAACTTATAGATTTATTTTGAAGCATGGATATACTATTATTCATTGCATGAAAATTTCCTTACTACTCAAGTGAAATTTCATAAAACACTACATTCATGAGTATATCATTATAATTGTGTTTGGAGTGCCAATTATCAACAACCAATGTTGATAGATACTCCCCCTCAAACAATGCTTATACAATTCTAGATATTGAGGTTTTAGGTAATCAAATTTTGGGACCTAATGAACCTTCAATCAAAGACTTTGGCACCCATGCCTTAGTCATTTTCTTTTTAACCCTAGGAACATTTGATGATCTAAAATGTGTTCTAGATATTAATGACACAAAGGTTGGTTCTTTAGGTCGGTAACCTATACTGGCCTTGTTGTAAACCGCCCTTTGGGAGTTCAAGATCATGTCTAGGGTTTTAGAGCTAGTTGAGAATTTCTCAAGAACACTCTTGAGTCTCTCAACTTCACTCTTTAGGGTGGGTCTTGTTTTCATTTTCAAGGGATTCATCATGTAAATCATTAATTACCTCATCCTTAGAGGTTTTCAACTTTTTTACTTCCAATTTTAATGAGTTTACTTTGACCTTAGATTTCTTAAGCAACCTAGTTAAACATGCTATTGTCCTATAACATTTGTCTAACTCGGGAGAGATTACCTCTTCATCATCCGAAGATGATGAAGGTGCGGTTGAGGAGCTACTCGCTTTGTCTTCACTCTCCTCTTCACTTGGATCTTCTAAGGCCACTAGAGCCACATGACAGTAGGTCTTCTCCTCTTCTTCTCCCTTCTTCTTGTTGTCACCTGCCACTAAAGCCAACCCTTTCTCCTTTGGGCTTTGGCTAGAGACCTCATGTAGCTCCATTTCACAAAATAAATCCTCTAACTTAATAATTGAAAGATCCTTAGATACCTTGTAGGCATCCACAATGGATGACCACAAAGTATTCCTTGGAAAAGCTTTTAGGACATACCTCACAAAGTCGCGGTTCTCGACCTTTTCATTTATTGAGTGTAGACCATTGAGGACTTCTTTGAATTTACTATGGAGCATACTTACAGTGTCATTTCCTTCCATTGTCAAATTCTGGAGTTGACTGAGAAGGAGGTCCTTCTTGGCTATCCGGGTTTCATGCGTTCCTTCATGGAGCTCAAGAAGTTTGTTCCATAGATCATTGGTAGAGGTGAAGGGACCAATCTTGATCAATTGCTCTTTGGTCATCCCACATTGTAAGGTGACCACAGCTTTGGCATTTGCTTCCCCCTTCCGAATTTGCTCAGCCGACCACTTGGAAAACTCAAGCTCCTTTCCTTCATTATCCTTTGGAAGGGAAAACCCCTCCTTGACAGCGAACCACAAGCTCATGTTTGTCTTTAAGTAAAACTCCATTCTTGACTTCCAATATGAAAAATCAGTGCTGTCGAGGAATGGAGGTCGGTTTGTGCTCAACCCTTCTCTTCCAGCCATCTTGTTGTAAGCTCTCGGATGTTAAGCCGTGAACAGAGCCCCAATCTCTGATACCACTTGTTAGTTCTTGGATGGCTAGAGAGGGGGGAGTGAATATAGCCAAACACAAAAATGGCTATCACTTTTGAGCTTCTGCACTTAGGGTTAGTAGCACAGCGGAAGCAATACAAAGTATAACAGCAAAAACAAAGTGCAGAAACTAAAGACAAACCAAAACGCTAACAAAGAGGATTTACAAGGTTCGGGGATAACTTGCCCCTACTCCTTGGCGTGCCCGTGAGGTGGGCGATCCCTTGATCGTCAGAAGATCAAGCCCCGGAAAATCCGGATAAAATGCAACCTCCTTCTCGGCGGAGTAACCTCTCCACAGCGTTTCAACTGGATGTAAGTATCAAGCACAATGAAACACAAGAAGGGATCTTACAAAACACTTAGGACAGCAAGAACACAAGCGAACTCCTCACGGAGCTCCACTCAGCACAGATCTCACGCAAGAACACCCTCTTCGTGTCTTCTTGCTGATGGACTCGTCAAGCTCCTTGTTTCTTCTTCCAAGCGCTCAAGTATGCAGTGTCGCTCAAAGCTTCAGCTGCTTCAGAGTGATGCATAGCAGATCGAGAAGCAGTTTGTCGCCCAAAACCAAAGAAGTGATCAAGTGTCTACCGAGGCTTCGTCGCTACCAGGCCCTTAAGCCTCTCCCACTGATCGCCAGGTCACATCCACCTCTCTGCAACTCCCAGATGCTCAACTGCAACTGCCCACCTGCCACTGAGCTCTCCTGGACTCCCTGAGCTTCCCTCAGACGAGCCCCAGTCAGCAGCTCCAGCAGCGCCAACATCCGTTGCAACCTGAGATGGAAACCTGCCCAATCTGACGTCGCAAAAGCCTTTGTTTGACTCTCCTTGTGTAAGCCTGATTCATCTGCACACTTAGAAGCTTATTAGAACAGCAAATCAATAGAAGATCAAAGCATCAGAACATATCAGTGGTGTATCAGTAGCAATCAGAACGTGATCAGAACTCTGACAGTGTTTTTGAATTAAAGCTGCCAGCTACTGATCGGTCACCGGACCGATCAGAGTGACTCCTGATCGGTCACTAGACCGATCAGGATGGGCTCAGACCGATCAGGCTCCAACCTGAGCGGTCCCCAACGTGCAATCAGAAATCGCGACTCCTTCGGGATCGATCACCAGACCGTTCTCACGTCGTGGATCGGTCACCAGATCGATCCACCCCTTCTCAGAGTGATTTCCCAGCTTCGCAGTCCAACACTCCTGATCGATCACCAGACTGATCAGGGTGTGCCCTGATCGGTCTGGGGACCGATCAGGACACCTCTTGATCAAACAGGCTCTAGCCTGATTGGTCGTAGTGAGGAGCTGGCGGCATTTGATCGTTCACCAGAACAATCTAAATAGTATCCCTGATCGGTCACCAGACCGATCAGGAGCCGGTCAGTAGGCTTCCCAAACTCACTGTATGCTCCCTGATCGGTCACCAGACCGATCAAGAGCCGATCAGTAGGCTTCCCAACTCACTGTATGCTCCCTGATCGGTCACCAGACCGATCAAACATAGCTGGATCGTTCACCAGACCGATTCACGAGGGAACTCCATGCCAACTTCCCTGATCCGTCACTAGACCGATCCAGGCAAGGTCAAATCCACTCTAAGTCACGAGAGCAAGCCTCCAGCCCTTCTCTGACTCGTTCTTAGTCCCCAGGACCAAGACTCCGTGCCCAGTCTCACTCACCGAGACTTCAACCTAGCCCTCCAAGCTAGGACCTGACCCTCCAAGCCAGGATTTCATCCAACCTAGCCCTCCAGGTTAGGACTTTTCACACCTTGCCCTCCAAGTTAGGACTTTTTCACACCTAACCCTCCAAGTTAGGACTTTTCACACCTAGCCCTCCAAGTTGGGACTTTTCACACCTAGCCCTCCAAGCTAGGACTTTTTCACACCTAACCATCCATGTTAGGACTTTTTCCATGCCAGCGTGCGATCTTCCGATCCACCTGGACTTAATCCGAATTCAACCAAACTTGAATCAAACTTAAATCGGTGTCAAACACCAAAACAACAATCAGGGTCAGACTGCATCAACAAATAGAAGAGCTCAAGCTCCTTCCATCTTGTGATGCCAAGGATACCCAAGATGTGTAGACCTAGCTGAGGCGCCGAGGATGCCCGGCCGGGAGCAGCCGAAGCTCCTACCATCTTGTGGTGCCGAGGATGCCCAAGATGTGTAGACCTGGTCGAGGCGTCGAGGATGTCCGGTCGGAAGCAGCCCAAGCTCCTACCATCTTGTGATGTCGAGGATGCCCAAGATGTGTAGACCTAGTCGAGGCGCTGAAGATGCCCAGCCGGGAGCGGCCCAAGCTCCTCCCATCTTATAGTGCCGAGGATGCCCAAGATGTGTAGACCTAGCCAAGGTGCCGAGGATGCCCGACCGGGAGCAGCCCAAGCTCCTACTGTCTTGTGGTGCCAAGGATGCCCAAGATATGCGGACATGGCCGAGGCGCTGAGGATGCCCAACTGGGAGCAACCCAAGATGAGTGGACCTGGCCGAAGTTCTGGGGATGCCCAGCGGGAATCAGCCCGAGCTCTCATGGGCAACCTGGAGGACCTGGTAAAGCCAGGGTTGTGGCACAGGAGGAGATCTTCGCTTAATCGGGTAGGAGGGTAAGATGCACTAAGTACCGGAACTAAAAAAACGCTGCGGTTTCAAAGAATTTTACAAGAACTTTATAAAAGAGACAAAGCAAAGTACAACACGTAAGACAGGTGCAATGTGAAAAATAAGGTAATTGCATTCCACATATCTGTTTTACTTACCTTAAGGCCTTCTAAAAAAGGAGACAATAAAGAAGGGTACTACATCTCCTTCTCCTCCGCTGAAAGCTTCTCCCAGACTTGGCCGACGCTGAGGAAGCCCAGATTGGTCTCCGACTTCAGTGCATTGGCTCGCTGAAGTTGTTGGACAGTTCCATTGAAGGTCTTCTTGACCCGCCTCAGCACTTGGCTGGCAAAATATCACCAAACTCCTCGGATTGGAGGAATTTGGCCTTGAATACCGCGTCTACCTCCGCCTGCTGAGACTCCTCTCTAGGCTTGTAATTCTTTAATTCCTCTAAGGCTTGGTCTCGAGCAGTCTTTAGTCCTGCTGCTTCAGTCGATATCTGACCCTGAGCCGCCAGTGCCTCCTCAAGCTACTCCATGGTGGTAGAGAGGCGTGACTAAGCTCGGTCAAGGTCTTCCTGTAGATCAGATACGTGAGCAGCAACAACTTGTATCATGGTTTCCTTCTTCGCCAGCTGGTCTGCCTGCTCTCGGATCCGGACATTGAGTGCCTCGATGGACGACTCTAAGAGGTGGATGTCCTCCAACAGTGTCAATTCTCGAGCTTGGAGTCGTCCCCTCTCTTGGGTTAGCTAACTCACTTCCACAGAGAGGGTTGTCGCCCTCTTTGACATAAGGTGCTTCCGATGGCGGGCGCTATGCAGAAAGGACTCGGAGGCCAAGAGGGTGTTCAGGCAGTGATCCACCTTGACCTGTAGATCTCTACTAACCTTCGCTTGCATTTGGCCTGCCCGATGGACCCGGCACACCTCCGCCTTCAGCTCCATCACATGCTAGTGCAGGGATTCAGTCTCCTATTCGGGAGTCATTCGCCAGCCCAAAAGAAGGAACTCGGAAGTAGCCTGACACAAGAAACAGTAAGGGTCAAAGAAGAGGTTAAAGACAATAAAAACGGATACAGAGAACTTTACCTTTAGAAGTGACTCATATAGACTGACAATCACCCCAGTCGAGGTCATCCCTCTGAGGGAAGCTAGGTGTTCGTCGGTCCGTCCCCTCATGGCTTCTTGGCTCCTTAGAGAAGGTATATCGGACGTAGCCCTAGAGCGATGAGGGGTACGAGACAGGAGGCGCGGCGCTAAGTAGGGTATGATTGACGGGCTGGGAGCATTGTCGTCAATACTGAAGGAAGCCTCTTCAGAAAGATGACCCTCCTATAACCGCTCCTTCAATTGTACAGGTTGAAAACCCAATGCGGCCGCCTTCTCAGCTGCTTGTATCCTCCGGTGCAGGCGGCACTAGTAAATTCTGGCTCTTTCGACCTCACCCTCTTGCCTTTGGGACTGCTATGGGAGTCGGGAACTCTGGGCGAGGGAGGAAGGGAGCGGACCTCCCTGACAGACGACTCGGTCTCACATTTGGGCTCCATCACAGCAGGTGCCACCCTCCGGTAACATTTGGAGAGGGGAATAACATCCTCCTCTTCCTCAAGATTCCTCAAGAGCCCGGGTTGAACGGGCTCTCCTCCTTGGGGGGCGAAGGAGCCAAATGCTTCTAACGGGAGGTTTGCAATTCGCTCTCTTCCTCCTCCTCATCGAGAGGATGAGTCATCTTCGTTCGGCAGGGAGAGGGTCCGCTTTCTTGGTTGGCACTGTTGTTTACCTAGGAACCCGAGCCAGTGGTTCCCCATCACCTCCTGCTCTAACGGAGGCAGAAGAAGGATTGACCTCTGGAGAATCGGGTAGCTTGGGGGCAGGAGGCTCTTGGCTTTGAGTTTGCTCAGAGTCTTCGGAAGGCTCGACCGTTGAGGCCGTAGGAGCTGGTGGGGGAGAGAGAGCCCTCTCATCTGCGAGCTCCCACTTGAGCAGCTTGTTCATCGCCCGAGCAAGCATGATGGCTTATGCAACATACAAAAAATAGAACATCAGTTAGAATTGATAAATATTTAATAAAACAGTAAACTTACGGAGGTCGTGGCTAAGGCTGGTGACTTTGGGGCTAATCCCAGTCCGATACAGGAGCTCTTCACATTGAACCAGATTAGGGTCGTGGAACTCCATTCTAGCTAAGATGCTCCTGGCCTGCTGGTACCCCTGATCTTGCTAGAAGCCGCCTAAATCTGGAGGAGAGGGTAAATCTTCTCGCCAGCGAATCGGATAGAAAGGATGCTCAGAAAGCTAGACAAAAAAGAAACGCTCCTTCCACCCCTTATGGAAGAAGGGAGACCACCTATAAATTATGGTTGGGATAAGTCATAAAACTAAAAGCTCCCCTAGATGTCAGGTAGGGGAGGAAGAAGTAATGAAAGGAACGGGGAGTCAAGGGCATACCAAACAGTTTAAATAGGATAAATGCCCCACTCATCTGAGCGAAGGTGTTTGGAGCCATTTGGTGTAAGGGAACGTCGAAATACTTAGAGATGGCCATAAAAAAAGAGGGATTGAAAAACGGAGGCCAAATTCTACCTGCCTAGGAAAAATGTGTAAAATCCTAAGGGGGGTTCTACAGGAAACTGGTCGATCCTAGGAACCCTGACTTCTAACTCTGCCGAGATGTCATAGGTCTCACAAACGGCTCTCAGGGTATTAGGTTTAACCTTTAACGAAGTGGCTTCGTACCACTCCGGATGATAAGTCCCCTCCCCTTCAGGTTTCTCCATCTTACCATGACCTTTCTTTCCCTTTCCTTCCTTGCCCATGACCTTGAAGAAAAGAAGAAGATGGAGGCAGATAGGACTTACACGAGAAAGAGGAGCTCTAGCAGGCAAAGGTAGGAGGCGCAAGTTCTGATAGTCGGCGTGCAAGAAGATGGAAGGTTGCCTCCGCCTCCCCTTTTTATAAGGAAGGAGCAGCTATAGTGCGAAGGAATAGATGCACGACGCGTGGATGGTGAGAGCCACAAATCTTGAGGCGTCGCAGTCCATTATAGTCGTCGATTGGTATGACCCGACTAAGCGTATCGGAGGGAAATCACGTAGAAAAGACCCTGCCACGTGGCAGCAATCCGTTCGCAGGAAAACTCTCTTGTCATTAATATACCCCATGCGCCCTTAATGGGTGATGGACAACCATCACTACAGGGCCTCGAAACTCGTAAAGTCTCTTGTATTGACTCAAATGACCGTCTCAGTCCAATGGACGAATGTTTCGATTCCTAGGACCCGACAAGTCATTAAGGAAAAGGAATTGTATTATGGGCACCGCATATACTGCGCTTCCTCTCATCGTGCCACCAGCCTAATCAGTCAACCCCACTTCCTTCGATTAGACTTGAAGGGGGGAGTTGTGATAGGGATGAATAATCGGGGAGGACACGTGGCACGGGAAAGCTACGTAGCAGTGTCAACCAAGCTAGAGATCCGAGGTCAGACCGAGAGCTCGAGCTCCCGAGACTATCTCGGGAGAATGAAGGAGGGCCTAGAGGCTAGACCGGGAGCTTGGTTCCCGAGATTATCTCGGGAGAATGGAGGAAGGCCCCTGAGGCCAGACTGGGAGCTCGAGCTCCCAAGACTATCTCGGAGGAATGAGGAAGGTCCCCGAACTCAGTTCGGGAGATAAGACTCCGAGACTAACTCGGAAGAGTGGAGCCCAAAGAGTAACTTCGGGATGAGAGAACAAAGTTTCAAGTACCCTCCCCTCCTTTTAGACCAGGAAATTCAGCAGGTAATTACCAGTAATGATGACCTTAATAGTCACGGTGGTCATTACCAGTCATCATGGAGAGGAGAACAACTGTCAAATAACCGATGACCATGAAACGGGGGGAAGGGAGGAGGCGTTAGGTATAAGATGCTTTGACGCCCAGGTAAAAGGGGATAAGACTTTAGAACTCGAATACTTTGGTTTCTCGTTTTCCTTCCTAGAAGAAAGATTTTTGACTTGAGCGTCGGAGAGAGCTTCACCGAAACTTCTTCCGGTACATCCCTTTATGTTTGTGTTAATTTGACAGGTGCTAACATCTTCTCCTTGTCATTGTCATTCTAGGTTGCGCTTTGATGATTCGTCATCTTCGTCATTCACTTCCGGAACTTTCTCTCTTCCTCACAGCCTGCCCTATGCAATTCCCAGAGTCCTGTTATTTCCACCTCTTTCTCGGTCAGTAGGCTTTTCGTCATCCTCAAATACAGTGGCGCGAGCAAAAGAAGAAAATATCAAGATAAATGATGAAGCTTGCGCCGTAAAAGTATAACTCAAAGCAAGAACAAATTTTTTTTTTGTGATTTTAAATATCCACACAAGATGATATAAAGAAAAGAATAGATTTCAAGAGCGGATGATTAGAATAAGAGAATTGGTTAAGTAAACATTAAAACCTAAATAGCAGATCCATGAAGCGTGTCTAATAGGGGATCAATTTGACCAGATTAGTAATAGCAATACCAGAATAATAACATTCGAGTAAAATAATAATCTTACACTGAGAAATCGTCACCAGGACCCATGCGGTCACCGTCGGCTGTCGCCGCAGAGAGGATCGAAAATATATATAACATAAGAATATATTGATACATAGAATCGCATTTTGCTTTTAAGATGGTCGATGAATTCAGTTTTTGTAAAGAGAAGATTATAACTCAATAACATATAATTAATGCTTTAAACATTTGTTTTATCTTGCTCACATAACACCATGAACATAATTATACATCATTAAACATGTTCCTAATGCTTTTATAAGTCTTATATCGATGCAAAATCACATTGTCTATAATAGAAGTGTCTATGTATATTTTGCACGAATCCGGTGGCACATTGGGCCTTAACAAAAGGACCGATTCAGGTCACGATTCAGTGGCTCTGGGATCTGACTGAATTTAATAAAGGAAGAATTGCTTCGCTGAACACGGGTTCGGAAAAGATGAAGCAGAAGCATATATCTACATTAAATATCTTCTATGGAGGCCAGTTAATCCTTGCAAAGCAAACAATATAAAGATGAGAGATCCAACACAGGCATTCACACACATCTATTGCCACAGTAGTAGGTTTGCTAAATCGCACACATCGATTGCTTCATGATTCTAACCCCAGCGTGTCATGATCAAGACGAACATGAAATGGTAGGGTTACTTCAGTGGTTTCAGCCCAAGAGAAGCTCGTAATCTATTAGCTTCAGCAATTTCAGGATCTGGGTGATCAGTTCCATCACTTTTCTTCTCTTTCTTATCCTTTTTCTTCTTGGGCTCCTCCCTAGGGTTGTCGTCATCCACTTGACGTCTGCGGGGGCTGACACTGCCTCGAGCACGCCTCTTCCGGTAGTCAACTTCTTCAAGATCCCTGTCTCGTCGGTCTCTGCTTCGGCTTCTTGAGCGGCTCCTACGCCTTCCACGGTCCCTATCTCTTCTTTCTCGGTCACGGCCTTCCCTTTCCCGTTCACGATCTCTGTCACGACCATAGTCCTTGTCGTCTCTTGCTCGGTGACGGTCTCGGTCCCTTTCTCTATCTCTATCTCTATCTCTATCTCTATCACGGTCTCTTTCACGATCACGATCTCTTTCACGCCCTCTACCATAATCCCGATCGTAATCCCTGTCCCTGTTGAAAAATTAGATATCATGTATCATACTTGTGAACATAAAATAACCCAGAATAAACAAAACCACTGTCTTATACTGTCCATGAGTACCAGGCCTATATTGTAAAAAAATATTTTAAAACAGCTCTAAGACCATGTAAGAGTAACAATTATCCTATCAGAAGAAGCTTTATAGAAAGTATGAATGTAACGACGATCATTTTAGAACTAAACTACACGGTTTAATAGTAGTGGAGACAATAAAATAACTAGATTATAAATAAAGACTATGGTTACAGTCATAATAACAATAATGATAATATTCTCAATAGCAAATCTAGATTAGGTAATTAGGCTTTACCAAATATTAGTTCGACTGGCTAACACAGGCAAGGATTGCACAAACTTACATTTCTATGAAACAAAATTTTGCACTGGGCGTGAATATTCAGCACAGAAGGTGCTTTTCGTGAGATCAACCAAGTGGCTATCACAGAGACTTATGCATCCACCACCACCGTGTCAGTGGTTGATACATTGTACAAACAAATTCTGAAGAGAAGCTAAATAAAAAATGCACAAGAAAGCAACAGTGTTTTCCCTGTTCTGTAACCTGTGATTCCTGTGAAAGGGTTCAAGAAAGTAAAAAAAAACAATTCTAGCCCGAGAATATCATATTGACCTAAACAAACAAAGAGTTGACAGACGATTTAATCTTGCAACATGAAAGGGGAATAACTTTCCGAAAAGTTCTGATTTACATACTTGTTTGACCCATCATACTTCTCACTGCACACTATCAGTGCAGAGAAACCTGGCAGAGTCATTATAAATCACTTTAGGAAGCATCTTGTCCTGGCAATGGCTCTGAATCTAAAAGCCATGACAGTAAATCAATGGCACTGAAGTGTAGTGCCATGATATTTGATTAGTTGAGCAAGATGGAAGCTTCCACCGCCATTGAAAGAATTGTCTTCCAAGAGATAAAGAAAGGGGGGAAAACATAGGTCACAAAAAGAGTCTCTTTATTCACTCGATGCATTTAGTAAATGGAAGCCGATGCTCAGTTAAAAGTGAAATTCAACTTTCACATTTCGACCATTATCTAGTTTACCAAATAAACTGTAATTAAATAGTAGATCATAGGTTATCATGGAAGGTTTATTCACTCATCTAAACCAATATGAATAGAAAATATAATCTATAACATAACAAGTTTCAGCAAACACTACATCAAAATTGAAAGGAATTACAGTGAAATGTCGCAAAAAATTGCAAGAGAATTTCAATCAAGAGCATATATATGAATAAAGCTGCCACCTCCATACACCAAAAATAATCAAGAATTGAGATACAGCAGAAAATATTATGCAGTAAAGAGTACCTATGTTGTCTGTCACGTTTTCTATCCCTGTCCCTCTCCCGTGTAGGACTACGTCCACGATAATAACTCTGTCAGAAGCCACAGCAAAAGAATGAGGAAAATCAGAGATATGATATGAGTCACTAAAAATTTAAAAAAAAAAACAGCTCGTGCAATGCTTGCCTTTTCATGGACACCATTCTCTACAGGCTCCATAGCCTGATCCTCTTCCTCTTTTTCTTCTTCCTCTTCAAAATCATCTTCTAGTGCACTTCTTCTAGGTTCAAGCAAGCCACATGCTTCAAGAGTCCATCTGAATGTCATATTCACAGAGCAAGACATTAACAGATA
The DNA here is from genome assembly GCA_024364735.1 of Boesenbergia rotunda. NCBI lineage: Eukaryota > Viridiplantae > Streptophyta > Magnoliopsida > Zingiberales > Zingiberaceae > Boesenbergia > Boesenbergia rotunda. The sequence continues at coordinate 24,141 of JAGFNQ010000438.1, read as the reverse complement.
GATATGGTAATTACAAATTACATAGAGAGAGAGAGAGATGGTATTGAAGAAAATGCAGCTGAAACATGCAAGACTCAAAGATCCTATGTGCAGATTATATTCAAATATTTTCCAGTAAATAATTTTCAGATTCAACATAAAACACATGGTGGTTGGTTATTTATTTTTTCCATCTAAATAACACCATTATAGTAAGTACCTAAAGAGAGAAAATGAAAGCATTAGATGACAGCAAAAACCCATCAAATCACCAATTGCTTCAGAAGCACAGTGACAGGATTGGAACCTGGCAGTACAGATAAATTCAAAATAAATTCTGATAGATAAACCCTACACTCTGATGAAAATTTCCAAAAAAGATGGATATGTACAGTTAACCCATATGCATTACAACCATAGAAAAGAATAGCCAAACACACACACACAAAGAATTTTATCAGAAAAATACTTACTACGAGTCTTATTCTTGTGACTATGATAACCTTTTACGAAAAAAACTAAGTACTTTGAACAGAAGAATGGAACCATTGGAAAAATGGTTCAAGTAACTGAAATGATGACCACAGAAGGAGCTATATATCCATCCTTCTGTTTCAAGATTGATATTGTTAACCTGACTCGTGGAAGGAAAATTAGCTTATAGATGTACATCTCCAATTTATTTAATAGGTTAATAAGACTGCTTTGGGATCAGAATACATGTCAAATAGCTAAGTTTTAGGTAAATTAAACTAGTAATTATTAAATCATTAAAATTGAAAACACAATGAACTAGTCTGTGAATTAACCTTTTCTGAACACGAGGGAGGGCAACGTCGCAGGAGTAATCCTTCGTAAGGAGCTCATCAATGACTTCGTCCACATGAGTCAAGGAAAACCCTGAAACCAGACGTCAATGAATAGAAATATAAGCATCGTATAACCCATCATCAGATCTAAACAGCAAGCTCATTTAAAACAATCAAATTTAATTTTTTTAGCTAAAGGCTCTTACTTCCATCGGGCGACTTCATTCTAAGTTTTCTATAATCGTTATAGAGGGGCTCCAAATAGCGATACACATCCGTGACGGTGCCTGTGAGCCGCATGTAGAAAGCCCCGAGAATTCGAACATACCTAACCAAACAATCCAAGTAAAGACAGAATCTAGAGAGGCGGGCACAAAGAGGAAACAACCTAAAGAATCAGGGTGTGCGGGTCGATTACTTGTATTCGTCGTTCTTGATGAACTCGACGACGATCTCCTTGTCGGGCTGGATCTGAAGCATCTTCAGGATGAGGCACATGAAGGGGGTTGGCTTCCGGCTACCACCGAAGGTGCCGCCGAGGTGGTCGAGCTCCATGGCCTTGTCGACGAGCGTCTCCGCGGTGAGGCCGAAGCACTGTTCCTTCCAGTAGGTGTGCTGGTAGATCTTGGAGCGAAGGATCTTCTCCACCAGGTTTTGGGGGTTCGTCCCGTGGATGCTCTTCGCCGCCGGATCCGTTCGGTTCGCCATCGCGGCCCCCTTTCGCTTCCCCAAACCCAAGCCCTAGGCCAGGAAAGGGCAATTAATATAATGCACGTTCCCCAAAATACCCCTCTATTCATTATTCAAATGAAAGCATTAAGGTGTGATACGGCGGGCAAGAGTTCAGAGATTCAGAAGTTCAATCGGTTTAACTGAGAATTCAACCAGAATATAACCAATATATAATAAAACATGTATTTATATAAATATATGGAATTAACAACTGACCCAACTACATTCTTCAAGAGTAAATCAACTAAGTAGAACATATTATATGTTTTTGCATACTTAAATAGAGAACACTAGCAAAGCACATACAAAATCACTTTTCCAAAAATAGTTGACATCAATCAAAAGTTTGACTTCAAACATAACAATAAGTCAAAAACATAAGAGAAACATTAAAGATTCAAACTTCTAAATTCATGAATCAAACAGGATCATCAAAATCAGCATTAATGTGTTGAATATCTCCATCATCAAATACTTCATATCTATCTTCATCTTCATCTCCATCATCACCAAATGAACCATATCCATGAGGCATAGTAGCATCAAATAGACCAATCTCATGTCTCTCATCATCATCTAAAAAGTAAAAACATGAAAATGATATAGAATATGTTAAAAATATATACAAACATCAATAAAAATATATTCTATAATAAATAAAACTACAAAACTCACGTGCATGATATGAAGGTATAGAATTTTCTTGATATATTAGCTCTTGAAGATTATTAGGAAGTTCTGGCTCTTCTACTTCTTCCATCACATAAAAATCTACTAGATCAATACTTTCATAGTCAATTGGATCATAAGATCTTTTCTTTTATTGTAACCTAATATGCAAACTCAAAATATTAAAATAACTTCTAAAGTTTACTATCCTAAAGTTGCAAAAATAACATAAATTACCAAATATTAAATAGTTCAATAATGCAAATCATAATACCTTGATTTAAGGCTCATGTTATAGGTCACATAAACAAGATCATTCAGTCTTTGATGTCCTAACCTATTTCTTCTTTTAGTATGAATTTGTTCAAAAATACTCCAATTTCACTCACACCCTAAGGAAGAAGATGCTTGACTAAGAAGACGAATTGCTATCTTTTGCAAAATTGGGGTACTGGCACCAAAATATCTCCACCATTCACCAGCAAAAATTATATATAAATGTTTAATTATCAACATTTACTATTTAGTATTTATTTTAAAACATTCAAACAAATGAAACTACTAGATAAAATTTCTTACTAGGTTGGAGTTCCTTGGCTGCTTGTACAACTTTTGGCTTATCAAAGCTTCCTGTGTGATCCCGATATATTTGTACCTCTTTCAATGCTTTAATTGTGTCACTACAAAGGCTCTTTACATCAAACATATCAAGTACGCCTCGCATAACTTGATTCTTCTCAATGAATTTCTCATCATAAAAGAAAGTAGGGTTTAGAAAGTAGGCTGCATAGAGACTTCGCTTCAAATGCTTATCTCATCTTGCCTTAATGATTTGAGTGTATGGTTCATATGATGTCGTCTTGTTCATAAGCATCTCGTTGATAGCATTTTTAGCCCTTTGCATACCTTCATATACATATCCCAATGAAGGCTTTTCATCATAATCTACAATTCTCAACAATCTAATCAAAGGACATATAAGCTTACATGTGGTATGACAACCATCCCAAAACTTGTTGTCTAACACAATAGCACTAACTATTGATGTAGTCTGACCCTGATTGTTGTTTTGGTGTTTGACACTGATTTAAGTTTGATTCAAGTTTGGTTGAATTTGGGTTAAGTCCAGGTGGATCGGGAGATCGCACGCTGGCATGTGAGAAAGTCCTAGCGTGGAGGGCTAGGTGTGAAAAAGTCCTAGCTTGGAGGGCTAGGTGATGAAAATCTCGGTGAGTGAAGCCGGGTCCTGGCGAGTGAAGCCAGGTGATGGAAATCCCGGTGAGTGAAGCCGGGTCCTGGTGAGTGAAGCCAGGTGGTGGAAATCCCAGCGAGTGAAGCCGGGTCCTGGTGAGTGAAGCCAGGTGATGGAAATCCCGGTGAATAAAGCCGGGTCCTGGTGAGTGAAGTCAGGTGATTAAAATCCTAGTGAGTGAAGCTAGGTTGAAATCCCGGTGAGTGAAGCCGGGTCCTGGTGAGCGAAGCCAGGTGATTGAAATCCTAGTGAGTGAAGCTAGGTTGAAATCCCGGTGTCCTGGTGAGTGAAGCCGGGTGACCAAAACCCTGGTGAGTGAAGCCAGGTCCTAGTGAGTGAAGCTAGGTTGAATGAAGTCCCGGTGAGTGAAATTGGGTATAAAGTCTTGGTCCGGGGGAGTAAGAACGAGTCAGAGAAGGGCTGGAGGCTTGTTCTCGTGACTTAGAATGGATTTGACCTTGCCTGGATCGGTCTGGTGACCGATCAGGGAAGTTGGCACGCTGCTCCTTCGTGGATCGGTCTGGTGATCGATCCAGCGATGGCTAATCGGTCTGGTGACCGATCAGGGAGCATACAATTCACTTGCTGCTCAACTCCGGATCGGTCCGGTGACCGATCATGGAGCATCCAATAGGTTTTGGGAACCTTACTGATATGCTCCTGATCGGTCTGGTGACCGATCAGGGATACTGTTCAGATCGGTCTAGTGAACGATCATTTGTCGCAAGATTCTCACTATAACCGATCAGGATGACTCCTGATCGGTCAGGAAGCAGCCTGATCGGTCTGGTGACCGATCAGGCTGGAGCCACCAGACCGATCAGGCTGGAGCCTGATTGGTATGGGGACCGATCTGGAGTGTGCAGCAGACTGCTGGATATGTCTGGGGACCAATCAAGAGTGTGCAGAAGACTGATGGATCGGTCTGGTGACCGATCAGGGTCCTTCCTGATCGGTCTGGTGACCGATCAGGAGCAGAACTTTAATTCAAATATGCTATCAGAAGCTCTGATCGCGACTGTTTTCTCTGTCAATTCTCTGATACATTGCTGATTTCATTTGATATGCATTGATAAGCCTCTGTTGGAGTGTGCAGGTGATAGCAGGTGATTCAAACACTCAAGGAGGGTCAATGGGAGGTTTTCCTTGGAGCAGGTTTGTTTGTTTCTCCTTCTCAGGTTTCAACGGCAACTGAGGCATGGCTGGCGACTGACGGAGGCTCAGCTGGAGAGGGACTTCAGTGGACCGAGTGCTCAGGGAGGTCAGTGGGTTCAAGCTGTGCTCAGGGGATGCTGATGGAGCCTGGCGATGAAGCAGAAGCTTAAGAGGAAGATGAGAAGCAGAGGAGGCAAGAAGAACAAACAGGAAAACAAGCAAGTGTGGCTGTGTGTTTCGCTGTTGTTGTTGTGCTCCTTGTGTAGCTTCTCTCTTGAGCTTTCTTGCTACTATCTTGTGAGAGGTTCTTCCTTAGTCTCGTGTGCTTACCTTGTATTCATCTACTGAGGCGATTGTGGAGAGGTTTCTCCATCGAGAAGGAGGCGCTTGATATCCGGTGTTCACCGGGGCTTGATCTGCCAACGATCAAGGGATCACCAACCTCACTGGCACGCCAAGGAGTAGGGACAAGTTATCCCCGAACCTTGTACATCACGGTGTTAGCGTTTGTTATGGTTTACGTTTTCTTCTCTGCGTTGTTCTTTGTTCTGCATTTTCTTCCGCTGCTAATCTGATCACGCAGAAAATTTCAAAGTGCAACTTGTGGGTGTCTGGCTACATTCACCCCCCCTCTCTAGCCATCCAAGTCCAACACTAACAACTTTCCCATTAGCACTCCTACCTAATTTGTGCCCAGTGAAATGTGTGTCAACAACCAAAGCTTGCAAATCTGCCTTGTGTTCATATATATTTTTCAATGTAAGAAAGACAGTTGCAAAATGAGTAGCTCCTGGACGAACAATTTTCTTCCAACCAGACCTTTTTCTTAACCAAGACAAGAACACCATATGATTGTAAATAAAGATAGTTATCTTTGAAGCTCGAGATGCAAGTTTAGTAATATGAGGCATAGTAGCTATATTTCAAAATGAGATTTAAGCAGTGGGCAGCACAAGGAGACCAAAAAATGCTTTCATACTTTTCATGAATGAGTTTCCCAGCCGCTACATAATTAGCCGCATTGTCAGTTACCACATGCACAACACTACTAGCCCCTATCCATTCAATAACTTTATCAAATAATTTGCAGAATGTAGAGGCATTTTTTACCATATCTGAAGCATCAACATACTTCACAAAGCACATACCAACTGGGCAATATACCAAAAAATTGATCAAAGTTCTTTGTCTTTGATCTGTCCAACCATCAACCATAAGTGTGCAACCACTTTCTTTCCATTTATTCCAATAACTATCCACAAGTAGTTGAAATTCTTTCTTAAGATCTCCTAATAAATGAACCCTCAATTTGTCATAAGTAGGACCTTTATAACCAGGTCCAATACCAGCAATACCATCCGGTGCATCTTTAAAGAAAGGTGATTGAATTGCATTAAAAGGAATCCTTGCATGAATAAGCTATCTAGCAACTCTCATATCAACTTCATGTCATGCCTCCTTACTTTGAAATGCACTTTTCAAACTTGGTTGAATTCCCTGAGTTGATCTTGCTGCAAAGTAACTACTAACTTTTGCCTTTTGTTTGCCTTTGTCTCCAACAACTTGCACTTTAGATGGTGGATGACTAAGATTATTCTCTTGTTCAAATGTTTCCTCAGTCTCATCACCAAAGCTCAGAGAATCATCATTACTCTTAGTTTTCTTGACTTCTTCCAAACTTGCCAACATTTCCTCTTTCACATTATGAGAAGCTTTCATGCGTTTAGCTATGTTTCCTGTTTTTCCTGCAAGATGTTGCTTCATCCTATTAATCCCTCTACCTTTGTATTGCTTTAAACAAAGCAAGCATGTATATAATGGTCTCCCTTTCTCAATTGTCAAATTAAAATACTTCCATGCCGGATCAGTTTTCTCACGACAAGAAATTGAGGAAGATTGGTTGTCAGGATTGGCAGCTGCAGCTTCAGGTACGATACTATTTACTTCTATAGACTTATTTGGAGTTAGAGCATTCATATTTGAATCTACAAATTGAATTTACATTTCACATAATGAAACAAATAAAAAACAAAGGCAACAACTATGTTACAGTGCAAGTGTTTTTTAATTCATAGTTTCCGTGGTGGAAACACGTGATGATCAGCGTGAATGCAGCATCAGATGTGTATGACGTTAATCATTATTGATTAATGAACTGTGTTACTTAAAAATTAAAACTTAAAACTTACGGTTACCTTTAGGCTTCAACCATAGAAGTGAAAGGCTAGTGGAGCCGACGACGACGTTGGCGGAGGCAGGCGACGATGGCGGAGATGCGGTGGCTGGCGACGCTGGCGAAGGTGCGGCGGCTGGCGATGGTGCGGCGGCTGGCGATGCTGACAAAGGCGATGCGATGCGGCGACGCTGGCGTAGGCAGGCGACGCTGGCGCAGGCAGGCGACGCTGGCGGAGACGCGGTGGCTGGCAACGCTGGCAAAGGCGCGACGGCTGGCGACACTGGCGGAGGCGATGCGATGCGGCGACACTGGTGGAGGCGCGGCGACGTTGGCAGGGCGATGCGGAGAGAAGGCGGAGCGAGTCGCAAGCGAGAAGACGAGGCGACGCGCGAGAGATCGCCGATTACGTGATTAAATTAGGTTTATTGATTAAAAATTGTTTTTTTTAATTTTTTAAAATCAAACCGGGTGAACCGGGTTGTCCGGTTCACCCGATTCCCGCCCGGTTCAAACCAGTTCAAAGCCGGGTTTTGGACAAGCAATTTTCAGAACTAATCCGGATCGGAAATCCGGCCGGTTCTTGGTTCATTCGGTCCGACCGGCCGGTCCGATCCGGTTTTCTTAACAACTGGAAAATATTGATTTACTATCTAACATATATCATTATAAGATACGTTAATATTTTTAAAAAATATTGAAATATATATTCGTTTTAATCATATTATGCCATTTTTATTTAGTATTTGTTTCCTTTTAATTTTTGTTGATATAATATTTTTGTGTACACAAATATTTGATTGCTTCGTAATTATGACAACATAACTCGTATTATGACATACTTGTTTAATAATTTTTTTAAATTTTTGTTGCTACAATATTTTTTGTATGTACACAAATATTTGATTGCTTCAAATAGTAACACATTTTTGTTCTATAAATGGTATTTGATGGGGTTGAGCACCCCGTGACTGACACGTGGACTGAAAAAGCTATGTGGTAAGATTTATCAAGCCTGGACGACTCTCTTTAGTAGCGCCCAAGGCCCCCTCGGGAAGGTGGGTTCCCGAGAACACCACAAACAGGCTTACCCTGGAGACCGACCCGGGAAGGCGCACGCCCGAGATCACCTCGGGAGGTCAAGTCCCCGAGACCACCTCGGGAAGGTAAACGCCTGGGACCCTCTGGGCCAAAAGACCCCGAGATCACCTCGAGGTAGCGGAGCCCAAAGAGTACTCGACCTCAAGTAACGGTCCCCTTTTCTTCAGATCTATGGATAATCATCACTTATAATCACGGGATGATCATGACCTGTAATACACGGCCATTAACGCCTTTATTATCTCAACGGTCAAGATTTCATGACGGCGATGGCTGTTACAAGGGTTATCCAGTAATCGAAGATCGAGAAGACGTGGTGAAGATCGTGGAAACACGTATGACTGCCGCCTCAGGTATAAAAGGTATTCCAACCCCTTCGGTAAAGGAGTTACGCACTCTCTGACTTAAGCATCTTTTCCTTGCTTTCTTCCATCTCCTATACTGAGGCACTGACTTGAGCGCCGAATGGGCTCCGCCGGACAACCTCCGGCGTGTTCCCATTAACGTTCGTGTTAATCTCGCAGGGTGAGAGTTCTTCATCTAGCGACAGCATCCACTTGAGCTGAACCCTGGTGACTGATCGTCGACGTCGATTCCTTCCGGAACAAATTTGACGCTATCTGTGGGAATCCAGTAAAGCACCAGAAGGAGCACTGATGGCAGAGCCGGCGGGACCATCCATCGTCCTGACGAAAAAGGAAATAGATCGCTTGGTGGCCAACACCATTAAAGGGGCGCTCGAACAGCACCAAATCGAGAAGGCCGACTCACAGCGAGGTGTTTTTGTATGAGAGGAGATCCCCAGAGTCTCCATCTCGCACCCCCAACCATGGAGGTCTGTCTCACCATCGGGGAGACACGTCGGAGCAGTCCTAGACCACCGGCGGGATTCTCCAGGAGATGTGGAAAAAGCCAACTTAGTTGCCTCCAGTGCGCTGAGACAAGAAGATGGACCAAGGAAGAGGGAAGAGTTTAAAGCCTCCCTTTACCCCTTTCTCATGGCAGATAGTAGAAGATCTCATGCCGAAGCAGTTCCGCGAGCCTGGGATTGTTGATTATGACGGGAAGACAGATCTTGAGGATTGTCTGTAAATTCGAGAATGCGGCACTCTTGCACCAGTACATCGGCGGTGTGAAGTGCGGGGTGTTCTTGAACACCCTATTCGGAGCAGCCTAACGATGATTTCAAAGACTGCCCCCGGGTTCTATCAACTCCTTCATAGAGTTTAAGACTACCTTCCTCCACCATTTTGCTAGCAGCCGTCGCTATCAGAAGACGACATTGAATTTGTTTGCTCTCAAGCAAAAGCCGAAAGAACCACTCAAGGAGTACATCCAGCAGTTCAACCGGGTGGCACAGGATGTGCCAACAGCAATGTTGGAAATCCTCGTCAGTGCCTACACCCAGGGGCTCTTGGAAGGGGATTTCTTCCGATCGCTAGTAAAGAAGCCACCCACCAGTTTTGATGACTTGCTAGGTCGGTCTGTCAAGCATGTCAACGTGAAAGAAGTGCAACACGCCCACCGCAAGGAACCAGTCGGGGCCCCTCCTCAAGCTGTTGGGCGGTCAGAAAGGAGGGACCTCCGACTCCAGCCCGAGGAAAGGATCTCCGCCTAGGGAAGGACCAGTGGGTTGGAAGGCGGAAACTGGTCGAGATGGTGGACACCGAACAACCAGAGCCACCGATGAAGTACTGCGACTTCCATGGCAGTACGACACACTCCACCCAGGAATGTCATGCCTTGAAGAAGAGATTGGGCGAGGAAGAAGACACCAAACCCCGGACGAAGTGGAAGAAAACGGGGTATCACTGGAGGTCTCCTAGGCGAAGCCCTTCTCCCCGAGACCGGCAGTCGGTGGAAAATGAGACCCGACACTGGTCTCGATCGCGTTCAAGAGGGAGGAGTCGGGGAGCTGCACCCCGCAGGTCTCCCTCGTTGGAAAGAGACCTCAGGAAGGGCAAGGCCCCCGCACGTGGCCCTCCTTCTGGACATGTAGGAGTGATCTCCAGGGGGTCCACTGGAGGAGACTCCCATCGGGCCAGGAAAGCTCACACCTCGCGGCTGGAGAATTACACAATCGGGACGAGTTGGAGCCAGGATCGTGGCCCTATGATCTCCTTCGGCCCAGAAGACTTAGAAGACGTAGAGGCCCCTCATGAGGACGCCTTGGTAATCCTTGCACGGATCGCCAATTATGAGGTCAAGCGTATCTTCATGAATACAGGCAGTTCTATGAACATCCTGTACAAAGCTGCTCTGGACCAGATGCAGATCGACGACGACGAACTACTTCCGGTCTCGACCCCACTCTTCGGCTTCACCGCATATCGAGTTCATCCGATAGAATATATTACCCTATTGTTGTCATTGGGCAGTGACGTGCTGGAAAGGACCAGGAGGACCCCCTTTCTGGTCGTGGACGCTCCTTCATCCTACAACGTCATCTTGGGCCGCCCGGAGCTCAACATATTCCAGGTAGTGGTCTCCGTCTACCACCAGAAGATAAAGTTTCCGGTAGGCGACCAAGTGGCTGAGGTCAAAGGGGACCGGTTGGTGTCTCGGTGATGCTACAGCGGGGAAGTCAGATCAGATTCCCGCAAGAACCCGAAGTCACACGGAGGCTAACCGGAGGGAGCTACCATCCACAAGAGGACAGGGCCACCAGGCTGAGGATGCCACGACATACCCCCTACACTCAACCTCGTCACACCTGGTAAGGTTTGTGAGTCATGCTATGTACTTGTCTATGTATTCTTGCAGCCTTGAAGTGAAGCCGTGAAATGAATAAGACATCTCATCATAAAGGCGCTAATACATTTGAATAAAACCCTAATGCCTCGTGGTGCTGCGGATGCTCGAGGTACTTAGGCTTGGTCCGGGTGCTACGGACGCCCGACCAACAAATAAAACCCTAATACCTCGCGATGTTGCGGATGCCCGAGGCACTTAGGCTTGGTACGGGTGCTACGGACGCCCGACTAAGAAATAAAACCCTAATACCTCGTGGTACTGCGGATGCCCGAGGTACTTAGGCTTGGTCGGGGTGCTATGGACGCCCGGCCAAGAAATAAAACCTTAATATCTCGCGGTGCTACGGATGCCCGAGGTACTTAGGCTTGGTCCGAGTGTTACGGATGCCCGACCAAGAAATAAAACCCTAATACCACGCGGTGCTGCGGATGCCCGAGATACATAGGCTTGGTCCGGGTGCTACGGACGCCTGACCAAGAAATAAAACCCTAATACCTCGCAGTGCTGCGGATGCCCGAGGTACTTAGGCTTGGTCCGGGTGCTACGGACGCCCGACCAAGAAATAAAACCCTAATACCTCGCGGTGCTGCAGATGTCCGAGGTACTTAGGCTTGGTCTGGGTGCTACGGACTCCCGACCAAGAAATAAAACCCTAATACCTCACGGTGTTGCGGATGCCCGATGTACTTAGGCTTGGTTCGGATGCTACAGGCGCCTGACCAAGAAATAAAACCCTTATACCTCGCGGTGCTGCGGATGCCCGAGGTATTTAGGCTTGGTCTGGGGGCTACGGACGCCCGACCAAGAAATAAAACTCTAATACCTCACAGTACTACGGATGCTCGAGGTAAGTAGGCTGGGTCCAGGTGCTGCGAATGCCCGACCCAGAGCCAAGCAGACCCCACAACCTCTGACCCTTAACTATAGGAGACTAGGGGAATGTATGAGAAGAAAGATAACACATAACAAACAGGATATGGAACAGCGTCATCGGACAAGGGAAACAAGCATGATATCTGATTATTGCTCGAAGCGTTTATATATCAAAGGTAACAAGTATCTCCCTTCATTTCTGCGGGGAATACATTGACAAAGACATCACAAGGAAAGACAAAAAATAGGGGATAGAAGCAGTGGACCCGGTAGAGGAGGTCACTCCTTTGCCCGAGCTCTCCTCTCTCACCCCATCACCCCTGCCTGGTTGCTTAGCTCGGAGCCGTCTTCCAGTGGCGGGTGAGTGGGGAGTCATCTTTCTTATGGTCTTGACTCTTGAGTCTTTGGCCGCAGCTGGGACTTCTTGGGCCTCCATTCTTATGACCACTCATATGTAACAAGAATGACTTGGGGTACACCGGGTAAAGGGGCGAAACAGTTTCATTCAAAGACTCCAATGACTTCTTACATTCAACTCCTCCTCGGATGACAACCTACTTCATGTCATCCAACTCATACTTAGAAACACAAGAAGAATTGCAAAATACAAAGGGATGGAAAGAAAAACAGCGACTACAACTCCTCCTCGGATGGCAACCTACTCCATGCCTGGCTGACGCCTGGGGTGGGCGGTCGGCCGATGCTCAAAACTTGGGGAGTTGAGCGATCAGGAGGTGAAGAGCATTTGAAACAGGCCGGGGAGCCACCAACAAGAGACACTTTTTGATATAAAGTCCGAGGAAGTTTATCATGCTCTTGGGTAAAAGAGATGACATCATCTCTGCTATAAAAATCTATGATTTATTAATAGTCCTTGCGAATATTGACCTAAGATATAAATTTTATCAATGTTTCTAAAAATATTGATTTACTATCTAACATATATCATTATAAGATACGTTAATATTTTTAAAAAATATTGAAATATATATTCGTTTTAATCATATTATGCCATGTTTATTTAGTATTTGTTTCCTTTTAATTTTTGTTGATATAATATTTATGTGTACACAAATATTTGATTGCTTCGTAATTATGACAACATAACTCGTATTATGACATACTTGTTTAATATTTTTTTTAATTTTTGTTGCTATAATATTTTTTTATGTACATAAATATTTGATTGCTTCAAATAGTAACACATTTTTGTTCTATAAATGGTACTTGATGGGGTTGAGTACCCCATGATTGATATGTAGATTGAAAAAGCTATATGACAAGATCTATTAAGCCTGGACGACTCTTTTTACGTGGCATTCGAGGCCCCCTCAGAAAGGTGGGTTCTCGAGAACACCACGAATATACTTACCCTGGAGACCGACCAGAGAAGGCGCACGCCCGATATCACCTCGGGAGGTCAAGCCCATGAGACCACCTCGGAAAGGTAAACGCCCAGGATCCCCCGGGCCAAAAGACCCCGAGATCACCTCGAGGTAGCGGAACCCAAGGAGCACTCGACCTCAAGTAACGATCCCCCTTTCTTCGGATCTATGGATAATCATCACATATAATCACGGGATGATCATGGCCCGTAATACACGACCATTAACGTCTTCATTATCGCAACGGTCTAGATTTCATGACGGCGACGGTCGTTACAAGGGCTGTCTTCATCACCAAGTAACGCCTTCATTAACACCTTTACAAACGTTGTCTTCTTTCTCTTTACAAGATCACGATGAAGACTAGAGGAAGAGTAGATCAAATGGAGCACTAGCAGCACTTCGATACAGTAGAGAACAGTACCTTTCTCGTGCCAAGAAGTCTCCTTTAAATAAGAGAACAAGACAACTTGGCAGTCGACTGGTCTAGCTTTAAATGCTAGCCAACGACTAGTTTTTCGGGATTACCAGTCGACTGCTCTTGGGGCAGTCGACTGGTCGAAGGCTGAAAACCTTCTGTGAGTTTTGGCAATCGACTGCCCTCTGGCCAGTCGACTGTCCAGCCTCTCAACTCACTTACAATCACTCCGAACACTCTCCTTCACGTGTGTCTTCAGGTGCACTCCCTTGGCTCGCCCCTTGAAGTCATCTTCCTCTGGCTATCGTCCCTCGGATGCGCACACAAGCTTTCCCTTGGCTTACCTCCATGTCACCCTTTACGTATGCCCTTGAAGTCCACTTCCCGCCTTGCCCTTGGAGTTCTCCTCCCTCGGCTCTCGTCCCTCGGATATGTTCTCCATGTGTGATTCTCCAGTCCTGCAAACTTAATCACACATATCAAATACAACCAACACTCTAACCTTAAACTTATTGGCATGGCTGCCCCCGGGGCTACGGTGCAGCGGTAAGTTCACTAGTCATTAACCCAGGCATCCGCGGTTCGATCCCCAGCTACGGCGCATTTTGCAGGAATTTTTCCTCCAAATGGGGCACAAACCCTGGGACGCTGGGCTTCTAGACTAGCCACCGTGAGCGCTTCCCGATTTACCCTGGTGACTGGTGGAAAATTTCCGTGGGGCCGGGCCGGTCACCCCAGGTTCAATTTGTCTGTTGCCTGGTTCATCATTATTTTTAAAACTTATTGGCATACATCAAAACCATGATCTTCCCGATCATTCTTGGGTCGATTGCCTCAACAGTATCTGTTCTTATCAGTTTAATATATGATATGTGGGTCATTGGTCCACTTTGATTTTAAATTAATTTTTATATGGGGGATGATCCATCACAGTAGCTTGCTATTAGGGTTTTCATGTGTCGCCTGTGTGTTGCACTATAGCACAGACCTAACACACCCCTATCAAAGCAAAGTAAACTTTAGATCGTATCCACATCCACCACCCTTATAAAATTTATGATCACTATTAATATCTTATATTATAAAAAATAATACTATATCTTATATTCACATGAATCTATGATGAAATAAAATTATTTTGCATTTAATAATAAAAATTGGTATATATATATTATCACTAAACATGTTATTTAAATTGTGTAAAATTCCCGTGTATCGTACGAGTATTATACTAGTTTATTTTAATAGTGGGTGAGAAATTGAATGGAATATTTTTAAGATTAATTGGTTCTAAAAAAATTAGATTATGTCAATTACTAGTTAGACGATAAGATTGTATATTTATAACAACTATTAAATCATTTTAAAATTAAAATGAATGTAATTCATAAAATAATTTTGATTAAGTTTAAATATTTTTTTGATATAAAAAATTCTCTCTATATATTATTTGTGAGCAAAATGAATGTAAAATAATAATTTATTTTAACAATCAGATGCTTTAATAATTAGGGGTATTCTTTTTTCCCAGAATTTCCACGTGGAAAAAGTCAGAATTAATTAAATTAAGACATGGTAGAAAAGAGGATCCTTATCCTTTGCATCCCCAAACACACCGCTGCTCTGCTCTGCTCTGCTTTGTCCTCCTCCCCTTCCTCCATGGGCACCTTCGCCAAGCACATTATCCTCTGCCACATCCCCACCTCCGACCACCAGCCGCACCGTCCCCCACCGTCCTTGGTCCCTCCACCTCCCCTCGCGGACGAGGGCCGACTCCATTCGACGCGGCGCCGGTGGACGGTGCTCTCCACCGTCCTCGCGGCCTCGTCGGCGCTGGGGCTGCGGCCGCGGGCCGCAACAGCGGAGGTGGAGCAGAGGTGGGGGACGAGGTCGTTCTTCAGGGAAAAGTACTTCGAGCCGGGGCTGTCGCCGGAGGAGGCGTCAGCGCGGATCCGGCAGACGGCGGAGGGGATGCGCAACATGCGGCACATGCTTGACACCATGTCCTGGCGCTACGTCCTGTTCTACGTGCGGCTGAAGTCGGCGTACCTCGACGCCGACCTCAAGAACGCCATGGCCACCGTCCCTCAGGCGCGCCGCCAGTCCTACGTCAAGACCGCCAACGAGCTCGTCGACAACATGAGCGAAGTTCGCCGTTCATCCATTCATCGTCGCCATTAATAATTTCTAACTACCGATCATTGTTGGTGACTGACTGATCACTGATATTGTTATTTGGATGCAGTTGGATCGCCATATCCGGAGCCCGAAGGTGTATGAATCGTATCTCTACTACGAGAAGACGTTGAAGTCGTTGGATGATCTTGTGTCGCTTCTCGCCTGATTAATAAATCGGTGAATTATTTGACTTTGTAAAATAAGGATGGAATCTATAGGGTTGTAAATGAGACTGAGTGAAGCCTTGGGTTATTAAGCTTGATGTGTTTTGTGGCGTCGTCCGGATAAGCTGTCAGGATAATGTAAACTGATATAACTTAGTCGAGATTAGTGTTGGACATCATCTCCGTAAAATGATATTGCTCTGTTACAGGTGCTCACAGATAGCAGTAATTTATTTCCTAAGATACAACAACGATATCTTGAAATAGCAGTACTATAAATTTCGAGACTAGTGAACTTTCTCGTAGGGTTTTCGGACTTTGGATGCACACGATGGGATGAATGCTAATTACTTTGGAGATTGAATGAATTCATCATCTAGAGGACTTTATTTATACAATAGAATAGATGAGGTACCCTTTGGTGAGTGAGTGTGATCTTTAATTTAGGATTAATCTGGATTGTTCGATCTGAAGAGTTGTAGCCCTTCAAATAGCTTTTTGATCTCATCCATTAGATCTGAATGGTTGTAACCTTTTAGATCACCCTTTGATCTCAGCCGCCAGATTTGATTCTGACGCTTCAGATCAAGTCTCTCTTCACCAACAGTCAGATTGTGACTCTTCACGATCAACATTCCAGATCGCGTCACTTGCGTCACTTCAGATCAATACGGGTGCCCATGTTACCGGGCGTCCGTATTGACTCGAGCGCTCGAGTGTCCATACTCTATCCAGAAAGTAGTCATTTCACGGTCTTTGCGACGTGAATAAGCATTGACCACGTGTCAGACACCTATATGCACTCGGGCGCTCGAGAAGTGTCATGTCAACTTTGCGATAAGCTTTCACAAGAGCTATAAATAGACCTTTGATCTCAGTTCATTTCATCGATTCCAACTGTAACAAATTCTGTAATAGTTTTCTTCTATTTTCTCTAAGTTCTGAATTCTATAAGAGGGTTCTCCACCCTCAAGGAGTACATTTGGAGATTGAGTATTCATTTGCCTTGGATTAGTAAGCTCCTAGGTTGTAAACCAAGTAACTCATCTGTGCCTCTTTTCATTTTAGTAGTTGATCTTGTCGACAAGCGAAGACCGGTTCTCACTCGGATGACTCGGTCTGACCAAGACGACCCGGTCTACTGTAGCACGGGGGGGGGGGGGGGGGGGGGTCGGACTCGGGCTGAATAGGAGTCGGGCTTAAGTCACTCGGCTCGGACTAAATGGTAACTCACAAAGTGGTGGTGTGGTTGTAAAATGGCAGCAATCCCCTCTTTGGAGCCCAAAGGGCGGTTTATATAGGGGAAGGGCAACTCTCTGCTGTGTCAGAGCTGTCCTATCTCATTAAGGAATGATCAGTTGATAAATCACACTAGTGATAACTGTATTAATGCTGTGAGACTGTCACAGCCGCCTGACACCCTGCGTAAACTGTCTCTTCTGTTTCTCATTAACTCTTGGCGACTCTGTCAGCTGCCACCTTATTACTGACTGGAATGAGCGATAATTGTTCAATCGATCCCAAATGCCCGACCTCGGGTGACCGACCCCGAGTGCCCGACCTCGGGTGGCCGACCTCGAGTGCCCGACCTCGGGTGACCGACCTCGAGTGCCCGACCTCGGGTCAACCTAGACCCGACTTAACCACTCCTGGCTCAGAGCGGAAATCGAACCCGACCGAGCCCCCGATCCTTCTAAAAAATCATCCACCCGGATCAGTAGTTAATATTTATTTTATGTTATTGTTTTGCTTGTGAACTAATATTTATCTTTGTTGAGCAAAATAATAGATCAATTTCATTTTTCAGGAGCAATTCACCGCTCTCCTCCTGTCAGCCGATCGATCCCAACAAATAGTATCAGAGCAAGGATTCTCTAGAAGGACTAACCCTCATTTGAAACAATGATAAAATGATCAAACCAGTCATCTACCCTCTAAAATTCGAGGGGGAATTTGCTATGTGAAAAAAGCGAATGTAGATATTCTTCAAAATAGACTTTGAACTTCTTTTAATAATGAATAATGATTTTGTAGCTCCCAAAGATAATGACGGACAGGACAAAGAAGAACACTTGTAGACAAGGAAAGAGCAAGCGGACTTTGTGGCAAACGGAAAAAGCATACTTTCATCTGCTAACCATTCTATCGGTGCAAGAAGTTAACCGCATCGGAATCTACAAATCAGCAAAGAAACTTTGGTAAAAGTTCATGGAGCTCCACAAAGGTACATTAGAAACAAAGCTAGCAAAACAAGATATGCTTCAGAATCAGCTCAGCAACCTCTGAATGGAAGAAGGAGAGTCAGTAGCCCAACTGCATGCCAAACTTAACGAGCTAATAATGGGAATCACCAACATCGGAGAAACGATATTAAGTCACAATGCACAAAGATATACTCTTAACGTCTTCCCGAAGACCTTAGACTGGACATCTATATTCGATGCGTATTACATATCTATGACCCTTGAGGTAAGTATCTTAAAATAATTATTTTCTATTTCAGAACTTCACTAGTCTCGATATATAGTAAAGAATATAAAAATGGACAACATTATCCTATACTCAAGGAAAACCTAATATGAAGAAGTATCTTTTGCGAATGAAGAAGAAACGACATACATGGTAAAAAAATTGTCTAAATATTTTAAATCTAAAAGGTTTAATAAAGTGAAGGGTAAGAAACATTCCCCAAAGTAAAAGAAGATGCGCTGCTACAACTGTGATGAAGAAAGACACATCAAGGAGAACTGATGGATCGCCTTTGGCGTGCTAGAGGGGGGGGGGTGAATAACACTTTTCCGTCGTTTTGATCTCTACAAAGTCGTTAGCGCAACGGAAACAATAATATGCAAAGTAAATAAGAAATAAACAATGCTAACAACTTGATTTACTTGGTATCCATCCCGGTCGGGTGACTAATCCAAGAATCCTTCGGTGGATCAACCCCCAGATAACCTCCGGCTAGATCTGTCGCTCCTTATGGGTGGAGAAACTGTTGGTGCAGAAAGCACCCAAGTCGAACCTGTGTTTTGATAATGGCAAAAGGGTTCAAAAGCTAAGGTATAATGTTTATCTAACATGTTACTCAAGTGTGCAGGGAAAGTCCTAGCGAAGGGCTGCTAGGCAACTGGCGAAGGAATGCCAGGATACAAAGCCCTAGCGAAGGACTGCTAGGCACCTGGCGAAGGAATGCCAGGATATAAAAACCTAGCGAAGGACTGCTAGGCACCAGGCAAAGGACAGCTTGGTACTGAATACCTGGCGAATGACAGCTAGGCACCTGGCGAAGGACTGTTAGGATCCGAAGACCTGGCGAAGGACTGCTAGGCACCGGGCGAAGGATAGCTTGGTATCCAAGACCTGGCAAAGGACCGCTGGGCAAAAGTCCAACCGGAGGAGCCGGTTGGCATCAGGCAAATTCTCCCGAGAGGAGTAGGCGAGGATGCGTTCCCCGTCGAGGGAACAGTAGGCGTCGGTTCGACCTAGGGCTCCATTTTGGAGACCCAAAGTCAGAACCAAGACAGCTAAGGCTGTATAAACTAACATATTATTGCTTTATGTTGTTTTGGACTAACCCTGGATGCAGGACCGAAGGAATGAGTCATTGCAGCTCAGAACGCCTTAAAGGAGAAAGACAGCAGCTGAGCAGGGCGCCCCCAGTATTCCGGGCGCCCCCAAGGGCAACACAAAACAGACTAAGCAAAAAGAGTGCTTCGGCAGTTCATGGGCGGGGCGCCCCCATGCTCCCGGGCGCCCCCAGCGTCCCGGGCGCCCCCAGCTTAAGCTAACGAAGCAAGCCAGCGAGAAGCCAACAGGATAAGAGCCTGACCCAGTCAACCCGGGCACCCCCGTCAAAGTCTGATCCCGAGTTTGAAGGGATCAGAGCTGACCGAGTGCAACTCGGATCAGCTGACACGTGGGGTGGGGGGGGGGGGCGCCCCCGACGTTCCGGGCGCTCCCAGGAGCTATAAAAGGGCCCTCGAACCCAAGGCTTCGGCAACTCAATTCTTCCAATGCATTCACGCTCTTCTGCTCCCGTGCTCTGCTCCGGAAAACTCCCGACTCGAGATACAAGCGCCGACGATGTCCTTCTGCTTCAAAAATATAATCTACACCAGACGTCGGTAACGAAGAGCTAATTTTAGTTTACTGCAATAATTTTTGTAATACTTTTTGTAAACGAACTTTGCGCACATATAGAATTGTCCGCAGTAAACGGTCAACGACCGTGAGCCTTGGAGTAGGAGCCGACCGCGACTCCGAACCAAGTAAAAAACTTGGTGTTTTCGTGTGTTTGATTTAAATTTCCGCTGCGTAATTTCTCTAACTGTTAATCCGAACGTTTTACGATATTCACCCCCCCTGTATCGTTTCTCTCGATCCAACAAGTGGTATCAGAGCGGGGAAGCTAAAATTTGGTGCAACCACCAATTTGAGAATTTTTTGGATTTTTACAAAATTTTCTTTAATATTTTTTTTCATTCGAATTTCTTCTCGTTAATCGAGGTTGGTGCAACACCCCTCGTCAAATATTTTTTTTCACTTTATCTCGCACTACTAATCCAAGACCAAGTCTTGGGATATTTCTTTCCTTTTAGTTTAATTTTCAGAGAAAATGGCCATGCAAGAAGGCTTCAGCACTGCAAGACCACCTCTCTTCAGTGGGGAGGACTTCTCCTACTGGAAGAGCAGAATGGAGGTCCACCTGAAAACTCAGGTGGACATGTGGATAATCATCCAGTCCGGACTGGAGATTCCAAAGAATGCTGAAGGAGTACCTCAAACCTACACAGAGTGGGACACCGCTCTGAAACGAAAGATTGAAGCTGATGCAAAGGCGACCCAGACCCTCCAATGCGGCTTAACAAAAGTGGAGCTGAACCAGGTGGGTCCATTCAACAGTGCCAAGGAGCTGTGGGGGAAACTGATCGAGCTGCACGAAGGAACTTCAGACACTCGGATCAGCAAGAGAGATTCCTCCTGAGCAAGCTGTACACGATCAAGATGACCGACAACGAAACAGCAGCTCAACTCCACGCCCGAATTCAGGAGTTAATGAACGGACTACACATCATCGGTCACAAGGTAGAAAATCGTGACCTAATAAGGTATGCTTTAAATGCTTTCCCGAGAAACACCTTGTGGGCATCTATGGTAGATACATACAAGGTTTCAAGGGACCTTTCAAAAGTTAAATTAGATGAATTGTTCTCTGAATTAGAATTACATGAACAGACTAACTGCAATTTGGCCGAGAAAGGTATTGCCTTTGTTGCAGGTAAAACTGGAAGGACAACCAAGAAGAAGCCTCAACCTGAACCCGAGTCTAACTCAGACTCAGACTCAGAAGACGTAGAAAGAGATCGACCAAAGCTGGTCCGACTGGCCCGAAGCTACTACAAGGAATTGAAGAACCAAATCAACAGACGAAAAGCCAGCAGAAGAAAGGACGAACCAGCTGAACCCGTAAATGAAAAGAACAAGCCCAACGTGACTTGCTACGAGTGCAAGAAGAAGGGTCACTACAAGACGGAGTGTCCGAACCTAAAGGAGACCAAGAAGAATAGAAGGAAAAAGACACTTCAGGCAACGTGGGACGAGTCCTCCTCCTCCGAAGAAGAAGAGGTCCCACAGTCGAACCTACTCGCACTAACCGCCTCAGAAGAAGTCAAGACCGAATCAGAATCAGAACAGGATGACGACAGACTGACATTTTCAGAGGACGGGGAAATCAAGGTAAGTGGTTTTAGTAGAAGTCAGTTAAATGAATTAATTTCTTATCTTTCTCGAGATTTGGCGAAAGCTAAACTCCGAGTCGAATCCCTCCGACAGGAAGTAAAACTCCTGAAAGAGGGAGCTGACTCTAGACCCTTAACTGAGAAGGTTCAAGAAGGAACCTCTACTCAAGTTGAAAAACTTGAGAAAGAGAACTCCTCCCTGAAAACTCAGGTTAAGGATCTTAGATCAGCTTTAGAACGATTCACTTCTGGTTCCAAGGGTCTTGACATGATTCTTCGAAAACAGAAGTAGGTTCTAAATCGATCCGGACTAGGTAATAGAACCAAATCTAGACAAAGATCCTACTTTGCTGTACTGAACCAGTCCAGACCTAAAGTTCAGGCATGGGTACCCAAACTATGCCTGAACAAACAAACTAGATCAAATCAATACTGGATCCCCAAGGACAAGATTCACATCTTGCCAGACCATTATCGTTTCTTTAGTCCAGGGGAGCCAAATTGAAAACAATATTTATTGTTAGATAAAATTCAATTCTTGCCTTCAATTTGCATGATTGATTGTTTACTTAATTTCTGTAATTTACCATGTTTAGATTTAGGAATGGTTAGTTTAAGGACTGAACCAACTTAACTGAAATTTGACAACATAGTATTGGGTGGAGGTGAGATGATAGTACGTTAGGGAAACCAATTCTAATAAGGTCAAGTATTCTCTACTTGGTCTCTTTAGACTGGTGAAACTAGCCGAAGCTACCGATCCAAGACCCAAACTAGTTAAACCAGAATTTTTCAAAAGATTAATTTTGAAAATGAAATTTCATTAAAAGGCTTTGTCAAGGAAAGGGTTGATGATCCAATAAGGCTATGGCCAAAGAAGGCCTAGTGCCTCGCCAAGACCTGGAAGCCAATTTTTGAAATTAAATTCAAATTATTCTTTGTCAAATTCGAATCTAACACAAATTTTCAGTTAGTTGTAGATTTAAACATTCTTTTCAAAATAAATTCAATTGTTTTCAAAATTAATTAAGTTTTTTAAATTAAATCATGTTTTTCAAAAATTCTTTTATCAAAATCTGTCTCACAAAACTTATAAGGCTAACGTGATTGAAAACCCTAGATTGGGTGAGACAGTAAAATTATACTCAATTGAAATTCCTTTATTACCTATATTGTGGTTTAATCCTGTAGTTCAGAACATAGTCAAACCATAGTCAAAGTAGTCAAACCATGGTCAACATAGTCAAACCATAGTCAAAGTAGTCAAACCATAGTCAACATAGTCAAACCATGGTCAAAGTAGTCAAATCATTTTAAACCATGGTCAAACCAAATAAACCATGGTCAAATGATGACAAGACAACAAAAATGTCAATCAATACTCCATCCGGGTGCCCGTGACTCCTGGGGAGCCCCCCCATTACTTTCACTCCTCTCAAAGCAAAAAGTTGCCCTTGTCCCTTGACCGGGGCGCCCCGAACCTCGCGGGCGCCCCCAGTATCAGTCAAAGCAGCAAAAACTGCAAAGACCAGGCTGACCGGGGCGCCCGGGTCACTGCGGGCGCCCCCAACCAACACTAGTCACTGCCAAAGGCAGTTGACTGCTGTCCCGGGCGCCCGGGAGCTCCTGGGCGCCCCCAATAAACTGCCTATAAAAAGGCACCCGAACTCCCTCTTCTTCCCACACCAAAAACCATCCTCCTTCCTCACTTCCTTCCTTCCAAAGAGATCAAGTGACACTTGTGCTTCCTCAATCTCAACCATGCCTCCCCGGTATGATTTCTTTTATGCATTTAGAATTATTTTCTTAATTCCTTTCTTATAAATGCATGTTTCTTAACTTAGAAAACGCCGAGCGAACCAAGCGAACCCCGGTACCGAACCGAGTCCCGACCCTAGGTTTCCAAATCTAGAACTTTGTAATAAGTTTGCTCAAACAACCTATAAGTATATCAAAACTAGCTATCTAAATAGACACTTCTTCACCCAATCTTGTCATTTAGCCATGAATGTTATAAACTTTTATCAACTAGACAATCTAGTGTTCTGCACTCATTCAATTAACACATCTTTATGTGTAGAATTCTATAATAACATAGTTCGACAAAACGATCTCATGTTTGTCACTACTGTTCAAGGGATACCCTTGTCGATCACTTCTACTTTACTAAATCGATTTCTTGGACTACGACCCTCCCAGTCCACCTTTTGTTGCTATCCACCTAGGGATCCTCCATTTGATGCTCCCTACTCTCACATTACTCTAGACACTCTCCACTCCTATTTCTATAGGGAAGCTAGACTCCCCGTAGCTAGACGTTTTTAGTCCGTTGACCTTCAGGTCCAGGACTACGCCCTATACAGAGTCCTGGTCCGCTGCATATTACCACTATCCACTAGGGATGTCGCGACCATGCGACCTTTTCATGCCTTCCTCCTGTATGCCCTGATCCATCATCTAGACATTGACATTGGCCTTCACATATTCCATGCTATCTTATATGCCTCTAGTGTCATGACTCAGGGTCGGGTACGCACTCCCTTCTGCCACATCATCACCTCCATCCTTCATCACCACGGTCGTGACATTACCGTAGGTGAAATAACCGCGATGACCGATTTTGACGAGATAGGGTTTAGGAACTTCTCTTTAGCTGGTATAGAGGTATCGACCACCGGGGTTTTGACTTGGAGACGACAGCGAGCCGGAGCTCAGATCAACTCAGACGAGGAGGTTGAAGTCGATGTCGCCGATTTGGCAG